>VWZF01003908.1:640130-1082245 GCA_013396755.1 Sclerurus mexicanus | reverse complement strand
TGGAGGAGCCCTGATGGAGGACAGGCCGCCCCTCATGGAGGTTCATGGAGGAGCCCGGAGGGAGGACAGGCCGCCCCTCCCGGAGGTTCCCCGTCCCGAGCAGGAGCCGTGGGGCCGCGGCGAGGCCGTGGAGGAGGAGCGGCGTGTGCGGTGCCCGGCCCTGGGCACGGCCAGCAAAGGGCCCCAGAGCAGCTCCCGGCGCTGCTGCCCCACCAGCGCCGCAGTGCCGGCCGTCGGGGCTGCCTGGCCATGCAGACGGCATTGGAGGAGCTGAAATACCCCAGATATTACGGTGCTGTTTGGTAATAGCGCGTCCCTGTTGGCTGGGGTGGTTTGGTGGGAGATGAGGAGTGGGGACAGGCAGCGCCGAGGGGAAGGGCCCGGGCAGGGAGGGCAGGGAGCAGCGCTTGTCTCCTTCAAGAACTGCTTCCCACCGCCTCTTCTTGCTCTGGGGGTTTGCTTCTCATTTCTTTATTTACACAGGGCCATTGTTCCAGCTGCCTCTGGAAGCACAGTGGGTGCCCAGACAGCAGGAGTAACCTGTGCTGTCCTCAGCTGCCAATGCAGGCCCCGGGCTGCTGCAGTCAGGGCTCCCGCTTTGGGGGTGTCACTCCTCAAATAACACACGGTTTAGTTTAGCAGAGAGGGTTGTCTCATTTTTAAGGCTGAATCTACTCCTGAAGACTTCTTTGCCTGGGAAAGCAGCGTTAATTTGAGGCAATGGAACCTGCTGTGGTGAGACGCAGCCATGTGGCATTGAAGGCTGTGTGTGGTGGGGACACTTCATTTTTGCTACCACAGATTATTTTCTTTAGGGGTCTGATGTAAACTTCACAGGCTTCCTTTTGTTTGTATAGAACACACTGGCACCGACAGGCTCTCTGATGGCAAATATTTCCTTGGGAAACAGTTACTCGGAGTTATTTTTTCTCACCCTTTACCAAAGTCTCTCTGCTGGCTTAGCTTTCATATTCGGTTTAAGATATTGGTATATTCAGCTGAATTGGATTCTTTCTGCCTTAGTTGAGAACGTGCTGTTAGAATTTTCTTCAGTTGTAACTTTGGAAAACTCTGCCAAGTTTATACAGAAGAATTAGGAGCGTTTCAATATCTGTGTTGTCAGTCATTCATTTCCTATCTGTGACTCCTAGCTATGCTTTTCAAGTATTTATCACATGGTTTTTCTAAACCTTGCAGAAACTACTTTCCCAGAATGTTTCATGTGATTTTTATATTTTCCCCCCTTTGTTTTGGATATTCTCTAGCAACTGCTATAGAAACAAACTATTGGAAAACTTTGATGAGTGGAAAAATACAGCTCTTTCTTCTAAGTAAAAAAATAACTGAATAGATGTGAAACATATGGGTAAAGTCTGTATATTGCTTGTAATAGTCTATAAACCACTGGCAACAAATGAGTGGTTTTTCAGAATTTTTGAAGCATATTATTTACCTTGCTGAAAAATCTTCCTTAGTAATGAATTTCTGGCTGTGATCCCTCGGGCAGCATGTCTGGCTGCATGTTTAATGCATGGAGCATGCTTAGTGTTGGCACTTTGCTGCTGTGGGTGGCACAGGGGGGCTTAAGAAAGGCATCAGGCACTCCCTAACTTGTCACTTTAAATTGGTTATTGATCACTTCGCATCCTCACTCTTGGGGGTTTTTTAGAGCCACAGAATATGCAGTTTCTGTAAAGAAAGTATGGACTTTTAAAGGGACCACAGGAAATAGTCACTTACTGCTCTGATTCTGGCTGTGTTGGAGTGAGGTTTTCTGTCAGAGAAAATGGTAATTATGAAAGTGTCAGCACATGAAATCATGCTGTGGACCATGTGAAGGAAAAATGGCTCATCGTTCATATTTGCTTAATAGAGTTTGCTGTCATTCCTGTACTAAAGTATGCCAGAAATACAGGAGTGCATATTCTTTATCGTGAAGTCTGAGAGAAAGGCTGAATAGAAAAGAACCAGTACTAAAGAATGGCTTTTGTTCAGGAAGAGGAGTGTGAAAAATAGGATGATGGATCATTCAGCAAAAAGAGCAGCACTGAGCAGGAAAGGTTGATGAGGAGGGGAAAATGCATCGTGAGATGGGACAGAGAATCTCTGTGGCTGGTGTGGGAAAACACAAAGTGGCAAAGTTATGTGGGACCCAAAACCTACAAGGCTGATTTGGATATGATGGAAATTCATCTGCCTAATCCCTTAGATTCGCTGTCTTCAGAGACTGCTTTTAATTACACCTCAGGATGTAACTGGTAATTGTTGCTGTAATTGTTTTCTAGATGCCTGATGGATAAAAACTTCGTAAGGATTGGAAAATGGTTCATAAGACCCTATGACAAGGACGAGAAGCTTGTTAATAAAAGGTAAGGAGACCTCTCTATCCAGTCCTGCTCCTGTCAGGGCTTTATACTGCATGATGGTAATTTAGAGCTGCATTTTGGTGGTAGCTTTTCCACTTCTTTTACTGTGCAACAAGTAAACACAGAGACTATGTTTTCACATCAGTAATACATAGATAGCGATTAAGTAAGCTCTCAAGTCTTGTTATGATGATATAAGATAAGGTTGGGTTGGTATTTATCCAGTAACTCCACTGAAATGTCACATTTATTAACAACTTCCAAACAGCATCTGCCTGTTTCTCTCATTATACAACAGAATTGCAGGTAGTTGTAAGGAATTATTTGAATTTCTGGACACTAAACCCCCAGCTGACATTTGAAGCAGTAAAATAAGTAGTGTGTAGATTTACTGATTTATTTCCTTTAAGGGTGCCGGCCTTGATACACAGCTTTCAGTGCTCAGGCAGCTGACAAATCAGACCTGTAGGAGCGATTAATGCACTTCTCCACAGCAACATAGCCATGGAAGAGGGATATCTGGCTCCGTGCTTGTTGCTATTTCCTCTCCCAGCTCTAAAGGTTACAGTGTTCTCAGATCTTCTGGTACTTGCATTTATAGTCATCCGCTAAACAAGTTCTGTCAAAAATAATCTGAGTTAAGCTGAAACACAGATTTTCTAACGGGAATCATTTTGACAGAACTGGGTTAGGAAGTGACTAAACATGCAGTTATGCTGGAAGATTTGAACGTAACGAGCAGTGGAGATGAAGTGGGGTGGCATCTTCTTCACCCAGCCCGGCTGCAGTCGCAGCACTGGGTCTGATGGCAGTGTAGGTACAGCTGGAAATCATTGTGCACATCACACGTGCCTTTTGCCTCTCATCCCTTCCTCTCCCTGCATTGTTTATCTAACTACGGACGCGGAACAGTGCAATGCTACAAACCATTGGCTTCATTCTGTAACAGATTTTGTGTAACCAGGTACTTACAAGCAGCAGTTGTTTTGGAGAGAATGCAGTAATTAAACACGGATCTGTCTCCTTTCTCAAACCAGAAAGCGTTAACTTAGCACGGGGTTGTATCTTTTTTTGCTATTTGCTTTGTGGCTGACTCTGTGTGTGTAACCTTTGATTTCACATCGATCTGATGGCAAGGAGCCATGGAAAGGTCCAGGTTTTTCTGTCCCTTCCTCTGTCCTGACTGTGCGTAACCACCTTCCTCCCTCGTGTTTTCTTTGCTGCTTTTCTGATCACACCAACATCAGCTTAATTTTCTGGAACATTAATTCCCTTAAGTGACGTAAGAAGTGGTCACTTCCAGCTTCTGGAAGAGGGAGGCAGTTCCTTTCAGCCAAAGCTGTTTGTTTTATCCACGTCACTGCAGCCTGAGCACTCAGATTAAATGTACTTGTGAGCCTCCTGTCTGTTCCTGTCGGGTATCAATTTAAGAAATGAGCCATGTGATAGAGTAGATGATGTCTGTCTAAAACAGCAGCAGCACTGGCATGGAAGGCACTGTGTCCTTAGAGTTCTGAGAGATTAGTGGGTCCTGTGTGTGATTTACACGTGAGTGACACCAAATCACTTGTACAGGGTGGTGCTCTGCAGGGCATAATTGCATGGGTAAATAGATGTCCAGTATGCACATAAATGTGTCTGGTCTGGAAGATGTTACAAAACCTGAGTTCGTGTGGAACTCGATTTGTGTTTGAAGTGTTCCATATATAAAAGTATCAGTGAGGATTTTAGGGCTGAAGGGGTGGGCTCTTGTTTGAGAAGATAATGTTTGTTGTTGGTTTGGGGGAGGTATTGGTTTCTCTGCTTATTTTCATAAAGTCCTTGTCACTGTAGATCCTCTGGGTATACACCATTTCAAAAGCATTTATTTAGCGATAAGAATTATGGCGTAATTTAAAACAGGTTTTGTGTTGTTTCAGGTTGTTAATTTTTCTGCTATAAATATATAATTGGAATTAACTAATCTTGCTGAAATATGGTAGTCCAGCCTGTAGAAGTGGACAGTAGAGTCATCTGCAGGCAGCAGCAGCAAGCAGTGGGAGGCTTTAGGGACTAATCTGTCCAGACACCTTTTATTTAATCTTTTAAGCTTGCTTTCTCAGTGTAACACAAAAAGCTATGTTCACACAAATTGATTCCTGTTAATTCCAGATAAATTCTTTGTGGAACTCTTGCTCTAAGCAGCCACTTGGTGTAGACAAAGCAATAAGGAGCAGTCATGGGAAGAAGGGGCCAGCTGAGAGTGTGTAGGTGCTTTAGCACTGTGGGTAACACCTTCAAAACCAAAAAGTGGTATTTAAAAAAAATTAGTATTTAAAGTCGTGCTAATATATAAAACACTAGAAATAAGTTGCATGTGTGTACAGTGGTGAGGTTGAAGGCTGGGGGCAGGTAATGCCTATTGAAAATGCCTCGAGTGGGCAAAGAGACATCTCTATGGATATGTACCCCCCTTGAAAGGTGAAAAGCAGCACATGCCTTTCTGGCAAAGAAACAGAACCAGTTCTAAAGTCTGCCTTTATACTCGTGGCAGAGTGAGTCCTCTCAAATTTCCAACAACCAGAGGTGCTGACTTCATTTCAGGAATACACCCGAGCGTCCAGGACTGGGAACAGGGAAGGAGCTGAAACTCCTGGGACTGCCTTTCAGGGAGTAAATTCCTTCAGGGCCGGTGGGTTTTGTGAATGGCATTAAAGGAGAAGGGCGGGAGGTCTGTGATTTTCGAATGAAGTCAGAGATGAAGTGGAGCATGGCAGGGGCCGTGACCTACTTATGCTGAGATGAGAGAGGGCCTGGCCTGCCTTTGCAGCAGTGCTGGGACAGCTGCAGGAGGAGGCTCCCTGCCCTTCCAGCAGCAGCCAGGAACAGCAGAGGGAGTTCCTCAGGATCCCGGCCGCTGCCTTTTGTTTGCCAGCCAGTGCCCACCAGGTGCTTCTGATGGGAAATGTAGTGCAGAACTTGGGGGTCTTCTTTCCCACGTATCTTTAATATTATGTGTCACTTGCTAAACAATTCTGCATGTTTTATTGTCTGTACTACAGCAGTGTGTGTCTAAAATAGGTTTCACGCTACTGAGAGAAAATGGCAAACTTGATTATTTTTCAACACAACTTCCCAAAGGAAATCTGTGTGTTTGGAGTTCACAGAACTTGTCTGATCCAAGGCAAGGTGCGGTGAAAATTCTTCCTCACATTCTATTCAGAATCCCGTTCCAAGTTTTGTACGGGTTTTTCTTTTGCGTTTTGGAAAGCACCACAGTAAATGTTAAACATATTGTTGAAAAAAAATTGTGATCATCTTATGTGAGAATATTTGCTAATGACTTCAGTGATTGTTTTCTTGGTGTGCAGGACATTGTGGGGAAAATCAGTTTGTTTTGAACTGTATGGGCAACAAAATAGTCTGTTAAACTGTTTTTCATTTACTTAAATGTAAAGAACACTTGAAAAAAATGATTTTTGCTTTTTGTAGCTTAAATAATTTATAGGTCATTCCCTCTTTCAAAAGTCTGCTGGGTTTTGTTGGACTAAGTTTAAAAAAAAAAATTAAAAAAAAAGGTTCTGTTGGTGGAATATTTTGAATTAGAGCTTGTTTTTTAAGCTGTTACTGGGTGAGAAGCCTGGCAAGCAGGATGGTGTTTAGCTGGCCAGGCTGCCCCCTGTGTGTGGGACAGGGAATGGAGCAGGAGGGTTGCACTCGGGCTCAGTGAGATACAGGTCTTTAGTTTGGTCTTCAAACAGATTGCTGGTTGTCACTGTCCCATCAGACAGCTGATGGTGACACCCTTGTGTGGTGTGCTAGAGCACAGAGACCTCTGAGTACATGGGCTGTATCTTCAATACCAGGAGCATTCACATGTAGGTCTGATCCACGGGCTTTTCCCTCTGTAACACTCAGGCAGTGCGTGCACAGCCAGATGTGCTCGATGGCTGTGTTCGTGTCATTGCAAGCATCAAAACCAGGCACTGATGGGTGCCACCAAAACCTGGGGGCTGCACACACTTGAAGCACTGAGGTCCCGGGAGTGACCATTGCCTTCAGATCCCTGGGAGGAGACACGGGGAACCTCTGGGTCAGTGAGCCCAGAAGTGCCACTGAGCATTGCTGCAGCTGCCCCTGCTGTGTGCCATGCAGGGAGCTCCTGCCAGGCGGGGGTTTCACGTGGAAACCCGAGGTTTGGGGAGCCCTCGAGAGGCCCTGCTGTGCCAGGGGCACTGGGACCAGTGGGGGCAGTGCCTCCCCACGGCTGGAGCACCTTGTCTGACGCCATGGGGAGGTCTGCTCCTGGCACCTGGCCTGGCACGCGGCATGTCGTTTGGCACACGGTGGGCAGGTGTGCCATGAAATGATGGTACAGTGCGGTGGAAGCACGGTAAAACAAGTTGAAGTGGTATGTTTAATCTTTATTGAGATTTGAATTCCTCAGCTGAGAAATGGTAACTGATTGCGCAGGTACGGTTTGCTGTGACGCAACAAGGAGGGTTTTATTGCCTTGAATTTGAGAAAAAGAACTCGTATGAATCATTTTAGTTCTGTTTGTGTACTTCTATTTTACCATGTTTAAAAAAAAGTCAGGAATGTGATCGTACAAACCCGCTGAAAATGGGTTATAGTGATGCCATAGTAATATATGTGTGCAGTATTGCCAACAGCATTATAAATGAGGAAAGACTAGGAAGGAGAAGAATAAAATTCAATCTGACTTAACTTTAAACAATGCGTTCTTATTCTTGACTTGTCAAAATAAATGATTGAAATACTGAGTAATAAGAATACTGTGTATTTTCCAATAGTTCTTCCTATCCCTGTAAAAATAAGCGTTTTTATTTCAGTTTAAGAGGCTTAGTTGCCAGAGAAATATTTTCATATTTTTGAGATTTAAGTTCTGAAATGTTACGTTCATCTTTGCAGAGTTTCTTCTGAGGATTACTTATGGTTTCAGTAAAACCATACACCAAGCTGGTGTGTTATATCTGTGGTTGGCTGGGGTTACAGTAATTGGTAATCTTGTGTGTGCTAAAGCTGAATTAACTCTTACCTTCTCTGAAATCGTGGCCAGTGAACCCAGTGGAATATGGTCTGTGGTTTATATTTTAGAAGAAGGAATAGTTATAAAATACAGATTATAAAATGAGTGTTTTAGCATGCATTTTTAAGGAAAAGCTGAAAATATATTAAGGTGTCCCTGATACCAGCATGCTTATGTTTATAGGTATTTTAAAAGTAATTTAATATAATTTTATTCAAGTATAGTAATCTAATATCATGAATAAATATAATGTGGTTTAAGTTTTATAAACAAAACATAAGTAAAACATTATTAACAAGGTTGCTTAAGAATACCATAAGGATGGCGTGGGAAAATGCTATTCAACACTACCATTTTAGTTACTTTTGTCTGTTCTTATATATGCTACTGGTAGCCTTGGATTATTTGCTTTGTGTCATATTCCAAGAATCTTGTATGTAAAAACCTCGATTGAAAATGTTAGCACACTGTGCCGGAAGACAGTGTTTTGCACTGAAAGTCTGAGTGTCCATGTGCTTTACCACCAAAGTACCCTCTAGATAAGCTATAAATGAGGAGGTGTTTGGTATTCAGTTGCGTTTTTATTGTTTTTTTCATTTAGTAACGAGAACAGCAAGGCAGGACTGTGCAAAGGCTGGTGGCCCTGTCAGGAAGCACCTGTACCTGTTCAGTGTGCACACACCCCTGGCCCTGGCACAGGCTGGGGCTCCCTGGCAATGGCACAGCGGCGGCACCGGAGCCGCGGGCTCCCACCTCATGGCCCGGCCTTTCAGCCGCCTCCCTGCCCAAAGCCATCACAAAGGCTCTGGCACAGCAACCCCGGGCACCGACTGATGCCTTGCCAGTCAGGAGAAAGTCCTGGGAACAATGCAAGGGCTCCCTGCATGGGGGCACTGGAGCTGTGCTTCTCCTTTGCTGCATCTCCCCACGTGAGCTGATGGAGGTGACGTGGAATGTGTGTCTGCTGAACACAAGGACCCAAGCCAGGCAGCTCAGAGCACGGGGGGTGTTGGGAGCTGTGCTGGGGGCTTTCAGCCCTGCCATAGTTCGTGTTTTGGTGATACAGGGGAGTTAGAAACTGCTTCTTCCCAAGCGCACCCTTGTGTTGGTAAGAGAGGTTATACTGTTCAGTGACCTCGTATGGGTGCAGCATTATCTCGGTGCTGCTGATGCACTGGCTGCGTGTCCCCGGCAGCCAGAACAGAGTGTGGGACCCTCATTTCACGCAGGAACTCCCAGCGTGGGCAGGAGGGTGTGCAGCAGGGTGGGTACTCCCAGCACGATGTGGCGTGGCAGAGCCTTGTAGAAGGGTGTCTGTAACCTCCAGGTGTTTGGCTCCTGGGGAGCTCCCAGCGCAGGACACAGTGCTGACCAACATGTACCAGTGTGCACTGAGGGCTTAGCAGAGTTCTTAGCCCTTATCCCTGAGGAAGGAAAACTCCCCCCGTGTTCCTGAGCCAGCCCCAACATCCACACTGCTGTCACACAGCTTGCACAAGGTGGTTTTCTCTGAGGTGCCTGAGACTTTGGATTGCCTTTTTCCTTCTGAAATACTCAGAATCCACATGTTTTCAGTGGATGTTCATAGCTACCATCCTTGTAGGATTCTGAGGAAGCCAGGATATACAGGATATGGTGTTGGGATATATGTTTGCATGTGTTTCCTCTTTTACCATTTGGGGGATATGGTGGCATATATTTCTGTGGATTCCAGTCTGTAATGCACAAGAGTTATCTCGAGAACTACGAAGTTAAAGATATTTTTTACCGGTTTATTTAATATAAATGAACAAATAAATAAAACTGATCTTGTAGTTTCTTACTTCTGGATGTTGTAAACCCTTCTCTTGCAGTTATTATTTCTGGGCAACACTGTATGTGCAAATATTTATGTCTAGAAGGTTGCTGGAATGCCTTCCTCTTTTCCAAGTATTTGCATTATTTAGTGCAATTGAGAGATTATTTTTCACACTTTTGTAACTTTAAAAAAAAGCCAAACATTTAAATGATTGAAAGATTTTGGACTAGGAGTGTACAAAAGGCAGGTAGTTCAAGAAATTCAGAGTTGCCTATTTCTGTCTGTTTATTTTTTATGCCTTACTTGCGTAGTTTAAAAGTGACTTATTATCTTCATTAAGTGTTTTTGGATACACTTGTGTCAGATACTTGAACTTCAGTAATTATATATGAAGCCTGGCTTAATCAGGACTTGGTGACCAATTAGTGCAGTCCCACTAATGTTTAAGCTCCTTTTCTCATTATACACTCGCTATTGGCACTGTATGGAAAGGATAAACTAAGTGCCCCTGATGTGCTGCTAATGAGATTTGTCAGGGCTCCCAGTTGCACTGTCTGCCAAACACAAATGTTGTCACTTACTGTATCAGTAATGAATTGACTGAAGGGCTTCTCTAGATATTCCGAGGGCCTTAGTTTTGAGCACTGGGTTCTGGTGCAGCTCCAGTTGCAGGTGCAGCTCTGCTGCTGTGCTGCAGGGACCTCCACAGGCAGCTCGACGGGAGTCTGAGGATCAGCCTGGGCTTGGCCCTGAAACTCATTTAAAATCCTCCTGGGCAGTACGTGCTCTTTGGAGTTCTGTGAAACAGTGGCACTACAGGATTTGTTTTCAGTCCAATTCAAAAGTAAATGCACTTCCTCGTGGCCACAAATATAATTGGTGCCTAAAGCCAAAAAAAATTCTTCAATCTGTGTCCAAAAATTAGAAAGAAAACTTCAGTTGAAAGCAATTCTATTGAATTATTTCTATCAACAATACCTCCTTTTTTTTTTTTTTTGGTGACACTTTCATGCCTTTTTAGAATAACTTAATCTTGAAGTAAAGGTTTGTTTCAGAATAGAGTTGTGTAGGTTATTTATTCTCAAAGTCTGTTTTCTGAGACTTATGTTATCTTAAAAATTTTTGCTAATTCTTATTTTCTGAAGACTCAGACTAAAATGGTGACAGGACAAGGGCAGGGGGAATGGTTTTAAACTGAGAATAGGTTTAGATTAGATTTTGGGTAGAAACTGTTCCCATGAGGGTGGGCAGGCCCTGGCACAGGGTGCCCAGAGAAGCTGTGGCTGCCCCTGGATCCCTGGAAGTGTCCAAGCCTGGATGGAGCAACCTGGACTAGTGGAAGGTGTCCCTGCCCGTGGCAGGGGTGGAAAAGTCATTTAAAACACTGCCAAGTAATGTGATCTTTGTGCAATGCCACACGAGCCATTGGAATTGTGCAAGCAGGTTTCTTGTTTAAGAAATCATCAGATTTTGTGATGTAAATGGAATGTTCTGTGACTGGTATAGCAAGAAAGTTATGGAAATGCTTATTTTTAAAAGGTAATTGTCTGGAACCATTTATAAAGCTGAACAGAAAGCTGAATTAGTCTCGTGAATGCTTTTAGTGTCTTAACTTATTAAATTGTCAGATTCAGGATAATAAGACTGTTTTAAGGTAGCTTGTCTTTGGTATAAATTTGCTGCTGGTTTAGAAGATAACAAACTGGAATGAACACTCGATATATCATATATACTCTAAATAAGGCTGTATAAACCAATTCTTCTGGGTGGGCCCAGTAATACAAACAGACCTACCTCTGCACAGTGAGCAGTGAGCTGTGGGCTTTCCTTTGCAAGGCGAAAATGAGCATTGCAGAGACCAATCTGCTGATGTACAGCAATCACAGAGCAGGTACATCTTAAAATACAGTGTCATTAATGAACTCTGTTGGCTTCAATTTCCTTGGCAACCGTGGAAAGCCCTGGGAGTTGTGAAGTGTGGCTCCAGTCCGGCAGGGAAAGGACAGGAGTGGTGCTCACGCAGGTTTTTGGGTTACTTCTTCCCACCTTTCTGCCTTCTGTTTGCTTCGGAGGGCTCCCTCTTTCCTCCCACATAATCACTGTAACCAAACTCTGTTCTGAGCTCAGCAATATTTATTTTTAAACCTGTCTGGAGCAGGAGGAGCTGCAGCCACGTTTGGTGGTACAAACTGGGTAGGGCTGGATTAGTGAAGTGCAGTAAGAAGCCACTGGTTGTTATTCTTGGCTGCTCTCTCTGAGTGTGTTGTAGCAAGAAGTACTGACTGGTGACTGGGCTTTTAATTTTCCTCTTTGGGAAATCTCATCTAGTTAAAATCAGCCTTTTCACTGAAAACAGTGGGGCAGGATGGGGAGGGAGAGGTTCTGGCAGTAGATGTGTGATCAGTTGCCTGCATACCTCCCTCAAACTGAGATTTTGGGGTGAATTGTTGAAGAATTTTGCCCTCTCAGGGCAAACCCTCAGGAAGAACCCTTCTCTCTTGCTTGGGGTTGCAGAGCACACCTTGTTCCTTCAGCCTGACAAGTTACGTGTGCTCTGAGCCTGAGGCAGCGTGAAGAGCCCGTGTGGAGCAGGTCCTTCCTCAGCCCCAAACCCTGGGCACCTCTCTCGTGCTCTTAGCTGGGCAGAGAAGTGACTCTGTGTGTTCTGAGTGCATGCACTTAGCAAGTTGAGAAATCCTGCACAGCAAACACTGGATAACATGTTGAAAACAAGAGCTGGATTCTCTTCCCGTGTTTGGGTCTGAGCTGACTAAATTCCCTTGGGGGTGGGATAGACCCCCTTGTATGGAGTCAAGTCCTCTGGTTCACACTGGCTTGGCAGACAGTGTATTTATGTCAAGTTTTGTTTCTGGAAAATCAGTAAACATAAAAATACCTGTAATAAATCAGACTGCATTTAGTCTGTCTAGACCTTACCCTGACAGTAAAGCTAGGAGTAATTCCTGAGGAGCAGACCTTTTATCCAGGTGCAGATTGGCCATTAGAACTGTTGGCTGTGGATACTCTTCTTCGGGATCTAAAGTACTCCTTCTGGGCCAGCTTCTGTGTGTTACAAGGAGTTTGCATTCCATAGGAAAAAGGCTCTCTAAATGCTGAGGGACGTGTAGAATTGCCTCAGTCCCTATTTTGGTCAGGGTTCATCTGTGCAGACGAAGGGTCCTGTGATCTCAGATCATTCATGTGGTGATACCTTTTGATCCTTGGTGATCTGTAAGAAAAAAATCAGCAACAATTCCTCATGCAGTATTGGATTTGGCAATGTCTGTGTGGATCACTTCACTGTGACTTGCAAGATACTTTCTTCCTGCATGACCAGACTTCCCCCTTTTCCCTCCACCCTTTCGTTTTGCCTTGCTGTTCAAGTTTTGTGTGGATTTCTGAGAACCAGTTGAGATTTGGGCTGAAAAGCAGTTTTCTTACGTCCATTGTGTAATGATGGCCATATTGGTGTGCAGCAGTGCCTTGCTAGACACAGGAATATTTGGGAAAATTGAAATTGCGTGGAGGACCGTTGCGGTCCCTGATGTGTTTTCTCCATCAGTTTGAATGTTTGAGTGGTGACAGCTCTTCCTTTGGAGTTTGCTCCTGGGAGAGGGGAAGGGGAAGGCATTCCATGAGGAGTGGGAGCTGTGGGTGCCTATGTGAAGGGTTCCCAGATTTCCAAAATCTGGTCTCCTGGTTCCTGACGTGCCATGGCAGAGTGAGGGGTGGTCCTCTTGGCCAGGGTGCCTGCGAGGAGCAGAACCCTGAAGGACAAGGGGCTCATTCAGGGACAGACTGAGTGTCCCACCAGCCAAGGGGATTTTCTGTCTCCTGAGGAAAGCAAGCTGCAAAAATTACTTTGAGGGATCTCATCTCTTTTTAATCTCTCTGTGTTACCAGCTGTTAAAGACACAGGGAACTGCAAGTGTTTTTTGGATGATGATGTCAGTACATCTAATTATATAATTTCCATCTGCTGACTGGAAAGCTGATGGAGAAGAGCTGAAGGCAGAATATTAAAATATCTTCCTTTTTTTTTTTCCCTTCTTGTTGAAGGCTCCAACAGTCTAAAATATGGAATTGGATGTCTAATACACAGAATTATCTCTTTACTACTTTTCAGCTTATGTAGGAACACGTCTGTGTGCACACAGTGTTGCTGAAATCCCATTTCTATCTGACGTTTTGAAGAACAGTTCCCTGAAACAGGGACACGCAGTGACATTATTTACTGCTCCACCCATTCCTAGAAGAGCTTTAATTGAGACAGGAGAGGAAATGTTGCCTGAAGAGTATCAGCCTGTGGCTGCCCGGGCCCAGCCGTGAGACAGATGCAGATGGGAGCAGTGTAACCCAGTGTCCCGGGCCTGCCACTGTGTGCTGCTCATTCTTCAAAGCAAACAGACTCTGCCCAAATAATCCCTTCACATCAAAATTGTCTCCAGCAGTGGTCACAAGTGCCACAGCTCAGGGAGGGCTCTCAGCTCGGGCCAGGAATACACTTATTTTTCTGTACACTCGGTCAGCGTCCTGCTGGGGTGGACAATACAACTTGACATATTTTTGTGTTCAACAACTGTTGATGAATTTTTCCTTTTGTGTGTTTAATTGAGTTTGAAGCCACACAGAATTTCAGCCTGCAAAAATACTTGGTGGTAATTAATACCATAGCTCGTCTATGCACTGGGTGGAAAAAGGTTGGGGGTTTTGGTTTAATTTTTTCCTTCATTAGTGTACTCTGAGGGCTCCTGTTCCTGTGTGAAGGGGAGAATGTAACTATTCTTTTGGGTCTCAGCCCTTTTGATTTTAGGATGTCTGCTCTCTCCATGGTCAGTTCATCTCCTTCACAACGAACACTCTTTATGTTCTCTTTATGGAATAACTATTTTTTTCCTCCTGCTCTTTTTATTTATATTGAATTTCATTTGTGGGGCTTCTTTGGTACTTTTTTTCCCATTTATTTTTTCTCCCCGTCATCCAGTCACTGAGTCATCTGAAGTTGTACTACGGTTCTTTGCCTTGAGTTCTAGTTTTCATATTTTCCCAGTATCATACTAGTAGCAGAATTTGTTATTGTGCTGTTTCCTGCCTTCTTCTAATTCTCGTTATTGAGGCCTAACAATTGTGACGTTTCTTTTAAATGCAAAGTTAAGTCGAGGACTGTGTCTCAGTGCTGGGGAAGAATCAAAGCGGGCTAAGTGATCTCAGGAGAGGCACTCAAGTAGCTGTAGTGTTTGTATAAATGAGAGAATTTAAAAACCTAATTAAAGTAAGCTGGAGCGCTGAATGAACTACCCTCACAGAGCTGTTTAATACAGCCCAGTCCAAACCTATAGCACTTGTATTAATGGTAAAAGTGAACAGAGAAATAAATATTTCACTAATGGAAGTTACCATAGCAAAAGCTATTCTGAATGAAGGAATTAAATCTTGTCGAACAGTTGATTAAGAAATTCTGCTAGCCAGTCAGTTTAATTATCCATTCCCCACCCTGTGCATCACATGGTGATTTTATTTACAGGAGATAACACTGATACCGTTAATGAGACCAAATCTCTGCTCTGTTGTGGTGACTGTTCTCTGTAATGAAATGTGCAGTGTGGAAGGCTTTTCTGGTGTGCTTCATTTTCCTCAAGGCCCTCAATGTTCCCAGTTGTGTCACACACACACACACTGCTAATTTCAACTGCATTTCCATTTTCCCTTTATGTAGCATTTATGATCTTGGAAGCTTCATTTTGGATGTAAATTACCGGTTCAAGAGTATCAAAAGAGAATTCTATTTAATGTCCCAATTTTGAATGATGGTGTTGCAAGAGTGGAGATGATTTACTTGGAGTTGAAAAATAAACTAGTCAATCCTTTTACATTGTAGTGTCACAATAAGGATCTGGGAATAAGAGTGTTAGTTTGGTGGGGTTTTATTTTGTTCAAGTTGCAATCTTTAAACCACTGTTTTGAGACTGGACTGGCTTTGGCTTATGGCATGTTTTTTGTGAAAATTCTGTTGATTATATATTGGCATTTAAGGAGAGCGTCACATACTGTGGGCTTGTCATTTGTGTGGTATTGCAGAAAACTCCAGCTCTCCTGGAGAACAGATGGACCAATAAACTCTCCACCAAACCTCCATACTTATTTTAGAATCTATTTCTGGTGCTCTGCAATTGACAGCAACAAAGAATTAAAAATAGCAGTGCTCTATTTTAGTCTGTGCCGGTGCCTCTGCTTTGTGTCACTTACGTGCTCGTGTGACCTGATACTTGGAGGTGGATCTTTTTTCTCTGCTCCCTGTTTTGTTGTGAGCTGCTCTAATAAAGCTGAGCATACAATTTCCTTGCTGTAAAACTCGAGAGATTAAACAGGCAACGCTTGGCTTCCAGCCTTTTGAAGGCAGGGGGATGTGGTTCTGTCCTCACTGTGCCAGGTAACAAAAGGTTTAAAAATTTCAAAGACCTTTTAAAAGGGCTAAGCAATATTCTTTAAATGAAGCTTATCCTTTGAAGAGATAATCTGGACCAAAGTCTTCTAAAAATAATGGCATTTTCTATCCATGTTAATAAACGATGATAACCCCAATTAAAATCAAGGGCTTACACACTTGGCAATGTTGCACTAATTTCACCTGGCTTTGCACCTTGCAGATGCTCCTTCACTGAAATTCCACTACTTTGTTTTGAAAAGTGCTCAGCTGACGTTATTGATGTGATTTTATGGTTCAGCTTTAAATATCATTACTCTTTGTAAAGGTCCCTATAAAAGCCAGTTGAGTGAATTTTTACATACTGTTGGTAGCATATTAATGCAAATAAACAGGTTAAAGACGTTTATAGTAAAAAGTACACTGGAAATGTCAGTATATATTAAGCAAGACAAAGATGTGCTTAGTTAGTTACACACACAAACCAACCAGGAGACCAGAGAGAATCAGACATATTTATTAAACAGTCAGCTGGCACTGCAAAGTAACAAGATCAGTGTCCTCCTGCCCAAAGCAGCACATTGGCACCCTGGGTAAAGGATCATCTCGCTGCTGCTGGTCCAAAATCTCTAAGGTAATTCTTGTTGTAGTTAAAAATCTTGAGAAACTTGGGTTTGGGGCATTCAGTAGTATCTGTGTGATTTAATATGCAGGTGGCTGCCTGGGGGGCTTGCTGGCATGATTAGGCACTCGGTATTTATTTTAGAGGAGCTGGGCATTATTTGTTTCTTTAGGATCCTGCTTAATGTCTTTTTCCATTGTCCAGCAACCAATTGCTTTTAAAATCGAGCTCTGAAGTTGGTTGGTGATGCAAGTTCTGTGTTCAGAAATGAGTAAAGGATATTAAATCCAACTAAGGCTTTGTGAGATTTTAGTATTTTAAATGCCTGAGTACTTTTTTTGTGAAGTACTTAAACGTTTTGGAAGGTTTTATATGAAAGCTTGTCAAGTAATTCCTGTTAAATGAGGAGGGCTTGTCCAGCTGTTTCTGAGAGTGGCAATAGAAATGCCTGTTTGTTAAAAGGTTTGGTTATGGACAGAATGATCTAACTGAGCACTCACAGGCTGTGTGTGTGTGTGTGTGTGCACTCTCCAAATACCATTATTATGCAGTTTCTGTCAGCATGCTGGAGAATGTGTGCCGTGGGCAAACCCCCTGAGCTGACACCCTGCTCTTCCTGCCTTTCTTGTTTTGAAACACTCCTGGAGCATCTGTCATTGTTTCACATGATTTCCTGTAAAGCTGCCTGTGGCAGTTGCACTCATTCTTTATTACCCAAGGGCTTTGCTGGCTATAAAATAATGTATCTGACTACCTAATAGCCTAATAGTCAGCCTTCCCTGGAGAAGAGGGAGTGCAAAGCTGGTTTTACTTTCTTTCTTGCTGACTGTGCAAACCCGGTCCCGCGTGAGGGGCTCTTACCCGTGTTGTCTGTGAGTCTTTGCTGGCTGTTCTTCCCTCTTCCTGAGCATGGCACTGATGAAGTGATACTCAGATATTCAGGTTCTGCCTTCATGCAGATGACACATCTGTATGTGGTTATCTTTTTACCAACCCCTTGGGTTTTTGCTTTGTTTACTAGTTTAGAGGCCCTTTATGCTGAAATCAACTGTAAAAACAGTGCAGAAATGTGATGTCTGTGGCTGCTTGGGCTCTGCTGGTAGGATGTGCACACACATTACATCATCTGTGCATAGTTACAGGTTCGTATGTGTTGCTGCTGTTCTTTTTAACTAGATGTTTTTGTTAAGAAAAATAGTTTTCAGATATTTTTAGTGAAAAAATCAAAGTATACAGAGCTTCTCTTCTGTTTTGTAGCTGAATAAATGAATGATTTTTTTCTACAAAAACATAAATAACAGAAGTTAGAATTAATTTAAGCTTCCTAAGCCAAATAGTATTGCTTAAAGATCAATATGTGGTAAACATTTGACTGTTAGTTCATTCTGCATGTTAACAGTTCCATTGGGGTGACTTATAAACCTTTTATAGGTATGTGTGAAGAATTAAATTATGCTTGTGTGTGTGGACGCTGGGAAACCCCAACCATGGACTGACTGTATAACCTGAGTTATTAACTTCAAACGAGAATCAAACACAGCAGAAAACTTGTGCTAAAAATTAACAATCAGAGAGCAAATGCATAATTGACTGCTGTTTAGGGTTTTTTTCTTTCAACTGCGTTGCCTGGAAGGACAGAGCTGTTGGTGCAGGTGTGAGGTGAGCCCCTGAGCGGTGACAAGTGAGCCAGTGAGAGCAGGGCCAGGAGATGGGCTTGGGTGAACTCGGCACAGTGAGCACAGACAATACTGGGGGAAATGAGCAGAGCACAGCTGCAGCTGCAGTGCTGGAGTTGCACCATCCTGTCCCAAGCACTGTGTGTGCTGCCTGGGGGTTTAATAGTCCTCTGGCTCCCTCGCCTGCACTTTGATTCCTTCAAGGTCCTATTTAAAAAACACTTGAGCTGCACATCGTTTCAGACTATCACATTCCACTGAAGCCATTGGAACCACATGATTGTTTAAAGTTATGTCCTTACTTCCCTGTCTGGCTGAATTAGGGTACAGTCTTCATTTGTACATTCCAAACCCATGAGCAGCTTCAAAGAGATTCTTTTCCCAGCCCAGCAGCCTCCCAGTGATCCTCCAGCCTTCTGATCTGAGTGTGGACTCCCATCTCCCCTTAGAGTCGGGCAGCTTTTTGGACTGCTTCCCGCGGGAGGTGTCGGCTGTGTTTGCAGCGCAGGGCTGTGATGGGCAGGCTCACCCACCATACCAGCTGCCTGACTCACTGCTGGACCTGCCACTTGCACAGCACTTCAGCAGCCCTGAGTGCGTGGCACTAAAGCCCCTCTGTGCCTGCCAACTCATACAGGAACAGAGCTGTGTCCCCCTCTCACACTGGCTTCTGCTGAACACTTACATTCACTCAGTTTTGTGATTAATTCGTTAATCTGATACCGGTCGTGCACCTCCGCACACTTCAACCTTCCCCAAGTGACATGAAGTTCCAAAGTGCAGGGGACGTTTGGCTGCGTTTCCTCACGGGATGAAGGGAGTTTGCTGCTCCTTCCCTTCTCCCTGCGGGACTTTTGGGTTTTGCACAGGTGATTTTTGCAGACTGGGAATAGGCGAGTGTATGTGTATTTAGAAATACCACAATAACTGTTGTGTTATTTCTTTGTTCTAACTGATGTCATGGGATTACTTTGCTGGCAGAATGTTTGCATTTCAAGGAGCATTTCAAACACGTAGTCCTATTTTTAGGAGCTTCATTTACCATGAGAATTTTGTGGCCAGGTAACACAATTTAAGTCAATATTTAGGTTTTTCTTGTTTGCCATTTGTTCTGACCTAGTTTTCTTAACAGATTATAGCATATTAAGACTCTTAACAATTTTTTTTAATTAAAATTATGTCTTTCAGCAGAAGCATTAAGAAAACATTTTCTAACGGTTGAAAAACGTTAACTGAGCTGTTCTGCCCAGGTCACTTTAATACTGGGGGAGTGTTCACACAAAAGGAACTACCTAGTCTCATTCTTTTGCAAGGAAATAAACCATCCCAGTGCAGAGTTCTTATTTTGTATCTGCCTCTTCCTCAGCAGCTGTACCATAGTATTGTATGGAACAGTGGCACAGGATTGACCTCTGGCATGGCAGCGCTTCAGCCACCTCCAGGCAGTGGCCAGGAAACACCAATAAGGCGGGCACAATTAACAAGGACAAGGCAAAATTAACAGGGACTTGATTCTCTTCTCTGACTCTCCACCCTCGGAGCGTTCCTGGCTCCCCTGCAGGAGCCAGCCCTGGGAAACGCTGCCCCGCAGCAGTTCAGGCAGGGAGGGGGACATTTGCTGCTGGAATGTTTTGCCCCCCCTGTCCGAGGGGAGCTTGTTCCAGAAAACCCTGAGGAAAGCAGCAGTCACAGCTGGGATCCAGGGCACGGAACAGACACTTTGTGCAGCAGTGGGGTGTGAGGCCTTGCCCCCACCCGGTGTCTGAGCCAGGGATGGTGCATCTCACAGGAGGTTCTTGGATTGCAGGAATTAGGGAAGTTTGTATTCCTTTGTCAGGTGCTCTCAGTGAAGCAGCCAAACCCGGGCCAGGGGTCACATTCAACTGTTCTTAATATATGTCTGCTTTTACTTAGGTTTTTCCTTTATTCTGCTGAGAATCTACTTTAAATATTGAGGTCGAAGGTGGGCTCTAACAAAGAATTATTCTTGGTTTCAAAAAGAAAATGAATAATGACCTTGCCCCAAGGTACAGGTGGGAATACATGAAGCATAATCCTAATTTTTTTCCTGACTACTCCTTATGCTTTAATGTTGTTTCCCTTTTTTTTAACCACTTAATTCCATGTGAGGAGGGTTGGCTCCTATTTCTGCATTACAGAAAAGAATACAAAGGTGTACAACAAAGTAGGCTTGAACAGGCCGAGAGAATGAAACATTAACCTCTTCTTCATCCTGCCCTCTGGAAGAGAAGGGTCGGCTGCAGTTAGTGTGTAATCCAGGGCAGTGCTGCTGCAGAGTGGGAGCTTTTCCTGGGAGTCTGCAACTCACACACTGGTTTGTCTCTGCCTCCATGCTGCCAAATTTGGCTGCTTCAGCGCAGTGGGTGCAGTCTGTGCTTCTACAAGGAAAGAAATCTGTTTCTTCAAGTGACCTAAATAATTCTCCTGATTCCTCTGCTCAGCTGTGCTACTCTGTCAGTGCAACATTAATAGGATCAGATAATATCCAACACTTGCGGGTGTTTTTTCATAATTATCTGTTTAACCTTGTGATTGAGGGTAATGTATCTTCTCCATCTGTTACTAATTCAGCTGAAGTGAAACTGGTTTGCCTGTTTGGAGGCTGTTGGTGTAAAGGCTGATGGATAAGCCTGAGACACCATTAATATTGTAATTAACTGACTTTGCATCGTTTGTAAAGGTAAAAACGGTTATGGATGCAGGCCACCAGTGTGAATTCTAGGTCAACAAAATCTCAAAGCTCTGCTAATTCTGATAGATGTTTTGCAGTCATTGTGTGAAGGAATTTTGTAGATGCTGTTTCAACTTCCATATTCTAAAACTCGTCACTGCACTTCACACTAATGAGCAGACTGGGCAAAGAAGCCAGGAAATTAATGGACCATAGAAACTAAATCACCCTTTCAACCCTGAAGGAAGTGTTCCCTCGCACTCAGCTCATGAACTGCTCCCAGCACAAGGAAAACAGAACCTGCTAAAGCCATTTGCTGGCCCTGTCTTACCTGGGTATTGATTCTGTGTAGTTTCTTACGAAACCAGACTGTGCCTCGTTTCTAAATAGTTTTCCTAGATTTAGATTTGTTTCAGACTTCCACATGTAATAAAATTCGGCATCTATCCGAAGTGACTTTTTTCCCCCCTCTGCTCCCTTGAATTCCCATGGCTGCTGGAAAATTGAAGTCCCTTCTGCTTTATGGAGAGAGGTTTAGAAATGGAAATTTTGGGGCTATCTTGGATCACTATTGCACTATTCGCCATCAGCCTTGATGTTACAGAAGAATAAATTGTGAGGAAAAGCACAGTTAACTATGAAGTTCTCGTGAGACACGTTTTTAGGTGATTTAAGAATCTTGGTATAGTTTTGTTAAGAAAAAATAGAGCTGCAGAGAATCCACTGTTAATTAGCTCCATCTGGTTTAGTTTTTGGCAGCAGTTGCAGTGTGTGTGGTTTGTCAGGGCTGGGTACCAGCTCACGTGGAGGGAGCTGCACTACTGGCTGTTCCTTGCAGCAAGGCACTGTTGTTACAGACATTGCCAGTTTTCCCAGCACTGGGAAACCATTCTGTGCCTCACTCCAGCAGTTCTGCCCTGCACAGAGATGTCTCCCTCCTCCTCCCAAAGCCCAGGCACACAGAGTGTTTTACAGCCAATCACGTGTGCGTTTTTTCACTGAGGTGACCTTACTCTTGCAGTTCCCGTGAACTCTGTATGCTCATTACGTGTGTGTTTTTACAGACAAGGTGTTTAAAAGGTTAAAGTTGGATATCCTGTTTTCAGCAGTCACTGTGATGTGTACTGAAAAAGCTGACAGGTACCTCACCATCCCCACCTCAGGTGGTGACTGTGGGGACTCAACACTACTGAAAAATACCTCTCTGTATGGTTTTGCACCAGAAAAGCCTCCCTAAGTGTTCCATGCTCTTCTCAGCTTCAGCTGGGCCATCCTGTTTGTTCTCTACGTGTTCTGGTGGGGTTTTTCCCCAGGAAGAAATCAGTGGAATGAGTGAGAGGAGCTGTTTCTGACTCTGTGAAGTCTTTCTGCGTGTTCTCAGCAGAACCAGGAAGAATAGCTTCCCTTGGTGGAGGACTGACTGTGTGACTGAATGTCACGTTCCCTCACCATGGACTAGAGCTCCCTGTGGAAGGATACATGGAGCATTTAGCTGACAGTGTCAAGCCCCTACAGAACTGAGGTAGTTCTTCTGGGGTAAAAAAGCAGGAGATTCCTGCTGGGTTTTTGGATGCAGGTCTCACTTGGAGGCTGTGGGACTAAAATAATGTTTACATCTGAATATGTCATGTATTTTCACAAACAGGTTCTTTCATTTTTATTCTTGAGATGTTTCTTCCTCTGGCAGTACCTGTTGAAAGTACTGTGTATGTAAAATCCAAATGTGTAGCTTTTTGCGTACTGGGAGAGGTTTCTGTGTAATTCATACACACTGACAGAAACAAGTTGTCTCATGGCTGGTACTTGTTGCAAACTGCTGGCTGGCTGAACAGAAAATGTTCACAACTTCTGTCACTTACGTGTTATTGGCCAGTGTGATAAGAACCATCACTTGTTAGGTTTTAATATTAATGAATGGTAATTTTGCACTTGATTTTTGCATATGGACTGTGTAAAATTCTGTACTCTCAGGAAACTTTTTTTCCCCTCTGAAAGCTTGTCTTAAATAAAAAATGTCTTAACTAACAGTGCCTTAAAGAGGGAAAATACAGTTCACAGAATGCATAAGAAGTGTAGAGACTTAGTTCTTTATAGGGCACCAGGAAGGTGTGGAATCCCTCTTGCCTCTGGCTGATGTAGGTGGTGGGGGTGAGGGAACGGGCTTTTCTTTCTTTGGGAAGTTGGAGGGATTCCTCCCCAATTCTGTTGCTGCTGACTGGAGGAGGATAACGTTTAATAACCAGGCTGCTGCCCTGGTGGTCTGGGCACTGGACAGGGTGTGCGATCTTTGCTTCCTCGAGATCATGAATGTTCTGTTCCCTGGTTGGTTTTTTCTTAATTTGAATTCTCAGGGGGCTTTATGAATTTGTTTAATGAAACTTCATTTCACTGTAGATGGGGTTAAGTTGCATGTTTAGTCTAAGTGGTTGGTTTTGACCGGAAGTTCCAATGATGAGATGAGAATATAAATTCCTTTCCCTGCTCCGGCCTCTCAATTCCACTGTCATCCAGCCTGCCCTTCAAGGCTCTCATTTCTCTCATTGAAGTGCCATTCCTCTGTTTTTGCAGAGATTCTTTGAGTGGGATTCTCGTGTTATCCTGCTGTAATTCCAGGTGGATGCTGGAGCTGTTCCACTGGGGCAGTGCTCAGTTCTGGGCTGGGGGTGGTACTAACAAATACACTTTGATTGTGAATACAAAGAACTGCTGACCTTAAATAGCATCTTAACTGACTCACATGCTGGTGGTTTGCTTGCTTTGGACAAAGGCTGATGAAGGAAGAGGTGTGTGATATTTATTGGGGTGGGCAAATCTTTCAGTGCCCCTGAGGTGCCAAGAGCACCGACACCTGATGAGTGACGTTTGGCCTGTCACCAGGCCAGTGTTGGCAGCTGATGCTGCAGTGGGCACGAAGGTGAAGCAAAATCTTGTGTGAAGCTGTTTATTGCTTGTCCACGTTCCTGGCCACAGTGTTTGCCACGTCCTAAAGGATTTCCTACCCCAGTGTCGTTATTTTTGCCTCTGTGCATTTAAGCAACACAGATATAACTTTGTGGGTGTATCTAAGGAGTGATTCCCTAGATCTGCTCTGGGATTTTGTTCTTGAAGCAGACAGAGGATCAGAGGAAACAGGAAAACATATTCTTCACTTTGGGTATTTTGCTTAGTCGCTCACAGTAGTGTTTTAGCTTGATGAGCAATTTTAGAGCCTTGTGTTGGTTTTACCTTTTTCAGTGTTGAGCTGCAGAATAACAGCAGAGGCTTTGGTTTTTGTCTTCACTGAAACAGGGGATGTTGTTTCAGAGCAGTTTCATTTCTGTTACTCCAGTGCTGTTTAAAGTACAGAAAGGCAATTTCAGCAGTGACACAAGGGGTGTTCCAGTGGGGTTGTTTGATTCATCTCCTGTGTCAGAGAGGAAGGTGCAGTTACAGGGCTGTGCTTTCTGAAGTCTGTTCTTAGGAGAGAGTAACAAAATAAGACATAAATGTATGAACGCTGTGTCTAACAAGCAGAGTGCTCAGCGGGAATGCAGTGAGATCTTTCATAGCTCCTGACACCTTCCCTGCTCTCGGACAGACCATGTGATTTGCTTTGCAGATCCATTCCCAGCAAACAGACTTACTCTGAATCTGCTTTCATGGTATTTATACCTGAAGTTGTTACCCAAGACGTGCCTACAGGGATTGTCCTGTGAGGACATACAGTAGGTTTTTAGTCCCAAAATGCCACAGAAGTTCATGGAAGTACTTGTGCTGGCCCTCGGTTCCATAGGATGGGGGAGATGGGAGACATGGGGGGAAGAAGTGAGGGAGACTGGGCACATCCGTTTTCCATGTGGTGGAGAGAAGGGCCAGTCTGAGCATTCAAAGTTCATTTTTCTCCAGGTTGCACCCATTATTATTGTATTTCCAGTAGGGAAAGAACATGGGAAGGTGGCTCTCAAGCAGTAATTGGATGTGATTCTGACAGCGGGATATCTGCTGTGTTAGGAAATGAAACTCTAATAATAATAATTTACATTTTAATCCAAAGATTAAAAGTATTTAAAGATATTTCAGCCCAATAGTGTCTATGTATGCCTTGATTTTGTATTTTAAAACAGGATTATTTTAATAAATTTAAGATTTTGGGACCTCTGGCCAATATAAGTTCAACTTGTGCTCCGTGTTTAACCATGTAAATGAAGATTAGGTGTCTTTCTAGTCATTTTTTCTGTACAAGAGAATTCTGTATTTCTCACATGCACAGAGAAATGTTAACAAACATTGAATCAGTTGGATTTGTCCTGTCAGGTTTAATAATAAAGATGACAAGTAGAAAGAGAGGTTTGGGCCTTCCAGCTGTAACTCCCTCCCAAGGTCTGCCAGGCGACACCGAGAGGCAAGGTCTCAAAAAGCTCCCCAGCAATGACCAAACCAGCTCCTCTCAAAAAACCAGCAAGAAAACACAAAAAACACTCCCAAACACAGCAAAACCCCACAAACACAATTACCCACCATATTCCACTTTTCAAAATAACCAACCTGATTTCCCCTCACTAAAAAGTATATTTTACAACCTTCATTTTGTCCTTTCCTCTGTGTCTCCTTAGTGGGCTATTTAACACTGCATATTTTCTGCCTGGCCAGATGTATTAAATCTGGCCAGAATTTTTTTTTTCTCAACTGAACTACAAAAAGAATCTCGTTCTGATTAATTCCTTTAAAAACAATTTAAAAGAGCATCTGTAGTAAGAAAATACTCTCTCCTTTCAGCATGGTGTTTGTAGTACTTTTAAGCATTGTTGTTGCATTTTGGCCATTTGGAAGTTTGCTCTTCTATTGAATGTACTTACTTGGAGCAGACGATTACCTGTTACATGCGAGACTCAAGTTCTGGGCTGAAGGGCAGGTGTGACCTCAGTGGCACTGGCTGGTGTCCCCAGGCCAGGTCCGTCACTGCCCCGCAGGGAGGTCAGGGACATCCCAACACAAAATGCGGGGCCTCGTGGTGCCTTCTTGTGCAGCGCGTCTCTCGCCATGGGTAAATAATGGTATCTCTGCTTCCCCAGTCCTTCTGGGGCACCTGAAAACGGCCTCATTTTGCGGTGAAGGCTTTTGTTTTGCTGGTGCTGAACTGGGGTGGGCAGCCCGTGTGCTGAGGAGAAGGGCGAGGAATTCCTGTGTTCTTTGCTGCTGTCATTCGTCTTCGGTCTCAGCATTACCAGCCTATTCCACACAAAAGACCAGGCACTATAACCTTCCCCCTGACTTTGCTCTCTGCCCTCCTGCTCACTTGTATTCACGTGTCCTTTTGTTCTGCAGTATTGGAGTGTATCTCCTCCAGTCGCTGGTTGTGCTAAAACAGGGGGGCCTGATGCAGGTCTGTGTGCAGACAGGTATTCCAGGGCCTGCTGGAGGCCTGACATCCCCGTGGGAACAGTGCTAGGATTGTGCAGCCTGCTGTCCCCACACCTTCAAAAACCTGCTCGTGTTCCCTGATAGAAATCAGGCTGCTGAGCAATCCCCCATTCACTGGGATATTACCAAAAGGCAGCCACCTCCGACACACAGTGCTGAGGGCTCTGCCTGTCTTCAGGTGCCTGGGAGGGGGGAAAGAGCAATCGCTGCTCCCTGCAGGCAGCTCTGTCCCTTGGAGCAGAGGGGTAGCGGGGTAGAACACGTGCTCTCAGTGCCGGGATGTGCTGGGGCAGGGCTGGCACAGGGCTCCGGGGTACACGGGGTGGTTGTCCACACCGCAGAGGGCAAGATGTGCCCACACAGAGAGCACAGTCTTTAGAGGCAACAGAGCCTCGTGCTGATGTGAAATGAGAGCAGAGGAAATGGGTGTACAACTGCTTTTCTCGTGGTTCCCTTTTTAATTATGCTATGAGACATTTTCTCTAGGCTAGACAGGAAAAACTTGGATCCTGAAGCTGCAGACTATACGGAGGGTATCACTGTGTCTTCAGTCTAACTCATTTCCCTTCTCCCACGTTCACTGCTAGCACCTGTGTTTTCTCTCTTTCTGGATTCTTCAGGAGTAGGATGGGAACAGTAATAGCACAGACTTTAAATATTCAGAAAAATAGAGTTTAAATATTCAGAAATTTTGGCAGGCTGTCAAGTTACTGGGCAGGGGGAAGAGGAACCAGAACTGGGAAGTGGTTATTTACTTTTCCTTCACCCTATAAATCACTCAAAATTTAGCAGTCTTTAATTGAAAGCATGAAGATAATGTTTCTGACCTTGAGGAAAACCCTGCCAAATCTCAGTGACCCCTGTGAAATAATGAAGTTTTAGGGGTCATCAGAGAAGTTTTGTGAACCTCGTACAGTCTAAACACCGCAGAGGTATTTGAAGTATGGCCGCTTTACCTTTTAACAGCTGAGTTCACGGAGCTCAGCTTTCCCTTGTGTTTCAGTTCCCTCGCAGTGCTGTGTGTGGTGGGCCTGGCTGGAGGAGCAGGCAAACTGCATCTTTTTGGTTTGTGTGCGGGTCTGCATCACGCCCTGCTGCTCAGAGTTTCATGGGTGCAGAGCTCTGTGCCTTCTGCCTGGCGATTCACAGACTCCTCCAGCTCTCAGAGCCTCTCCTCTCCTGTTGCTGCCATGCTTGGCTGCAGTGATTTTGAACAGCACCCAACCCAGTGCCCTCCCCACAGAACCAGCCAGAAGGTTTCAGGCAGCCCCTGTGTGTGTGTGGGCTGGCTGCAGCACACTCACATTCCTGCCTCGGGACTCGTTTGGCCTGGCAGAGCTCCTGGGTCAGCACTGGGGATGCAGCACAGGCCAGGGCACAGCACTGGGTTTACAAGGCTGAGCTCAGGGAGGGGTCACGCAGAGCTCCCACAGGTCTCCAAAGGGGAACTCAGCAACTGCTGGAGGCTGAGATGGATCAGGGATCCTGGTTTTCCCTTCCCTCGGGTCAGTGTGTGTCGCTGGGTGGGTGACGGTCCCCAGAGCTGGGTCGGGTTCAGCTCCCTCAGCAGCACCAGCTGCAGTTTGAGTCTCGCCAAGGCTCAGCCTTGGTATTTCAGGCATTTCTCTGAAATACTTCTCACCGCAGAAATGTTTTCATGTGGTGCTGGAATTGGTTTTTCTTTCTTTTCGTTTTCAGACAGAAACTTGTTCTTAATTCAAGGGGAAAACTAAGGAGAAAGTAATTTAGATTGTGAGTTATATTATAAGATCACTTAGTGGAACTGAAAACACAAAACCTCGCATTTGGTATGAGAATAATTGTTTTTCCTTCTCATGATTTTTCTTGAATTGTGTTCTTGGAACATACTTTCTTTAGTTTTCAGATAATTTGTTTATAATGTGTCTGTGTAAATGTTTAAAATACAACAAATCTTGGACTGATGTACAACAGTAATATTTTCCTTTCATTTCTGTTCATTTGACCTTCCTGTGGTTTCAGGAGAAAAATTAATTTTTCTTTTCAAACTTTTTGCTTGGTTGAGCAGCTCATAGAAGGGGTGAACTCCTCGGCTCAGGCTTTCAGATTTACCTAATTGTTTAAATAGAGAAATCCTTCATCCATTCTAGTACCCTTCAAGGAGTTGTTTTGTGGGAAAGTCAAACATCCTATTCTGTTCTGCTGGTGAGATTGGGAGGGGTTTTAGTAGGCAAAACCCCTCAGTATGTTGGGTTTTCCCCCTTCTTAAGATTGTGTTGCTGGAGGTTTGGGATCTTGTCCAATACCTGTGTTACCCATCTGAGTAATGATCTCCTTGGCTGAGGGATCCGTCTCTCCCTGTCTTTGATACCCAATTATCTCCCTGTACTTTGTAAAGAGATGGAGTTATGGTCTCTGCACAGTGATATAGTGTGACTACATTTGTTGAACTAGTTGCCATGCTTCGCAAGAAGACACGAGTCCTGATTATAGAAGGCGAATCCTAGAAGGTGGTTATTACAAAACCTGAAATTTTGGGCTTTCCAGCCAAGAAATGGGGAGGTAAAACTTACATGCACAGAAGGTAGAAGAGCAGAAGACCAAGGGGACACAGGGGAAGGCCTGTAGAGAGAAGAGAGGAGCAGGAGCTGGGTGAGAACTGGAAACTAAGAAAAATGCACATTATTATATGGGACCTGCAGTTGTCATTTTAGAAAAGAAACCATTCAGGACATGATTGGGAGCTGGAGTACTGGAGAAGAGAGTGAATATGGTTGAGTGAACTGTGCATCTTTAATACTTCACAGCCCTGCTAATGCAGGTCTTTCTCCACTCCTAAATGTGATTTGTGTGCCACCTGTTTCGACTGCAGTCACTCTCCAGGGACATCAAATGGGAGGCAGCATGTAGGAGCGAAATTATTTGGAGAGGATTCAGTGATTGACTTAAATGTAAAGGGATTAATTGGTCTCTAAACTAGTCAATTAAACTGTACTCCGAAAGTGGAAAGATCACAAATGCATGGCAATGAATAAATTAATGCATTTTTCATGGGTTTAGAATTTTCTACATGTTGCTTAATTTGTTTTGAATCATAAAATTTATTCCATTAATTGTGATCATGCTGCATAATGGACACATGTGAAATAATTCTGTGCAGCCATCCTCCTAAAGGACAGCTGGTAGCAGGCTTAGAGCATGAATTTCAGGGTGTATTAGCAGTTGTTTACAGCCTTTGCAGTCTCTTTCACAGACCATGCAGCCAGGGAGAACAAATTTTCTCTGAGACCAGGCTGTAAAATGAATGGGGTGCAGGTCTCTGAAAAATCTGGCTTCGTTCTGTGTCACTCATTAAACTCTGTGCTCTTCAGGAGGAGCGTGAAGGACATTTTATGCCTAGTCCTTGGTGCTTGAGCAAGGTGTGCTGTGCAAGGAAGTAGAGAGAGATTTGGGTACTGGGCTTTGCTTTGCTGTTTTGGGGGGTGTTTTATGCTTTGTTGGGGGCTTGGAGATGTTTTGTTTGTTTTTTTTAAATTCAGTCAAGGTATAGTTAAGGTATTTTTTTCCATTCTGCAGTAGTGCTGTCCTCCTGCCACATCTAGGAGCTGCAAGTCCTCGGAATATTAAAGCTCTCCATCAAGATTCGTATCTCTTCATGCTCTTGTGGTTGAAAACACTGGGTTTCTGTCACAGGGTTAGAGTCATGAAGAGAGAGCAGAAGGTTTGGTTTGTGGGAGAAGTGAACATAGAGGGGAATCGAGTCTCCCAGCACTTAGAAATCCTGTTTGCAGTTGTCATTATTAATTATGAGATTATTAATAATTGATGTAAGATGGTCAGGAGTCCCCCAGCTCAGCGTTCCAGGAGCGTGGCTGGTTCCTCCCTGCAGGGCTCCCAGTGCTGATGTTTATGTGCCAGGAAAACTAAAAATTGGGTACAGGGGCTTAATACCTGAAGAGTCTGAATTTCTTTTTAAGGTTGTGTGAATCTATGACATAAAACTAACGATATAGTGTTTAGTTCTCCTTTTCCCTCGAGGAGCCCATGGGAAGCAGCTGCCTGAAAGCACAAACCAAAACCACAGTAGTAGTTTTTAGATCTCGAGAATAATAATGTTGCCCGTATTTCTGTGTTGAACAGAGTGAGTAACCACAGTTCCCCCTGTTGATGTGCTTGCTTTGTGAATGAAACTGATCAATTTAATTTCATCTGCAGTGAACTTAATGACAACAAAGGCTGCGTGGCCCTTCTTCCCCTTGGGTTTGCTGTATTTTTTTCGGGAATATCCTTTCTGAATGGCCTTAATCTAAAATAATGCTACTTTGTATAATAGCCCTCAGCCTCCACGGGGGTGAAGGGGAGAAGGGTGCATTAACCTACATTACAGACAGCAAAAACAAGTCAGTGTTCGAGGCCCTGCAAGGCAGAGGAGGGACCTTTGCTGGGCTGGGTTTATTTTTATAGCTTAGACGTCAAAGGGTGCTGCCTGTGTGTGCTCTGGCTGGTGACTGTGCTGACAGAGCCTGTGTGCACGTCTGGAGAGCATCCCTGGGACTGAGAGAGCAAGTAATTGAAATGCAGGTGGAGCAAATGAACTGTAGTGCCTGTTAACCTGGGAACGGCTGAGGATGGCTGGTACCGTGCCAGAGCCGCTTCCCTTGGGAAAGGGCAAATACTGCCTGCCTGTGAGCACATCCCTTCTGCGGTGCTGACAAACAGCCGTCTTGCATGACATCTCAGCTTCCATTGGTTTTGAGCCACATGTTTAGGACTTACGTAGAACTCTCTCATTATCTTGGAAGGTTTTGGACAAGTTCATCTGAAAGCCGCACACAGCCCCTCCCCGGTTTAACACTGGTGCAAGCAGGGCTCTGACTCCCTGGCTGCATTACCTGAGCCAGCTCACATGTTGTATCGCCTTGCACTTCATACCTTCTACTCAGGGTTCTTGTGGGGCCCTTAACAGCTGCTTTGGTTCTCTTTCTAATTCTTGAGGTCACCCTGGCCTGGCTGGCACAGCACTGTGGTCCTTGTTTCAGCTCGGGCTTCCCACGTGGTTACTGAAGAACACAGAGCTGTTATTTGTACACAGAAGAGCACATGTATTATATAAACAAATCCTGTGACCTTTCAGAGAACACAATGACAGAGGAGCCCTATGAAATACATCCAGCAGTGCTTGCCTACCTCCGTGTTCGCTCAGGTTACAGGAGTATTGAGGGTAGTCATTTCTAACAAATGGCTCTGGAGCTCAAAGGCATTTTAAGGCAAAACAGATTAGCAAAGGCATTAATTTTTTAGCTTCCAGAGCTACTTGTGGTGTAACTCAGGACAGAATTTAGTTAATTTTTGATATTTTGTTCAAGAAGAATTTCTGTCTTATCCCATGATAGTGCTCTTCTAAAATGTGCAGTTTGGAGTCTAGTAGAGTACAGAGCAAAGACAGGTGATGAACTTACCTGTGGCTTTGAGGGAATCTGTGTGACAAAGGCATATTAAAAGAAAGAATTGTCTAATGTGATCACTAAGGGACTGCTGATGACTTGTGGCTTTACTCCTGCAGTGCTATGAATTTATGACCATGAAGCTCCTAACGCAGATGTGGTGTGCTATCCTGCACACCTGTGTGTTAAATATCCTTGCTGTTTGTGTGCTGGACAGGATGGCATCGCTGACTGGCTTTTAACACACACCCAGTGCAATTACAGCGTGAGATTGAAAACTGCACTGACTCCGTTTGAATAAAATCCGTGCCCACGGATGGCCAGTGTGCAACAGCTGCTCATTGCAGGGCAGCGTGACACAAATATTCCTGGAAGAGATAACGTTCTTCCTGAATGCATCTTTGTGAGGGGTAAGGGAAAGCCATTTCCAAAGCTCCAGCCTCTGTGGGTCTGTGACCCACAGATGGATCCTTCCAACTGTGCCAGTCGAGGATTGCAATCCAGCTCACAGTGTGAGCCAGAGTAACTGATAGCTGTGTTATCCCTGCCAGAATTGCCAAGGAAAGCCTACATTTAAGGAAGCCCAGGGTTTAAACTTGGCAGGGCTGAGCCGTTCAGCAAAGGTCAGTTTATGCCTGAGGCTCTCAGAAATGGCATCAGTGGTTGGCGAACCTCCATCAGCGCCAGCCAGGCTTGTTCTTGAGTTTGGGCTTATTAATATTCAAGGGGATTTTTTTTCCAGTCCTGATTTCTAGAGCACAACTGCTCATGACAGTCCTGAGGTGATTTTATGCCTGTATGGTATTTAATAAAATGCTGGGACTAAAGGCACAAAAAGAGGGCTTTTTTTGTAGATTCCACGTGTAACTTAACGTGTAACTTATTCATGTGCCATGAATAAGCCGTGAATAAGTTATGTGTCACACTGAATATAGGAGCTTCTCTGGCTGCATTCCTGTTTTAAAGAGTATTAGATCTCTTATGGAAATGGATTTTCCAAAGGACCCATTTCAAACCCTGTGTGAAAGCACAGCGCTGCAGACACGGAGAGAGGGGTGATAACAGCAGGGATTTTAGGAACTTTAGGTGCAGTTTTTCCTGGTGTGTTGGTATTTTGAGTGTGCTATGGCATGAAATAGTGCATCCATCCTGACAGTTTTCTAGTTAATTGTAATTCATTTTGGAGTTATCACCAGCTGGTGCTATTGTTTTTAGAATACCTGGCAATACTGGTACAAATATAAGCAAGTTTCTGATTTTTAAGGACATTTATCTTAGGAAGCTCAGAATTTCCAGTGAAAAATGTGTTTGTTTTGGCATTAACCTGAAAATAACTGTAATAACATCCATGTTTCTTTTTTGATACGCTTTTATATTGTGTTTTTAAGTCTGTATCCTGCATCACAATAGAAATATGTTCACACCATCTTCTATGTTTCCGAAATAGGGCAGGATCCAGTGTCTCATGCCAGTGAATTTTAATTCATAATGAATATAATAAACTTGCAGAATCACTTTTTGGTTCTGACATTTTAAATAATTCAAAATAGCTGTAGTTCTAAATCAGCACTGTTCTGAAGTGTAGCCCAAGTGCTGAAAGAAGGACTGCATTCAGACATGGTTAGTGCCTCGAGCTCATGGCATCACTTCCCATTCCTCTGCCAGGGGGGCAGCGGTGGTTGGGATTTCACTGCAGAAATTCTGCTTCATGGCTGCACGAGCCTGGGTTTTGGTCCGTTTTATCTGGTATTGATTAGATTTAGTAAAAATTATAATTTAGCACATAACATTTTTAAGTGAATTTCTGTTAGAGGGAAATTATCTCGGTTTATCTGCTCTCTGCAGACAGTACTTTTTCTAACCTGACGTGTCCTAAGTGTTCATGAGTGTTGAGTACTGGGAGCAAGATGCACAAGATCCTCCCCTGTTCAGAGTTGGTTCCTGCAGTTTGATCCACAGGTACCATAAGTGAATAAAAAATAAATAAATCATGGCCCATTTGTAGAGCAGGAACTGTCTGAAGCCATTTGGACTGCCTTGAGCTTTGAGCTGGAAATGTAACTAAAAACCTGTGCTGCCATACTCTGACTTCAGCTGGTTTATTTTTCTATTATCAGATGTATTGACCAGCCTTTTGTGCCATCTGTCATTGTCCCATAATTCTGCTGAATTATATCCTGGTAAATGTTCTCCCTTACCCAGGCACTTCCAGCTTTTACTCCGTGTTGCCTTTGGTATTAACTGATATCAAGAGCTGGATTTGTCCCTGGATGCAGAGAAAACAAATACACTGCAGTGGTCGTGGCAGCCTCCTGCCTGATTGAGTTATTCGAGGGTTCTTATTTTGGGTTATTTCTTCAGTAACCATCAGCAGTCTAGGACTGGCTTCAGTTCATCTCAAAAACCCTGAGACGCAGTTTTAGCTCAGAGCAGCATATTTTGGCAAGTCACATTATATGCACATGTGCAGCTAATAAGAAGTCAATAAATTTCCATGCTCAACATGCAACACTTGTTTAATATAGAAGAATAAGGGGTTTATTGTCACTATCTATGGGAGATTTTCACCTATTATGGTGTAGTACTTCACTGAGGATCACAGGAGCAAAACTGCTCCTTCAGTTGTACATGGAAGGAACTCTCACAATGCCAGTGCCAGACTGGAGGAGCTCCTTATGTTATCCATTAATGAAATCCAATCTCAATATTAAACTCTGTTTGAATGTCCTGTAAAAATATGCTTATTGCTTTCTAGGTGTAGGTCTCAGGACAGGAAGGAGGTGGATGTTACTGCAGAAGGTGTGAGGCAAACTCAGGGTTCTGCTTTCCTGGCAGCTCATCTTGGGTGCACATTTATCCTGAGAGAAGGGTGGGAGGTTGTTGGAGATGGGATCAGGGAGAGAAGTCATGTACTGGCCTTGGCAAGGGGCTTTGTTGGTGACAACTGAGGGAGTGTGGAGATGATAAGTGTGTAGCACAGCACGTGTTGTGATAATGTTATCTAAATGCTCACTGTGCTGGGAAACTCTTATCCTGGTGCTCTACTCCACCACTGGAAAACACTGAGGGCAGTTAATGTTTACACCAAGTTTCTGTGTGTATGTCTCGGACATAAAAAGAAAATCCAACAGGGTATGTGAGACAACATAAGGACTTATAAATACAATTATTAAAAGAGCTGGTAGTTCTGGGAACTGGTGTTCTCTTCCCCTTGCTTTTATTTCCTTGAGGTGGGGGAGAGAAAGAGATAACAAAAGAAAGGCAAGGAGTCACTGCCAAAGCAGTACGATTTTAATCTGCAGCTTGGCCTCTGCATTCTTATTCAGTGCCATACAAAGATCCGTGACTTTGGGCAGGATGGCTGCAGAAGCATAGGTTGTTCTTCTGGTGTCATCACCAGCTATCAGGTTCCCTTGGTACTTGGTGGCTCATGAAGAAAAGGTGTTTGAAGCCGGGTGACACAGTGCAGTAATTGTCACCTCTGCGTTCAGCCGGGTCTGCCTTAGCCCCGGACAAACCCTCCCTGGAGGGCCCGGCAGTCTCCAGCACACAGGACCTGCTGGGTCCGGGGGCACCGAGTCTCTGCTCAGCATGGGTTCATATTTGGAGTGACAGAGCCCCAGGCAGGCTCGAGGTTGGCATTGCCCATGTTGGAGTGGAGACACCCCGGCTGTGAGGGTTCCATCCCAGTGCAGACACGGGGGCTGTGTGCTGCCTGCCATTGGTTGGGATGCTCTTGTATCCATAAACCCTGGAATCGTCCCTGTTCTGGGAATGCTTTCATTTTTTGTTTAGTTGTGGTCTCTGCAAAAACTGGTCCCAGTTACGCCTGTTTCTTGAATGTATATTGTGAACTGCAGGAGCTGTGCTTCAGAATGACTGACCCTGTGTGATTTCAGCTTGGGCAGGGGTCACGTTCCAGCTGGAGGGCAGAGGGGATGTTGTGGGTTACTTAACCAGCACAACAAATGCCACAGGAGCCTTTTTCCTCTGAGACTGTGTGGGCACTGCCTGTCAGAGCAGCCAGGCCCTGGCAGGGAGCAGTGCAGCCAGCCCCCTTCCCAGGGGATGCCTGGGACCACTGTGGGCACTGCCCCGTTGGGGAGTCAGGAGTTTTCGCCTTTGGAACGTGCAGTTTCCCCAGAGGGCCAGGAATTGGGTCCTGGCCTTTCCTCTTTGCAGCTGAGTGTCAGTTCCAGGAGCTGCTCTGCTCTCTCGGTGTGTGTGCGGGCACTTTCCCTGCTAACACAGTTCCTGAACGGGACCGTGGGCTGTCCAGAGGAACGGGCTGGAGCTCTGGGCACTCCGGGGGTGCATCATTCCTCTGAGTTAGGGAGGATTCCCTGGGCACTGCCCAGAATTTAGGGCCACTCCTCTGACTGACTCCACTACCAGCAAAGCAATGGCCTTTCTTCTCATCCCATTGTGGGGGCTCGTTCAAATTCAGACTTCTCTGAGGGATTTTTATTTCCAGATTATTTAGAAACGTGATTTTCATCCTGGATTGCTAATTTCCTCTGACTTGTTCAGGAGTGATGTTGAGTGTAGGGATGTCCAGACCCCACTGTGACCTGCTACTGTCCTGTTGCTTTAGACTAATTTAAAGGAAATTATTTTGTTATGCTCTCTTTTGTTACTCTTATGTTTCAAACCTGCCTTTTCATGCCCTTGATTTTGTAGTTCCCATCAAACAAGTGATTTGGTTTGGCTATTTCCTAATGCTTGTGCCTTGCTGCTGCCTCTTTTCTGAGACCAGACTTAATAAAGCTGTTTTGGGGTAACTGTGAGTCGAGGGCTTTCAGATCCCAGCCTTAATTTTGAGGAGAATTACAGCAGCAATACAATTTATTGGTTATAAAATATAATTAATTGTACACAGTCAGTGACTTTATGAAGAACTCTTATAAAATGAGAGGAACAAGAGGCTGCCAGCAGCCCAGAGGCAGGGGGAGGGAGCTTGTAGAGAAATAAGTATTTAAAAATACCCATCTTGAAATTGTTCTAAAAATAGGATGAGTATGTGAAATACAGGCTTCTCACACTTCCCGTGTTCTTCTAAGGAACCTTCGGTGTCAGCCCTGGCACGTGGCTCCCTCTGCGCTTTCCAGGGGTGGGAAGAGGCTGCAGCGCCTGGGACAAGCCAGGCTTAGAAGCTGTGCACTGCATGGCAGCAAGGGGCCTTCAGGGAATGGCTTCAGTGTGATAAAATTCGTGGCAGAAACCCATTTTTTAAAATATCCCTCTAATAAGGAGAAAAATCGGTTAGGTTCAATTAAGGTTTTTTGGAGACTCTTCTCCCCCAAATCCCAAAGTAATTGCTACTGCCAAGTTTTGTTATTGTTTTCTTGGAGCAATTGATTTCCACATTTGTAATGTATTCTGAAATCTGTGGTGAGGTAGTTTGACTTTATACACAGGTGAACGTTAGTACACACGTCCCAAACTCTGGCATTTTTATCACTGAGGTTGTTGGAAATAATCTCTTTACAGTTTGAATGCAGAGCCAGGTTCCACTGGGTGTTTCTATAACCCTCCTGACAAATGGAAGCAATACCTGAGTCCGTCAGATGTTCTCCTTTCTCTGCCAATGTTGTGCTGTTTAAAGAGTCAGATGTTCATAATCCTCTTCCGATTTTTGTATCTAAGTAGATTTAATATGTTGTTTTCTTTAAGTAATTTATAGTAACTGAGGGATTGGCATTCATAAAGATTATGGGAAGTCCTAAATATGACTTTGGCAAGGGATTCAGCTACGTATTTAGGCATTTCAAAAGTTATTTAAGGGAATGAAGATCCCAGAGGAAACACCTGAAAGACAATTGATGGCAGCTGCAGGTGATTAGGTGCCAAACTGAAGGCTTGACACTTTATTTGAAGGTTTTTCTTTGTTAGGGGGGAAAAATACCTGCAATACTTAGGAGAAGAACACAGATCTTTTGTTTTGAGACATTGCTATTTCTTTGTATTCTGTCAATAGATGCCTTTTATTTCAACAGTTATGTTAATTTTAGCACATAAGTCTCAGTGAATATAGTGGAAATACTCTTTCAAGTGCGTGCCAAGGTGTCCTGCTGGCTGCAGACCACAGTGCTCAGCATTTTTCACACCTCAGTCCTAATGCAGCCATAGCTGGAAATAACGTATATTCTGTGTATGTTCTATGCACTCTGTTCGGGAAGGTGGCATCCTGACCAAGGCACTCATCAGGCACCTGGGAAGGAAGGAAAGGCTTCTGAAAGAGAGACGGTCCTGCTCAGAGTGACCAGAGAACTGCTGCAGATTTGCACTCTTTAAAACTGCTTCTAATTTTTGTAAAACAGGATGAAAAGAGTAGGCCTTACTGAAGTTTGTGTTGACATTTTCTCATGGAAAACTGCTGCAGCTGCCCCTGTCTCTGGTGGCAGTGGCAGCATGACAAAGGCCAAGGAAAGCAAGAACCCCAAACCTTCACACTCTCACTGGCAGGGTTAATAGCAGTAGGGTTAATGCTGAATTAATCCAGCTGAAATAGATTTCAAGGGAAGCTCACGGCTGAGCATTTGCGCTTTACACCACATCCAAGGCACAAATAATTAAATTTAAACGCCCCCAACATATTTATTTCCTAGTGCATTAGATGCTTCAGTCTGGTCCAGGTTTCTGATTTGGACCTTCTTCTAGGGCATATTGTCACCTTGTATGCCCAGGTCAGGAGGGACTGTGCTTGCTCAGGATGATCACCCTGCTTTCACACTCGTGTCCCTTCTGCCTCCCCTCTGCGTAACAGTACTGACTCCAACCCATCATCTCACTAGTCTTTGTTGTCTGTTTAATTCTTTAATACATGCAAAGTGCAGCTATGCAGAATTAGTAACATTTCTGTTGGTGCACTTGCTTTGAACTGACAGCTCGAGGTATTCCAGCAGACTGGGTACAGTAGGAGAAATAATTTGGAAGCCATTTCACGTGCCTTTCCCATGGTTTCTGATGTTTTGGATATCTGATCAGAAAGAGGACAGAAATGAGTGTGTTTGAAAACCTGCAGAGATACTGGGGTTGATTCTCAAGCCTGTCAGCTTCAGTTTTTGAACTAGGTTGAAATAAATGTAAATAAAGTAACAAATCAGTCTGAACACAGCGCTGTCTGTTTCTAGGAACTCTAGTCTGATCTACATTTTGTGTGTGGCTTTTTTTTGGTGCCTTTGCTAATGCAAAGAGCAGTGGATCTGGTAGGAAAAGTGGGTCTTGCCAGTGTTGGAGTCCTCTGGTGAGGAGCCAGACAATCTGTGTGTCTGGGGTGTGTCTGCATGGGCAGAGCAGGGTCCAGGGACAGCCTGGTGCTCAGGCTGTGGTGGGATGGGCTGCTCCCAGCTTGGTGAGGGCTCTCCACTTGGACTCTATTCGGAGATCTGGCTCCCGTTTGCAGGGAGAGTGGTTTCTGCAGCTTGGTATTTAAGGGATGGAGAGCTGAGCTGCAGACAGGAATGTCAGGAGTCTGGGAGCACATGCCACAGTGGGACCGGCACAGTGTGCTGACAGCGTTTGCTTGGGATAAAATTCCGATTTGTGGCTAAAGTAAACCTTTTCCTCGGCATCTGCCGGAAGCCTGTGAGGAATGGAGGAAGTCCCCAGGCCTCGATCTTTGTTATTTTTGGTTTTAAGAGCGGAACTTACGGCAGTGACTGGAACCAGAGGAGCTTCAGTCCCCTGTCAGTGCTTCCTGCGCAGCAGAGCCGGGTGAGGGAGCCCGGGGAGGGCAGAGGACAGAGGGCACAGAGCTGGACAGCCTGACCTGCCGGGCAGGGGTGCTTGTTCAGCAGGCACAGCAACTCCAGCAGCTCTGCCCTGCAGGCAAGAAGTGCTGGAGCCACGGAGCCGTGTTGGGCTCTTTCTAGATCCGAGCGTGATTGAGTTTGGATCCAGTGCTAGCGATGATCCATCTTTCACTAATGAAGTATTTATTGCTGGGCAGGAGCAGGAATATTCATGGCTATTATTCTTTAATCTGGCATATTTGCAGGAAAGCAAAATGGGCTAATATTGGATCTGGGTACCTTTCTTCACTGCAGTTAGTTGTATGCACCTTTAGTCCGAGACTAATGTTCTGATCTTAATGATTAATTCTGGTGTTAGACACATCTCCGTAGGAAGCCAGTGGCATGCATTCCCTTCCCCTCCAAAAACATGAATCTTGTGTCTTTCAGCCCCTCATTTTGTGCGTTCCTTATTCCCCCAGTGTTTATGGGTAGCTGTGAATGTGGCATGGGGTTGCCCATGTTTGTGCAGGACACTTGAAAGGGTCTCTGTGTGGTCGCAGAAGGCAGTTTTTTTCCTTCAGTTCGAGAGCAGCCAAGCAAGACCCCCAGTCCAGCCTGCAGGAGGCTTCAAAATCAGGAGGGTTTCTGTAATATCCCAAAGACAGGAGAGTAAAATAACTGCTTTACAAGTAGCTCTGCTCTCTGCTTGAGAAAGGCTGACCTGCTGCACGTGAACTCTTTGCAGATATTATCCCCACCTGATCTCAGACCAGAATCCCCATGGATTTTGTATTTATTAAGACCTTTCTTAAGTAAAGGCTGTCATCCTGTGCAAGGAAACTAATGGGCTTTGATGAAATAATTGGACTTTGCTTTAATTTTGTATTTCTTGTATGTGCAAAAATCCATTGTTTAGAATTTTTATTACATAATTTGGTTTGGTTTTCCTCTTGGGACAGGACAGCTGGATAGAAATACCTGAGTCTGTGACCCATTTTGTCCCATGTCCTGTTCCCTCCCTCCCCATGTACACTGATAATCTGTTTACTTCTTTGACTCTGAGACTGGTGGAACTTCTTTCTCTCATGAAAATTGAAATCTAATGAAACCTTTTATTTTGTGGAATTAAATTATTGCTCCAGAGTACTCCAGAATCCAGCATGGCAGCACCAAGGAGGTGCATTTGTCACCTGTCATTTAAGGAATCTTTTCTCTCTGGCTTCTCCTCAGCTGACCATTTTGGTCATGTCTTTTGTGGGAGGATTGGAGGCTCACCGAAGAGCAAGGACAAGCTGTTCTGCACAGTGTGTCGAATCCTTCAGAGGTTCAGGGAGATTCAGGCAGCTCCCTGTTCTAGCCCATCAGTGCCTTTGTTGGAAAACAACTGGCAGTAGTGGAGCAGTTGGTTGACTTCAGGACTAGAGTTCAGTGGTTATAGTTGCCTGTGGTGGTTCTTCTTGGTGAGGGGAGTGAGAACTGTCTCTAAATCCCAGGTTCCATTAAGGTGGGCCCAGGGCCAAAGCCAGCACCCATAGAACTGTGCACAGCTATTGAACTGGACAGAAAAAATACTGCATGCTTACCACTCTGTGCATTTCTAGTCGATTAAAGTGATGATGATAAAAAGTGTGAAATGTGTTTTGTTTTCTTTTTTTTGTGGCTTTCTGGCAAGGAACATTGAAGCAAATAGCTGTGGTGGGAGGCCGTTCTGTGGGTAGAATGGAGTGAGAACATTTTCAGTACCGTTCATTTCACATTAAACTTGATCATCAGTGACAAATCCATGGTTCACCTTAGACCATAGTCAATGTTTTGTAACATTCATTTACGTCATTTACATAATATTCATTTACAGTCAACGTTTTTATATTCCTTAATGGAGATTCCCATGAGGTCTTAGGCAAACATCTTTCAGGTTCCCTGTTTTATTCCCTTTCAGCCAGGACCCATTGCAGAGTGAACTCGGAGGGATTTCTGAAGACCCCTCTTTGTACTGCTTGAATCCATTTGTTTGCAATGAACGTACAGTTTTAAACAAGTGGCAAAACACACCTGTGAGATTGTTGCCAACCCTGTCAGTGACAGATCCTTCTGTTGTCCATGCTTACCAAGCAGGCAGCGAGCCTGGGGACAGAAGGGTGTGTGCCTGCAGCCACAGCCTCCTCAGGGTTCCCCCACCCTAACAGAGCTCTTCCCTTGCAGTGAGCACTTGTCCTGTGCCTTCACCTTCTTCCTGCACGGGGAGAGCAACGTGTGCACGAGCGTGGAGATCGCGCAGCACCAGCCCATCTACCTGATCACCGAGGAGCACATCCACATGGCCCAGTCCTCCCCCTCGCCCTTCCAAGGTATGCCAGCTGCCCCCGGGGCTCTCGGGGCTGCGGGGACCACGCTGGGCTCTCCTTCTGCTCGGGAGTGTGGCTGCAAGGGAAGGGTGCTAGGGTTCAGCACTGTGGCCAACAGGAACGGTGTGGGACGTCTTCAGCAGTTTCTACCTGTTAACGCTGTTCTTAAAGGTGCATTCATATGATAAATAGAGCAAAGAGATGAATCATTTTTGATAATTTCATTTAACAATACTGATATTTAAGGAAGGAGTGTGCTGATTTGATTTTCTGAGCACAAATCTGTAGCTTTGTGAATACAAACACTGAGCTTGTCTGACTTAGTGCTTTCCATTCTGACGTAGTGCTTTCCATTCATACACTGTCAGCTCTTTCCTAATTTACTTTTTTTTAAAAAGGATGTGAAAAACTATCAGAAACAATGAAAACCTTGAAGTATCTGTGACTATTTATTTGCCAGTGTAAGGAATTAGAATTTTACAGAATTACGTTAATGGCTTATTAAATTCATGGTGCAGTTTTGGTGTGATGCTCCATACAAAAATAAAGCCCCAAACTGTCAGGATTTTGAGTCATTCAGTTATGCTGTCTTTGCTACAGTCTGAAATTGTAATTTCAAAGCAATTACGGTAAAAATCTTTATAAAGTTCAACACACAAGAAAAAAGCCCACCCAGAGACATATAAAATGAGCATTTATAGAGATTTTAATTTATAGAAGCTTTATTGAACAACATTTTGTTTCTAAATGTGACACTATGACAGAGGCTCAGGCACTTAAATCATAGTAGATTTGATTCCAGTGAGCTAAATTCATGGCTCTCAAATCCCATATGGCTAACAGCACAATTGGATCTGAATGGAGATACCTGCTGTTGAACAGCCAGTGTTCCTTGTTTGCCGTGACTGTATCTTCCCCACATACTGTGCCCCCCGTCCTCTCTGGTGCCGAGCAGTGTCCCCTTCCTGTCCTCTCCCCTCCATGCACACCGCTCCCTTTGCCACAGTGCTGCCTTCAGGGAGAATTGTTGTGACCCTTTTAGCCAAGGGGGGTGCAGGGTTGGCCAGGCGTGCCTCCCCTGCCCTGCCCTGCCCAGGCTGTGCTCCCAGCCTCAGCTCTGGCGTGTCCCTCTGCAGTGCTGGTGAGTCCCTACGGCCTCAACGGGACCCTCACGGGCCAGTCCTACAAGATGTCAGACCCCGCCACGAGGAAGCTCATGGAGGAGTGGCAGTACTTCTACCCCATGGTGCTGAAGAAGAAAGAAGGCATGAAAGAGGAGGAAGAGCTGGGCTATGACAACGATTTCCCCGTGGCAGTCGAAGTCATTGTTGGTGAGTTTCAATATTCTGCCTCAAGGATTATTTTCCTTCTCATGATTTGAAAAAAAATCTAATTAATCAGCAACAGCCATTATAATTTTCCTATATTCTCCTGTAGCTCTCTTGACACTAGAACATCTGACTAGTTATCTTGCCTCAAGCTTTTGTACTCCCTGTATCCCACATGCTATTATTCACAGTGCTGAGCTACTTGTTCCAGCTCTGTCCTGGTTATAGAGGGTTAGATGTGTATTAGCATGGAAATTCCTCAGCTCTTTTTATATTGCACATAATAAGTTCTGTCAAATTGACATTGGAAACAAGTGAAAGTAGCTGGGGCTGCTGGGTATTATCAGGTATGTTTAAGACTTGTGGTTTTTCCCTCTCTCCGCAGGTGGTGTGAGGATGGTGTATCCTTCTGCCTTTGTTCTCATCTCCCAGAGTGACATCCCCGTGTCACAGAGCGCTGCCAGTGCTGCAGGCCATATAAATGTGGGACAGCAGGGGCTGGGAAGCGTGAAGGATCCTGCCAGTACCTGTGGGATGCCACTCACCCCCCCCACCTCTCCAGAGCAGGCTGTGATGGGTAAGCAGCGCCCTCGGGAGATGCAGTGGCACTGCCACGTTTGCTTAGCTCCGCAGCAGCGAGGAGCAGCATGTGAACAGTGGCAGGTGAAAGACAGGCAGTGCGCTGAAAGTTAGGGGAGAACTTTGTCTGTAGGTCTGTGGTAATGAAAGCCAAGGCTTAAAACACCCCTGAAGAAGACACTCCTTCAAACAAAGCTTGGTGAATTCAGTTAAGCTCCATTTTCTGTAAGTGCACCATCTTTGTGCAGTGGTGCGAAGCCCTCAAAGACTGGATCCTAGCAGTGGATTAGTGTTAGGAAGTGTTGGTTTCCTTGTTCAGATGGTGTTGGTTCTTTGTGGTACAAGAGTACAGGGAGTTTCCTGAGAGAGGGGAAATTTAAGGTTGATATTGGGAAGGAACTGTTTCCTGTGAGGGTGGGCAGGCCCTGGCACAGGTTGGGCAGAGAAGCTGTGGCTGCCCCATCCCTGGAAGTGTCCAAGGCCAGGTTGGATGGGCCTTGGAGCACCCTTGGCTGGTGGAAGGTGTCACCCAGGGACACCCAGGGACTGGATGAGCTTTAAGGTCTCTCCCAACCCAATCCATTCTGGGATTCTATACAAGAGGATGTAACTCTTTTGTAAAGAACTAGAAATACAGCACTTAACTAAGCATTATGTTGGTATAATAAAATTTTGCAAATTCCAGCTGCTCTTTTTGTCCAACACAGTTGGGTTTTGTTAAAGGCCATTTGAAAGGAAGTCCTAAGTCTCTAGAACAGGTAAGAAGGAGCTGGGCTTCCCAAATGAGGTCTGACATAGGCTGGCATCCATTTGCAGATGGCAAATAGAGTCCTGTATAATATTTGCAAGGCAGTTCCATGTCCTGTCTGCACAGGGTATGTCCTTTTGGAGCGTTTGGATCCACAGTAGTTCTAATCTCAGAAGCCATCCCAGAGCTTGGGGTGTGTATCATTAATATCTTGTATTGTTGAAGTGTATGTGTCTATCCTGTGTCTCCTCAGATATGAAAATGAGTATCTAAACCTGTCAGCTTCTGGAATATAGACAGGACCTTAAGATTAGTGTGGCTGTGCTGTGAAAATTCAGAACTACAATTTCAAATGAGAACTCAGGAACAGAGGTGTCAGGCATCTGTTTGAGTGCAAACTTCTAAGATGACAAAAAAACCCCTGATATAGAAAAAAGAAATTCTGTGACTTTTTTTTTTTCTTCTCTGAAAATGTTTTGAAGGCAAGTTTACAAGTAATTCTTTTTCCTGTGTGGATTATCTTTACAGACTTCCCATTGCTAACAGAATTACAAGGTAGTTGAGGTTGTCTTAGCCAACCCATCTGCTCCAGGCAGGGTCAGAGCAGGTTGCTCAGGACTTTTTCCAGTCAGGTTTTGAGTTTCTCCAAGGACAGAGACTCCACAGCCTCTCTGAGCAGCCAGTTCCAAGGGCTGCCCCCTTCACAGGAAGAAATTTAAATGGAATTTCTGGTATTTCAGCTTGTGCCCATCCCCTCTTACCCTTTCTCTGGATGCCACTGGCTATACCCTTTTTATTCTCCCTCTTTATTCTTCCTGCCCCAACTTTCTCAGCCTTTGAATGTTGATGCAAAACCACAGAAAAGTAGTGATTATTGACTTTATTGCCGTGGAAATGCATGTCTGGATTCACTTGTCCATGAATGGTGCCTATAGGTGAAGACAATCTAAGTATTTAGTATTTACTGCTCATATTTCAGAATGAGAGATGTAAATTCACTTGGAATAGTGTTTTTCAGGGGAATTGGTAGTTAAAATAAGCAGAAATCTAATTAGTAACAAACCGAAGCAAGACAACGTTTAAGTAAGTCTCTGTTCAAGTATTGATGCATATTTTAATGTGGTGTTGTATTTTTCAGAACCCTGTTAAACTTGTCGAGTATCACAAGGGGGATTCTCTTTCTGAATATTTATAAACTATCAGTTATATGAAAGTGTTCATGTTGTCCAATCTGGCAGTCACAGCTTCTGTTTGATCTCAGCTATTGTTTGAGGGCAGCGTGAATTCCTATCAGAGGGGTGCCTCTGCAGCAAACAATGAAAGGATCCCTTTATTTCATGTCAAAAACCATTTTAAAAGACCTTGAAAAACTGGAGAAATGGATTGGAAAAATGCCACACAGTCCTGAATCAGTAAATGGGATAAATAAACTGGATTAGTCTGAGGCACGTGAATAATGCTTCAGTTCTGCCCAGTACTGCTTGAAATGTGGTTATAGTGCCATTTCCAGTTTGGAGAAGATGGAAAGGATTGGGGTTGTTTAGTCCAGAGAAGCAGAATTTGAAGGAGAGATGGTGTAACAGCCTCGAGAGAATCAAAGGAGAAAAAGAGTAGGCTTTTCTCTGCAGCCAGTATGTAATGAACCCAAACTGGAGCAAAGCAAAACTAGGTTGAACAGGAGGAAAAACGTGCTCTGAGGAAGGATAAGGAAGTGTTAAAATAAACTGGCTGTTGGGAAGCTGCAGAGCTTCCGTCAGCAGAGGGCTGGGGGGCTTTGGGGGCTTTGTTGGGGGCATTTGGAATGTTTGTTTTCAGATGTGGTTAGCCAAATGTGTTGCTCCAGCTTTGAAGCGGGGAACGGACTCGATGATCTCTTCAGGTCTCTGTTAACCAAGTTTCCCATGATTTCCTGAAGTCTGCAACAAACCAAATTGCTGCTGGAGCTGGGGATGGCACTTTGGAACCAGACTGGGCCAGAGGTTGTGCAGTGAGCTCTGGTGAGGCTGCCTGTGTTACACATTACCTGGCACAGGTATTTGGGTGGGGTCCAGTGATTTCCAGGGACAGAAGTTGGTGTCAGTGTCCGAGAACAAAATGGGTCTGCCTTCTGTGCAGTGCTGTCTCATGTTATGCTGTATATTGCTGTACTGTACAGTGTAAAAGTATGACAGAATTATAGAAGCCAGTAATTAATGCACTCCAGTGTAACCTGAAAGCCCTGCTAGCTCCTCTCATCCCTCCTTCCCTCCCTTCTCATCACACTTTTCTTTCTTTTCCTCCTGCTGTTACATATATGATGCATCTGTGTGCACGTTATGTTTGTCTCTGTACACGCATTCCTCCCCCCCTTTGCCAAAGGAGGATGGATTTCCTAATTCTGAAGCTTTGACTTGTTTTTTTGATCATCTGTCAAGTTCCCAATGTTGTAGATCACTTAACACCCAGTGAAATTCACGGTAAGAGCCACAAGCCTCGGTATGGCCAGGGATTTGGAGGTTTGACTTCACAAGAAGATAATCAGAGAAGAATCCAGGGTGGTGTGTCAGGCAGCTTGTGCTCGGTTTGGGAGGCTGTGCTCTGAGAGCCACCTGGTGCAGAGGAGAGGAGAGCAGCAGTGAGGATGAGCAGCAGTGAGGATGAGCAGCAGCAGTGAGTGAGTCCTGGCAGCCCACAGCGCTCACACCGCGCTCTCAGGCAGAGGACACGCTGTTCCTGCACCGAGCTGACCTTGCTCCAAGGCAGCACATCCTTGTGGCTGTTCCAGCCCCGGCCCGGCCCGGGTGGACCCCAGGCTCCCTCTGCTGCTGCGGCTCGGCCTTGGCAGGAGCGTCTGAGCGAACACACTGCAGGGCACGGAGAGAAACGCCTGCCCGGGGAGTCCCTGCTGCAGCCTCTGTAAACTAGGAGCTTTCAGACTATTGCATGTTGAGTAATGTCTTTATTTGTTATGTCCTGGATGATTATACACATAGCACATACTGAGAACCTCCCATACTCTGTTAAGAGTGTACATACGGATGGTCAGCTGTTACATTTCTGTACTTCTCAACTGGAAGACTTTACCAGAGCAAGTTTTGATTCTGGTATTTCAGTTCAAGCATGTTATGAAGAAATAGCATAGAACCCCAGAATGGATTGGGTTGGGAGGGAACTCAAAGCCCACCCACTCCCCTGCCATGGGCAGGGACACCTTCCACCAGCCCAGGGCTCCAAGCCCCGTCCAACCTGGCCTGGGACACTCCCAGGGATGGGGCAGCCACAGCTTCTCTGCCCAACCTGTGCCAGGGCCTGCCCACCCTCACAGCCAAGAACTCCTTCCCACTATCCCATCTAACCCTGCCCTCTGGCAGTGGGAAGCCATTCCCCTGGTCCTGTCCCTCCATCCCTTGTCCCCAGTCCCTCTCCAGCTCTCCTGGAGCCCCTTTAGGCTCTGCAAGGGGCTCTCAGGTGTCCCTGGAGCCTTCTCTTCTCCAGGTGAACACCCCCAGCTCTCCCAGCCTGGCTCCAGAGCACAGCATCCCACTAATGCTTTCATTTCTTTGGTGAGGTTTTATATGGAGTATAAAGAACTGATCCTTGCTTTGAAATAGTCTGCATAAGTTATTAGTTTTCTTAATAGAACCATCCATATTATAGTAAATTTAGTCTTTAAACAACTCAGCAAAGACTATATAAATTCAAGTTGAACATCCAGGATTATTGTGAAAAAGCTCTGTCTGCACTATTTCTTAGTGGTTCAATCCAGGGCTGGAGAGACTGTCTATACTCCCATAGTAAACGGAGGTATTTTATTTTATGCATATATAAAAATATAGATGTACAATATACAGAGTATATTACAGGACACAGGGTGCAGCACGTGCCTGGCTGCACTGCCCATGTACCTGGTATGAGCCAGTGCCATATTTGTTACCTCAAAGTAGGTGCTGCTCTGCCCTGTGTTTTGTGGTGGTGCTTTGAGCGCTCCCCAGTGACTGCGAGCACCTGTGCAGTCAGCAGCTGAGAAGGGGCTGCCAGGAACCAACATCGTGTGCCTGTGACAACAGCTTTGCCATTGATGCTTTATTTCTATTGCAGGAGAAAGTGGCTGCTGTCAGAGCAGTATCAGCCACTCAGCGGTGCAGGAGGGGACGCTCGGTGTCCACAGTCCAAAGAAATCAAGCAAGATGACTCCAAAATTTCACAACCGAATGGTTCACCGTGTCTGGAAGGAATGCATTCTCAACAGGGCACAGTCCAAGTAAGGCAGCGGTCCTCCTGCGTTTGCTAATTTATCACACAGAGGATACAGTTCAATCAGAATGGGTTTGCCTTAGATAATGTTATTCTTCACGGAATTCTTTTGCCACTACTCAAAGCTAATGATGCTGAACAGCATTATCAAAGAAAATTTGTTCCCGTGTTCAGCTGAGAACTCCTGACACTTCGTGTTGTATTTGCAGTTGTGTGTCCTAATTGTGACACTCCTTGAGGCTACAGATCCGTGGTGTGTGCCTTCAGCTAGATGCTCTCACGTTCAGTGCCTGCAGTTTCTGTCTCCTGTTGGAGTTACTCCACTGAAGGCTGGGTGACTAAAGAACAAAGAGTATCGATTTGATATTTAGGACTCTAAGGGTGGTATTTGTAGAACTGTACATTACGTGAGTTGGACTAAAATTTGAATTGACAAGGATATGGTAAATCGGTGTTGGTATCAGAGGCCTTTATTACTGGAGATTTGAAGTATGTGCCCTGAAATCTTTCTTTTTCCCTTTTCCCATGCAATTTCCTCATTGGATAAACCAGAAGAATTTCCAGATTCAGTTGAAATTGCTTGCCCCTTGCTCCTTGTGCTCAGACTCCAGACAGAGCTGTCTAATGCAGAGCTGGGACCTTCCTCCCACATAAATCAAACTACAGCTTCTGAGGAGTAATACAGGGATGTACTGTCTGTATCAAAGGTCAAGTAGGAGGAAGTAATTTTGAGGAATTTATGTATATGCACTCAGAAAATTTTGTTTTGCAAAAGGTAATGATTACTAAAGTAATTTTCTGTCCCTCAGGAGGAATCAAATCGCAACTGCAAATTTGGAAGAGGAAGTTCCAAACAATACTGTTTCCTGGGATTTTGTGGATCCAGTCCAAAGAGTCAGTTGTTCATGTTCCAGGTGAGCTTTGAGGAGAATAAGCATTTGGAAGAGCCCTGTTTAATTCAGAGGTACACTTGCAGAAGGGAGTTATGTTTTAGCTGAGACAAGAGGAAATTTTAATATCAAAACTGATCGTCACTCATGTTTGGGTGATTAACGTGCTTCTCACACCACTGTCACTTGCAGGAGTCAGTTCAAGTGGAAAAATGATCCTATTTGGTCTAGGATCACTCCAACAGTTCTCATTCCTAATGAGCTCATCCTTCAGGCTTTTCAGAGCTTTAATCTTTGGAGGGGTTAAGGCTTGTGATGAAGGGGAGCAGAGGCTGCCTGAGTTTCTGAGCCTCCTGGTTAAGGGGTAGTGCTGCTGCCCCAGTTTGGAGGAAGAGGAAAAACCTCTGCCATGGCACCAAAAACCACCCAGGAGAATATTAAACCTTTGCAGCATCACCATCCACTGTCAGCTGATCAAAGAGAAATCACAGCTTACTCACACAAACACTTTAGGGATTTATTAAATTATCTGTCATCTTTGATGGGTGCTTAAAATTCCAGTGCTTCTCACTCGGGAAAGGCAAACCAGCACCACCACTCTTACAATTATCAGAGAGGTGTTACAGGGCTAGAAAACCAACCAGTTTCCAGTGAAACAGTCCTGTGAAACTGCTGCTACTGAAATCCGTAATTCCCAAGGTCACCACTTGCTTATAAGACAGGTCATAAAAGCATCTTTAGCAAAAGAAGTTGTTCCCTAAGTAAGCACTTCTTGTTTAGAGGAAGAGATGCAGGGATTGTGCATCCCAGAAGAGCAGAGTGTTCATCCTGGAGACTCCGTGCTGGATCCCCAGAACTGCTTGTCTGCAGTTCTGATGACATGTTGCTTGTATTTATACACTTGGGAATATGGAACAGATAAGTGTGTCAGAATGCCAGGTGTTTCCTATGGAAAACTGGGGTCCAAGTGGCCTGGAAAGCACGAGGAATCAATATTGGACAATGAAATCCTGATTCCATGGACAAGTCCAGCTGCATTTGCAGTTTCATGCCTCCAGTGGTAGGTGCACCCTGCTGGAGTTAGTAAACACAGCAACTGGGAAATGAAAGCGTTGTCCTTAAAATGAAGGCAGTACCCGATTTCCAGCAGCACTCAGTATTTTCTGTGCAGCTGCAGACACGGGCCAGCTCTGTCATACAGATACTGTCTGAGTCATTGCTGGGCCCATTCCAGGTCCTGTGTAAATGTCAAGACACGATCTTAAATCTGGAGTCTTCAAGGGCTGTTTGGTACTCGGCATCAAATTCAACCTTTATGGACCCAGCTCCGTGTGTGAAGAGCAGAACGTCTGAAATGATTCTCTGCAGTCAGTTAAAATACGGTGAATGATGGAGAATTAAGTCAATGAAATGTTACAAGAACATGCTTAAGGCAAATCTGCAGCTAGCAGGGCATTAGCTCCACGTTAGGGTGATTGGGCTGCTGTGGCTGGGAACGTGTGTCCTGGGAGCAGCCCAGCCCACATGGAAAGCTGGGACAGCCCCACGTGGCAGGGGTGGGTGCAGGAAAAGGGGCAGCAAGCAGGCAGGGGGGGTGTGCACCCCTGCACAGAGCTGGGTTCCCCCTGCTGGCCCTCTTCATTGTGCTCACGGAGCTTGTGAGTTAAAAGCATATTGTATGTTTTGAAGTGTTTTCAGTTGCCCTATGTTCATAAAGTAGGGATGGAGTGATTTATTTTGAAATGCTGTTTAATTTTAAACAGGTTTCTGTGTTAAGCACAACAGGTCTTTCAATTTCTGCTTAGATTAATAAAACCAAATAAACAACTACGCACAAAAAAACCCCAAACTCCAACAGAAAGAACAATAAAAGTATGGACAGAGTGACAGCAGAGTCCCTGCTGTAACATCCTTGGGGAACAGTACCAGGATGATGAAAATACTGTTTAGCAGTCCCTGAAATTCAGTCCTGAGCTTCCCAGTCTCAAAGATCCTGGGTACAAATTGAAAAAAGCCACATTAAAATATGCAGCCAGTAATAGGATTGTATTTGTCCATTTTGAGTATTTTATAATATTTATTAATGCTTTCTGCCTCAGGTAGAAAGCGCTTTATTTTGTTGTTTGGTTGGGTTTGTACTGGACCTGTGCTTGTTTTCCCTTCCCTGCTGTGGAGGAGGACATGCCATGAAGGCATCCAGGCCTGGGTTGAGCCTGTGGACATGGCCAGGCCAGTTCTGATCCCTTTTGTCCCGCTGCTCCCGAGGGAGCAGGAGCAGGGCTGCAGCTCCACAGCAGTGCCTGTTTGAAAGGCTGACCTGCTCGATGGCAATGACAGCCCTGGGAACTTGGATTCTTTGAGTTAATTACCCTCCAGCTGAGCAGGACTGAGCTTTTCTATCCATGAGCTCTTTCCCCCGAATGCTGTTTTCTGGAGACAGTCACTTCCCATTCAGAGGCCGAGCTGGTCCCGACCACGGACCATCCCAGAGCGTGGCCACAGACCAGGAGCAGACGGGAGGTCTCTCAGTGCTGCTCCCCGGGGCTGGGTCTCCCATGAGCTCGGCTGACCGTGGCAGCCACGAGTGAGTTGTTTCCCCTCTGCTTTCAGGCACAAGGTGTTGAAGCAGCGCTGCGCCCCCGGCTCCGGCCGGCCCCCCACCGCAAACCCGCCCGCCTTCGGAGCGGCGGCAGCAGCGGCGGCACTGCCACCCCCGGCCTCTTCCAAGCACAAAACCACAGAGAGGCAGGACAAAGCGGATAAACTGCAAAAGAGGCCCATGATGCCGTTCCACCACCGGCCCTCCGTGACTGAAGAGCTGTGCGTGGAGCAGGACGCGCCGGGGCAGAAGCTGGGACTGGCTGGCATGGAGCCCTCCTTGGACGTCCCCAATTCCAGGAAATACGAGAAGCCGCTCTCTCTGCCTGCTAGAAACCCAAGCAAGCAAATGAATATGAATCCNTCCGTCCCCGTAAACCCAGCACTCTACGGCAGCGGGCTGGAGCTGCAGCCCCTGCCCAGCCTGGATGACAGGACAGTCCTGATGGGCCAGAGGTTGCCTCTGATGGCAGAGGTCAGTGAGACGGCCTTGTACTGTGGCATCACCCACCACAACGAGTCTGTGGACGTGTGGAGGACCTACAGCGTCCCATCGAGCGACGATCCCGAGTTCAGGCCGCCCGAGCTGCCCTGTGACAGGTATGATGCCAAGATGGAGGTGAACCCGGACAGCACTGCACTGAAAAGGTGAGAGGGCGGGGGGCTTTGGTTTGAATCATGCCCAAACTGGGTTTTCACTGACACTGAGAGGAGCTGACGGCTTCACTGCACCGTTACCGGTGCTGGAGGTTGACACCGGCACCTCCACAGGTCCTGTTGGAGGATGCCGTCCTTTTCCATAGCTGGTTTTCTGTGGGACATTGTAAGAACTGATAAATTCCTTTGTAACCTGCAGCAGAGAATTTGAGCAAATGTAGGGGTTCTCTGAGGCTTGTGTGCTTTTATAATTTCAGAAAAGAAAACTGTGCAATGAGTTGTGCAACCTCCAGCTGCAGAAAGGCTTGGTTTGGAGTGACATTCTGTTGGGGGCACTGTAGAGGCGCTTCGGGGGGGTTTGTCCAGTTGTGTGGGTTTAAAATTGCACCGTGCGACACCTTTTGTCAGTAGGAGCTGTTCCTGTATTGTGGAATAATTGTGCTCTTTGTAACCCCACTCTGACAGTGGGGGAAGCTTTGCTGGTGCCTCCGGTCTCTGGAGGGTGGAAACTGAAAGCCCCAACAGCAACTGCAAATCTCTTGCAAATACACTGCAGAGGAATTACAGATAGCACACACTGACTTGTCAGTGAAGACCATGAACAACTACATTTTAAGGAATTCTTAGCTGTCTCCTATTTTTATTTTTATAAACATAGGTTTTCTTTTACGCAAAGAATTTTATTTATTTATAACTTTAGTATGAGGATCTGGGTTTATTTTATGCCAGCCTAAAAATTACCTCTGCATTCTGACAATCTATTTAAAAAAGGCCCCAGAGAGAGTAGTTAATGAAAATGTGTAAGCAAAAATTAACTGAGGAAGAGTTTTTGAGTTATAAGAACATTGAGTTTGGTAATTACAGTGGAGTTTGCTCAGCCTTTCCAGGCTGCATTTCAAAGTGTTTTCATTTATCTAGTGACAAAATTAAGTCTTCTTTCATTGTCCCAAAGTAGGTCTCAGTACAGTAAAATATTTAATCCTAAATGTAGCCAAATACATCCCTTATCTGAGGCAAAACCGTATTTCTGCTGGACCGGGGAGCGTGGAGAGAGCCATGGGCTGCATTTGTGTGACAGCTACGGAACTTGAGCTGCTTTTTCTGTGCTGTGAGAGGTGTGTTGGGTTTGTTTCATGGTGGCTTTGTTTGCTTGTTTGTTTTCCCTCCCAGGCTCTTGGCACAACCTAACAAACGGTTTAAGATTTCGGAAGAGCAGAAACCAGTGCAGCCCCTGAACTATCTTGACCCCTTGCCTCTGCTAACACAGCCTGGGGAGGGCTGGGGGGACACCACTGACCCTTACACCTTTGAGGATGGTGATATCAAGTACAGCTTCACTGTCAACAAAAAATGCAAACTGGGGGCTGAGAAGGACCCTTTGAAAAAGACCAAGGTAAGGTGTAACTGCAGAGTCTTTGTCACTGCTGTTCTTCCTGGGCTTGTCCTGTGGCACAGCGTTTGCTCTGCAGCTCTCTGGAAGACACGGGTCACAATCAGAGGGATGTTGTGTTTCTTTCCTGCACCAGCACTGGAAGAAAAGAATTGAATTATAGTATTTTTGAATTGGTATTTGCGGCATACATACATATATATATATATATATTCAGCTTATGCAGCAGCAGATTCCAGATTTAAGCTGAGAAATAAAAGATTCTGAGCCTCATATTCACTTTCAGAGATTAAAGAATTTGGTGTTTTGGGTTCTTTGCTTATTTGCTTCAGCTTGACAGATACCTCAGTGCAAAGCTCAGGTCTCTCCAGCCCAAGGTGGTTTTCCTCCCTTGGGCAAAAGGAGTGTAGCCTTCTGCTGAGAGGGACACTATTGGTTTGGATATTTCCTGGGAGGTGTTTGTCCACATGGGAGAGAAACAACTTGATCACCATTCTTTACTCATCATCTGCTTGATACTCCTTATATGTCTTGTTCCTTATGGAGCTGTTGCAGTGTCTGGCTGTTCACTGCCCCGTTCTTGTGCAGGCACCCACAACACTTCACATTCTAAAAGGGGTTTTCTCTGGAGAGTTTAAGGTGGTTAATTACCTGTGCTAATTCCATGTGCATAGAATCCTCTGTAAATCACTGTTCTTCCATGTTTTTCCTGATGTGTATGTAAACAGCAGACAACTGTGTTCTTTTCTCTTCTTGAATGTTTTTTTGCTTCTCAAAGCATTTCACTCAGAGCCCTGAGTTTGGTTTGACACAGGAAAGCAGTTGCTCTTACATAGCTTAAATTAATATCCATTTAAAACTCTTGGATTTTTTGTACAGCCAGAAGATGGAATTGGTGCCAAGGAAATCTCCACAACGGGACATTCCACACCAGTTCCTGATGGGAAAGATGCCATGTCCATTTTCAGTTCTGCTCCTAAGGCTGGTGAGTAACAGCTCTTCGATTCGCCCTGCAGAGCAAAAGCCCTCAATGCTCTGCAGTGACACCTGGAAGGAAGAATCACACCGTGCACTTCTGAGTGTAACATGAGAGCTGTAGGCAGCTCCTGACATGGAACAGGTTTTGTTTGTCCTTGTATAGAAACCCAATTATTTATGTTTTTAGAATATTAAATGAACAGCCGCTCCCTCCATTCTCCCCCCATGACCCTCTGTGGTTGCTTAACACTTCCCTGTGAGGCTGCTTGAAGGCTCCTGAGGGGCCTCAGTGCTTCTTGCTCGTGGCCCGTGGCAGCACAAGTGGAGAAGGTGATTTCGTGTCTCCCCTTTCCCCGTGTTCCCCCTCCCTGTGCAGACACCCGGCAGGATGGCGCTGCCGGCCGGGGCGGCTCCGGCAGCCTCACCCAGGTCACGGATCTGGCTCCGTCCCTGCACGACCTGGACAACATCTTCGACAACTCAGATGAAGATGAGCTTGGGGTAAGTCTCTGGAGGACTGAGTGTTCTGTAGGCCAAAGTAAGGGGGAGGAGGAGGATGGAATTCCAGTGGGGAGTGATTATCCCGAAGGGATAGGGGAGACACTTTGCAGGGAGCAGGTTTGGGTTTTATCTAGGATGAACTGCTGGCAAAGAGAGGATTCATTTCAGGAGATCCATCAAAGAGACTGGTGTGTAATTCAGGAATTTTAGATCACTTAGGGAGCATCGAAGCTTGTGTTGTCTGACAGTTGTCTGTCAGTATTTTGTGTGTGAGAGTTGTGGAAAAGCTGCAAGTTTCATCACTGGTGGTTTGTTATTTTACCTCTTTTGGGAACCTGCCTAAAAAGAAATTAAGTTCAACCACACAGAATTTCAGTAACTCTCTGAAGCATGTTTCTTTCTGCTCATACAAGCAATGCAGAGAGGAAGAGTTCCTGCATGTTCTATAGCAATTATGGGGGGGGGGAAATAGCCAAGAAAGGCAAAGATTTGAAGAGTTACTATCTTTATGATAATTTAATATACCCATAGTGATACAGAAGGTGTTCCTAAAGTGACTGCCAGTAGATAGTAGTGTTTAAAAGTCTAATGTCTGGTTCTTGGCTGTACTTTACAAGTGCAGCAATTTACTTACTGTGGTTCCACACAAGCTGCACTTCAGATGTCACAGTTAATGTGGAAATCTACTGGAGGACTGTTCTGTCAAAATAAAAAATCACCTTCTTCTGTGAAGTTGGCCTGGACAGCCCTGATATTCTTCCTGTCTTGGAGCTTGAATGTGCTGGGCTTACTCTGTGTCACACCCCCATTATTATCTTGGAGGAATCCAAACATGGAAACATGCATTTCAAGCTCAGGGTTTGTGATAACATTTTCAATACAGTTTGTGTGTGTATACAGAAATATATGCTTATATATATGTATCAATACATGGGGAGTGTCTAGGCCGGCAACTATCTTGTGTAATTTTAGTGTTGAATGAGGGCAAAAACAAATCCAGACTTTTTGGAGGGAGTGGGTGGGAGACCAGAAAAGTGCATGTTTCTCCTGCTGTGGCCCTGCCCCCAGGGCAGTGCCAGGGTGCTGGCAGTGCTGTGTGTGTGTCTCACGGTGTGTTTCCTGCCCCCAGGGCAGTGCCAGGGTGCTGGCAGTGCCGTGTGTGTGTCTCACGGTGTGTTTCCTGCCCCCAGGGCAGTGCCAGGGTGCTGGCAGTGCTGTGTGTGTGTCTCACGGTGTGTTTCCTGCCCCCAGGCCGTGTCCCCAGCCCTTCGCTCCTCCAAGCTGCCACCGCCGGGCTCCGAGGAGCGGCCGGTGGGCAAGGACGGCAGGACGGCGGTTCCATACCCCCCCAGTGAGTACCACAGCCCCCCGTGCCCTCCGGGTGCCCTCGCAGTGCCCCTGCCAGCGCTGCCAAAGGTGTGTGCTCTGTGCTCTGATCACCAGTGCTGCCAATGAAGCGGGTTTTAACAAGGACAGTGGTGAGACAGACACGTGCTTCAGCGTCACTGCTGAGGTGTGAGGTGCTTCTCTGTTGACATTACTGTCTTGGACTGCAAGTATGCCAGGGCTTTGTTACAAATCATCCCCTTCATTCTCAGCTCAGTGTTTAATCTCAGGCACTTACACCATGACCAGATCCCTCTTTAGGTATAAATCCTTCTTCTAGCTCAAGGAGTGTTTTGGACAATACCCTCAGGAACAGGGTGGGATTGTTGGGGTGTCTGTGCAGGGCCAGGAGCTGGACTGGATGATCCTCGGGGGTCCCTTCCTACTCAGCATATTCTGTGATTAACAAAATCAAAGAACGTAAACCTGTGACTTACCAACTGGCCTTTGTGGTGCAACCTGTCCTGGAAGAAAATTGCATTGAGCATTTGACAAATTAAAACTAAAATCACCTTTGGGGTTTAATCTAGAAGTGCATGATTAAAATCAAAGGGCGAGGTTCTAACTGAAGGCACGTTGTAGACCTTTAGAGATGGCTGTGGGAGTGATGCTTGTGCAGGCACTGCACACGGACAGGGAAGGTCATGGGAGTGCAGGCAACTTAGAAATTGAATTTAGTGTGCTGGAATTGTATGAAATGCAGATTAAAACAATAGGGATGTTTTGTAAGGCCTGTGCCAACAGCTGTCGGGAGCGATAACTTTTACTGGGAGATACGTGGCCTTTCCTGCGTTGCTTGCACCTGACTGGAGGCTGGAATCAGGTGGGCTGGGGCTCTTCTCACAGGAAACACGGGACAGGAAGAGGGGGCACAGCAGGAAATTGTGCCAGGGGAGCTTTAGATTGGACATTGGGGAAAATTTCATCCCTGAAAGGGCTGCCCAGCCCTCACACAGGCTCCCCATCCCTGGAAGAGTTCAAAAGCCGTGTGGATGTGGTACCTGGGGACACGGGTCAGTGCTGGCCCTGGCAGTGCTGGGGGGTGGCTGAACTTGGTGATCTCAAAGGTCTCTTCCAACCAAAACCATCCTGTGGTTCTGTTAATGAGGTGTAAGAGAGATGTGTATGTGTGAGAGGAGGAAGGTGAGAAGTTTTGGTGTAACACTAAGGAATCAAATTACAAATTACAGATTACTTAGTGGTGAGGAGGAAGAAGGTTTGATTTTTGTGGCTGCTATAAGCAGAAATCCAATCTCTCTGCAAATCATTCTTTAATGCCTTCTCATTAACTTCAGCTGGTAATGAGAACAAATTGAGGCGAAGAAAAAACCAGTGTGAGGGAGATGAGTCAGAGTTTTATGGACCCATAAAAGCTGTGCTGATTTACTCAAATGTAGAAGTCTGAAGTACACAGAGATTGGATTTTGACAGGTTTAGTTGATCCATAGCTTTTTAAAATATGCAAAGCTTTTTCAAGCATGACACACATGAAAATGAATGATGATAGTTGCCTGTTGCTGTAGGGTTGGGGACTTTTTGTAATTAAACTTTTTTATGAATCTGCACTGCAGAGTTTTGCTAAGTGGAGTGAGCTCGAGGTGAGACAATGATGCAGTGTGGAGCTGTGTGAGGGAAGTCAGAGACACCCCATGCTGGGGGTTTGTAGCTGGGGAGGCACAGCAGTGTCTGTGGGGAGCTGAAGTGCCTTGTGCAGCATCAGAAATTGCCACTGACCACCCTTCATTTTAACCTTCCCTCTCCAATGTCTAGAACATACCTCTCCATGAAAACAGAGCGAGCAAATCCAGCTGCCATCCTGAAGATTATATTCCATGCTAGCTTTGAGTGGAAAAGAGTTTTTGCCGTTCTACAGAACCTGTTTTCAGAATTGATTTATCCTTTATCAGGACAAGAATAAGGTCTTTTAAAAGTCCAAGGTTGAGAAAGTGAGGAAATAAAAAGGAAAAGAAGGGCTGAGTGGGACTAATTCATAGCCCATTATTTACTCTGGCTGTGAGGCTGCAGTGACTGCAGGAGTGGAGAAATGCAGCTCAGTGCACACCAATTGCAAAGGCCTCCTGATTCAGGGCTGGTGGCAGCCCTGGAAAAGGGAAGAAGCTCCTCTGTGGCTCCTTAGAAACAGCTGCTGGGTGACCTTTGCATTAATGGCAGCTCATCTCTTCTGGTAGGAAGCACTCATTTGTTGCTGCTGAATTGTACGTGGAATTTGCCTGTCTACCAGTGTGTTGTGTCTGCTGAACAACAAGCTTGCAAAATATCCCTAGGAATTGTTGGAGTTTTTCCTGAGAGTTAACTTTTTGTCTAGATTTATGCTGGTGTCAGAACTCCAGTAAGTCTGCAGAACCTTTGCTGGGTTTTAGCTGATGAAGTAAGAGCGAGTGTTGAGTTGGTCTTTTTTGTTTTATTTAATTTCCATGAGAATTTGTAATTTAATGACTAACAGTGTGTTATTCCATCATTTTTAGCTGTGGCAGATCTCCAAAGGATGTTCCCAACACCACCTTCTTTAGAACAGCACCCTGCTTTCTCCCCAGTAATGAGTTATAAAGATGGAATAAGCTCAGAGACTGTGACCACCTTGGGCATAATGGAGAGTCCTATGGTCAGCATGGTTCCAACACAGCTTGCTGAGTTCAAAATGGAGGTGGAAGATGGGTTAGGTAGCCCTAAACCTGAAGAAATCAAGGTAAAATGCCGGAAATGTGGTATTTTTACAAACTTGTCTATGTATGCTTTGATGTTTACAAACAAGTCACATGTAGTGTGTGTAGCAGACTAGAAATGTGAACTGAACCCATATAAAGTACAGTCTCTAGCTGGGAAAAAAATGCTTCTCTAGTCAAAGAGCTAATTAATTATTTCCCTGATTTGAACTGTAGGCATTTTTTTTCTTGTAATTTTATGTCTGTAATGTTTTTGGGTGTTCTCAGGAAACAAACAATATTGTCTGTGAAATGAGCCCCATGCCCAGCAGAAAGAATGTACATGTATGACAGAACATCATCCTCGTGCCCAAGTGGCTGTGAAATGATGTGTTCCCTCAGATAATTTCTCTGGAGCACCTTTGCTGTGTCGCCCTCCCTGTTGTCACCCAGCTGGGATAAAGTGGGGCATGTAGAAAGGCTGCCTTTTGCTCTCTGAAATGTTCCTTTTTTGGTTAGGGTTGAAACTCTGAGAAAGCCCAGGGGTTGAACTTGCTCTGTTTCTTCTTCAGCTGATGTTACTTCCCAAGTTTTAAGGCCAGATGGGACCATTCTTATCTGACTTTCTGTATAACACAGGTCAGGTAATGTCACACAGTTCCTCCTCTCTGGGGTCCTGTAGTATCTGAGTAAAGAGCTGTTTGTGAGTGGGGACTCTGCTGGTTCTCACCTCCCAGACGTGTCCATTGCTCCATAGCATCCCATGGAGGGCCTCAGCATCAGCACCAGCTCTACATTGGTTGTATGTCATTGTTCCATCAGAGGCTGAGAGGAGGATAAAACCATTCTGCTTGTGTGTATCCTGCATTGCTGAACCTCTGGGGCTGGTTTTTGTCACTTTAGTCAGAAGAGTCGTTACCATATTTCCATGCATAGAGCCTGAGGGGTTTTGGATTTAAAAACGCACATTTTGTGGAGGAATAAACCTCATTCTGCAGCAAGTTCCTTTGGATGCAGGGAATAAAATGGAGATGCCCACTGTAACTCTGACTTCCTGGTGTCCCCAACCCTTGATTTTACAGCCTGATTCTTCTCCTTCAGGCTCACCCTGTCCCTAATCTGCCACAGCCCTCCCTGCCATTTCAGCAGCCGTTTCTCCCCATCACCACCTCCTCCCTCTCTTTTGTGCTCCTGGGAATGTTGGAATTAACTAAAGGCTGAGTGTTCAGGGTCTGCATTGCTGAGACAGGGCTGCAGCTGCAGGTGCATGGGCAAGCAATGGATGTGTATTGATGTGAGAATCCTGGTAGAGCACTTTATTTAGTATAAATGCTGTACTCAGCTGGGAATTGGTCCATTTTCCTGCCTGGCAGGAGTACTATCCCTCAGGCTGCCGGGGAAGCACTGGCAACCCACAGGGTGACGACTTCCGTAAGAGCTTTTGGGTTGTCCCTGGGAGAGGGGGAAGCAGGACGGCCTGTTCTTCCCAGGATTGTGTCTCCGTGTTAAGGGGCAGTGTCTGCTCAGACCCCAGAGGTCCCAACCCCTGCCCAGGGCTGAGCTGGCAGAGCTTGTACCAGCAGTTCTGTTGGCAAGGAGGGGCTTCACAGAGGTGGGAGGGAGGCAGTGAATTATCAGAGTGCCCCTCCTGCAGACAAGTGCCCACCTGGACACCGGGCACATGGTCTGCTTTGGGACTGCAGGATCTCTTCCTTCCATCCTGAGCTCCTCCCTTGGAGGCACATTGAGAAAAGGCATCTCCTCAGAGGCTGAGCTGCAGGGCAGCTGTGCTGCTCTCCATTTACCATGTCTAGTTCGTGTCTCTGCCAGGTTCTGTGCCATCACAGAAATTTGAAATAAGATTTTGGTGAAGTTTCCAAGACTTTGCCTTGCCACAGACCTTGCTGGTTTTTCTCTCCTGCTCGTGCAGTGAACTATTTGCTTAAGAACAGGATAACTTGGGCCTGGAGAGAGAATCTCTGTTGGAATTTGAGCTGAAAGGTTTTGAGTGGGAGCTGATTTTAGGGCATCACTGATACTGAAGATATTTTAATCTCCCTCACAACCATTGTAGGAGTATTAAAATACATATTTGACTTCTGCCTGAGAACATTTCCAACTGCACAGCTGACTTGCTTTTGAGTGTGTCCCACCTGCTCATACACACCAGTGGGGGAAACAAGCACTAAACCCATTGCTGATCATGTTGAGAACATGGAAGTAGATTCCTTGTGCAGCTGGAGATAAAAATCCACACATTCCTCATCTCTCAACGCTTGACAAGGTGCAAGGGAAAAATGCAAAGATCTAAGGAGATGTTAAATGCTGTTACTGTTTTAATACTGATTTTTATTTTCAGTAGTGCCTCAGAAGGACTAGTTCTGTTCTGAAAGAGACTTGAATAGCTCTAGAAACTCTGGCTGAAGTTCTTGTCATCACTCTCTGCAAGCAAAAGTGACAGTCAATGAAGGCTTCATTTATAGTTAATATTGTGCTTACTAGATTGTTTAGATATTGGTATTTGATACTCTATTTAATAATTGGCATGTGCAAAGTGTCCACTGTTATTATAAAATTACATGAATCCCCATTGTGCAGTTAATCAGAGGCTGCTTCAGGGCACCTCAGGTTTCTTCTCACTGTGACTCATTGTCAGGACAGAAGTCTTGCAAAGATCAGTCTTTTAAGTGCCTAAATTAAGTGCTTAAAGTTAGGTAGTGTGAAAATTTCACAGTGCACTACTCGTGTTTCAGACATGGCTCGTCTTAGATGAGCCTGCTCGAATTGTGAACCTCCTGCCATTAAGAGCTGCAGCATCTCGGGATAACAGGGAGCCTCAGCTGAGTTTCCTTGAAGGAACTACTCGTGAATGTTTTGTAGAAGGAATAAATAAACCTAATTTGGGGGGGGAGGGGGGAATTGTAGAGAGTTTGAACAGTACAATGGGTTTTAATGAAAAATAAGTACCTAAGGAACAACGTGGCCGTGTCGTCATAACCACTGTCACTTGGATGTTACAGGATTTTTCGTATGTGCACAAAGTTCCATCATTTCAACCTTTCGTGGGCTCCTCCCTGTTTGCCCCCCTGAAGATCCTGCCCAGCCAGTGCCTCCTACCTCTGAAGATACCAGACACCTGCATCTTCAGGCCTTCGTGGGCTGTTCCTCCGAAAATCGAACAGCTCCCGCTGCCGCCTGCGGCCACGTTCATCAGAGATGGCTACAAGTGAGTGCAGTGCTGTGGGACAGGAGCCCAGGCCTCAAATGACTGCTTAGCTGAAAGGGTTCCCTGCATTAGCAGAGCTTGAACCTGCAGAGGTGCTTTAAACCCCTTAGATTTGTCACTGTTGGAGATGAGACAGTTCTGGTGGCAGGAGCATGGGAGTTAAACACAGCTTTTGGCACTCAGGGGTGTTACAGTGTCCACTGCACTCTTAGTGCTTCTGAAGCACAGGGGCATGCAGTACCTGAATTAATTGCAAATTCTGGTACAGGAAAACACTGTGATTTAGCATAAACCAGAAGTGTCAGGGGATGAAATGGATGCACTGAACCTCTCGTGTCTTTGCCTGCCCGTTTCCATGTCCATTTCTCCAGCCTAGTCAGGCTCCCTTCTGCTTGGTACGTGGGTGTGAGTTTGACCTCCAGGCTGATGATCTCTGGTCCTGGGGATTCCAATTTGTCTTCTGAGGGCTCTGGAAATGTTGAGTGGGGCTGTGAGAGCCCCTCCTGTGTGTTCTCAGCGAGCTCCTGTGAGTTCCCTGCGGGGGTGACCCCAGAGCTGTGATCACACAGACACTGGTCTGTGCCCTTTTGAATACCAAAAGCAGACATGCCAAGTACAAGAGTGCTGTGACCTGTAAGGAAACACTGACATTAATTTTCAAGGCTTGTATTCCTCACTCAGTTCTCAGAAATTAGCAATGTTTATGGAGGAAATTCGTTGGAAAAGGTTTTGAAAGCTAGCAAGAATTCGCACCATTAAATTAATAAAACCTCTTAAAAGGCAGAATAATAGTACAAAGGTCTCCTGCTGCACTGCTTCATTTCTGGAGGAAGTAGTCTGTATCTTTAAATCAGTCTGTAAATCCTTTAAATCAGTCCTTTTGCAGCCCCAAAGGATCCTTCAGTGTTCTCAAAAGAATTGCAAAGAAGAAATTGTAAACCCTTGATGCAGTGCCTGGGGAGCAATTTAATTCTCAGGTTTTTTCATAATAGTAACTGATGCACCGGGCCTGAGCTGGTTATTAATTTCAGGTATTTGTTGGGGAAAAAACCCCTTTCATTTTCAATCTAATCCAATTAGAGTGAGGATTATTACTGCAGGCTTCCGACAGAGTGGTGATTGCCAATCAAGGTTTCTAGGTCACCTTTTCTTATTAGTCGGAGGCACTCTGTGCTTCAGCTCCACAACTCCTTCAGCCTTGCTTCATTATTTTCCCCTCTGCTGCCTTGAGTTGGACACACATCCGCTCAAGGTAATGAAGTCATTGTAAGGAGTGAGGTCTTCAATGTTTTCCTTTTCAAGATATACACTGTCAGAGCAGATAAACATGGAAAACTCCTGTTTCCCCTCCTTTATCCAGAGTCTCATTGAGCTCTTGCACTCTTTCCTTGCCCTGATATGTAATGAACACATGGCAAGAACAGTAAGCAGCTTAGCAGTGACTTGGAAAGGGAAAAGTAAAGGTCATCTTTGACTGGCCCCATATCGCCTGTTTCGTGAAAAGGAGTCATTGCAATGGAAGGGAGGGCTCATGGGGATGTACAAACTGTTCTGTGGTCACTTGGATTTAGCAGAAAACTACAAAACAGAGTAATAAGAACCAGTCCTGAATGGAGATGACCCAAAGATACAATTCTGAGCGTTACTGGGCTAGGAGTTTGTAATGGAAGGTGTCGCACTGTGCTGTGCACTGGGGAATCCCGAAGGAGGGTTTGCATTTCTAGAGTTGGACATGCTGTTTCCAGCTGTGTGTCCCTGTGAGGTGATACCGTGTGTCAGTGCCACAGCAGGGCTTCTGACAGCTCTTTAAAGGGGGAATTTCTAAAACAAAGTAACATTTGCCTGCCTCTCAAATGCTTTTTTCATTTCCACTCATCTGCATCTCTTCACGGCGTTTAAAATAACAACTGCAGTTCTTTCTCTTTTTCCTAAAAGGTTTACAAATAATCTAAATCTTAACTTGATCTTTTGTGTGGAGATTGTTCTCAAGAGCATTTCAGTTTTAGGCCGTGGGAATAATCCTTAAGAGGGTGAAGTGCCTGAGATGATACCTGTTCCCATAATGGTAAGGAGCAGTGGTGTCCATGGTGAGCACGACGAGTTCTGTCGAGAGCCAGAAGTAAAGGGTTAGGGGAGGAGTGTTCTTTGCTCCATTTCAGCGAGTCCCTTCAGTTCTCACCATCTCTCTGTATTTAAAAACGTGTTCTGCCCCAGTCAGTCTGCCCAGTGAGGAGGTTTGCTGTGGCGTGTGACCGTGTTCCCGTGTGTTCCCCGCAGCAACGTGCCCAGCGTGGGCAGCCTGGCCGACCAGGACTACCTGCAGATGAGCACGCCCCAGATGAGCACGCCGGTGACGCTCAACAGCGCGGCCCCCGCCAGCAACAGCGGGGCCGGCGTCCTGCCCTCCCCGGCCACCCCCCGCTTCTCCGTGCCCACCCCCCGCACGCCCAGGACGCCCCGCACGCCCCGGGGCGGCGGCACCGCCAGCGGCCAGGGCTCCGTCAAGTATGACAGCACGGACCAAGGCTCCCCCGCCTCCACGCCCTCCACCACGCGGCCGCTGAACTCGGTGGAGCCGGGCACCGTGCAGCCCATCCCCGAGGCGCACAGCCTCTACGTCACCCTCATCCTCTCCGACTCCGTGCTCAACATCTTCAAGGACAGGAACTTCGACAGCTGCTGCGTCTGCGCCTGCAACATGAACATCAAGGGCGCCGACGTGGGGCTCTACATCCCCGACTCGTCCAACGAGGACCAGTACCGCTGCACCTGCGGCTTCAGCGCCATCATCAACCGCAAGCTGGGCTACAACGCCGGGCTCTTCATCGAGGACGAGCTCGACATCTTCGGCAAGAGCTCGGACATCGGCCAGGCCGCGGAGAGGCGGCTCATGGTCTGCCAGAGCAACCTCGTGTCGCAGGTGGGAGAGGGCGGCAGGCGGACCCAGGAGCCCCCGCTGAGCCTCCTGCTGCTCCTGCAGAACCAGCACACACAGCCCTTCACGTCGCTGAGCTGCCTGGATTACGTGGCCTCCAACAACCGGCAGGCGCTGCCCTGCGCGAGCTGGAGCTACGACCGGCTGCAGGCCGACAGCAACGACTCCTGGGTGGAGTGCTTCAACGCCCTGGAGCAGGGCCGCCAGTACGTGGACAACCCCACCGGGGGCAGGGTGGACGAAGCCCTCGTGAGAAGTGCCACCGTCCATTCCTGGCCTCACAGCAACGGTACGGGGCACAGCCCTTCCTCTGCTCTCCCGCTCTGCTTGCAGCTTGCCGGTCCCCGCTGAATCTTTTTGTGGGAAATGACAGGCCTAAGAATATGCTAGGAATAAAGGAGACTTCTGAAAGCTCTGTGAGTGGTATCTGAGGTACCAATAATCTGGTTACGTCTAAAGTACCGATAGTCCACTTGTCCTTAGACTCTGCGGCCAGAATTGTTCTCTGTGTGGACATTCAGATGCAAAACAAATTCAGGTATTTGGGGGAAGGGAGAATTATGGCCTTTTTTTTTCCTTTTGGAGAAGGGTAAAAGCAACCTGCAGAAAAGAATTGCTGTGTATATAAGCGTTAGTCAAAAATGGGGGGAAAGTGTCAAGGGAAAAAAAAAATTAAATATTAGCTGTTCAAAGATTCTCTGACATGTTGTGAACTGAGCTGGGCAATGGTAGCACTGATAGGTGTGTAAAGTCTGTGGTGCCAGCTTTATTGCAGCAATGTTTCAGGAAGTCCCACACGAAATGCCCTTCAGCTGATTAGAGTTGTCCAAAACCCACGGGCAGCGTGCAGAGCAGTAGGAAGGCACAATACCCAGGAAATGTTGTCCCCTCTAAAGAGTTGTTGGTGACCCTCCCTGAAGTGATGGCTGCTCCTTGTCCTTGCAGTGCTGGACATCAGCATGCTCTCCTCCCAGGACGTGGTGCGCATGCTGCTCTCGCTCCAGCCCTTCCTGCAGGATGCCATCCAGAAGAAGAGGACGGGAAGGACCTGGGAGAACATCCAGCACGTGCAGGGACCGCTCACCTGGCAGCAGTTCCACAAGATGGCAGGCCGGGGAACCTACGGTACGTGCGCTGTGGTGTGTGCCAATGGTTGCGATCAGCGCGGGGGTTCTTCTGGAAGCGTGTCGGAAAGGGGCTCAGCAGAGAGCTTGGGATCACGGGGGGCTCCTCACGTGGGCTTAAAGGGCCTGAAAAAGCATTTGAAGCACATCTTGAACACCGTGCTGAGGGTTTTGCCCTTCCAGGCTGATGAACATTTACAGAGAGCAGGAATGGTGGGTGAGGCTCAGCACCCACATCCGCATGTGGGGGTGGGCTCAGACTAAAGACCTGGTAGAGACAAGACGTGAGCGGAGGGAGCTGCTAAAATCAACCACAGCCTAATGGGAAGAGGGGCTGTGGGAGCTCTGCAAATCCACAAAACCTGGGGGTGCTTTCTCCACACAGTGGTTTGCTCGTTCTAAGGCTTCCCATAGACTTAATGAGAAGGTTTGTTTTAAGTATCTCCTGGCTGTAAGTGACACTCTGGAAAATCCAAATTACAAACCAGTTTTGTGTGTGCATTTTTGCAGAATGATGACTGACATTTAGATCTGTATGTCTTGCCTGAAATTTATTTCAGGCTTAACCAGTGCTGTCTTGTTTAGGTTTACTACAACAGCTCCATCATGCTTTGCTTTATTTCCTCTCTGTTGGTATTTGCTATGTTGCTGCTCTCCTTGGAGCCTGGGAAAATGGGGTAACTCCAGTTCCCGTCTAAAGCTGTTGTGCTGGAGTACTTCTAACACTTCTTCCAGCATTTCTACCTTTAAGAGTTAGGATTTGCCAATTGTTACCAGAGAATAAAACTGAAATTCCCATAGAGTACGGAGCAGAGCCTTTGATGGAGAGTCAGTGAATTTTACTGGACTTTTTAATAAAGTTGAATTATATTCTGTGGAAACTATTGGGTCTATTTTAGCTTGACATTTCCAGCAATATTTCTTCCACTGAGCTCAGTGTCTGGGAGACACCCTGTTACACTGCGTAATAATCCTCTCCGTGGGGACAGCAAGTGCTCAGAGCACACCCTGTGGAGAGGGGCTGGAGGGAATTTACGGAATTGTGATAACTTTGTATGGGATCATTTACCTGGGGATATATGTGCCTAAGCCCTAGTAACTTTGCACAAGCAGGTGGAGGTGGATGAAAAACTGTAAGGTCAGATTTTGTGTATTCCTGTCATTGCTTGGGACTGAGCAGGGACTCCTGAGCTGTGGTTATGGATACAACAAAGGAAAGCCAGGACATGCCACCTCGGGAAGGGCAATACCTGTATTTAGAGCACACTGGAAGATGTTTTGTTGCAGCTTTCTAGGAAGGTTTAAGCGGTGCTTGGATCCGCTCCCTCCACTTTGGCCAACTGAACTTTGGTTTTATGACATTTCTCAAGTACAGTATAAATTTTTCTTCTCCTTTATTGAATATTCTTTTCAAGAAAGACCGTGTGAGAACATGGTTTATCAGGGATGGCACAGCCTTGCTACACATTTCCACCTGGCAAGGGATTAGTGATTCCCAGTATTCCTGTGAAGGAACCTCTTCCTGGGACAGCAGAGACCACTGCACTTAGACCAGTTATTTTAACAGTTTTTCTTCTTTTTTTTTCCCCTTTGAAGGCTCTGAGGAATCTCCTGAGCCTCTCCCGATCCCGACGTTACTCGTGGGCTATGACAAGGACTTCCTGACAATCTCTCCCTTCTCCTTGCCCTTCTGGGAGAGGCTCTTGCTGGACCCATACGGGGGCCATCGGGATGTTGCCTACATCGTGGTGTGTCCGGAAAACGAGGCCTTGCTCGACGGAGCCAAAACTTTCTTCAGGGACTTGAGTGCTGTATATGAGGTTGGAAAGAGGAGCCCCACTGAGTTATTGCTTCCTAAGTGTCATGTCTGCTCTAGTGCATGTTCACTGGGACACAGCCATGGTTTTTAAAGTAACAACTATTTGAAGAAGGGTTTCTTTCATTTGGAGGGCTTTGTGTGCTCTCACAGTCCAGCAGTGCTAACTGAGTTACACTGTGATTCCCTGTTGCCATCTGCCCTTCGCAGCACACAGAGGATGTAGCAGTGGCATTAATGCAGCTGCAGCATCACAGTGATGGCCCAACCAAGCCTAGAGAGCGAGGGGCAGACTGGAGAGTCGCTTTCTCATAATTGCCAAGCTGGCCTGAAACCATTCATTTCCTTGGCATGCAGATGCTCTACTCCCAGTACTGAGCTCCCTTAGTCTTGCTGTGAGCGCAATTCAAGTCAACAGCCAAATGTAGCCTTTTTTAAAACCGTGTTTACTGAGGCGTGTGCTGGGAATGAAGGGTGTGAAGGGTCTGGGCTTGGCACCTCCCCACAAGGTTTCTCCTCCCTCCTTCCCTCCCCAGATGTGCAGGCTGGGCCAGCACAAGCCCATCTGCAAAGTGCTGCGCGACGGGATCCTGCGGGTGGGCCGGAGCGCGGCGCCGCCGCCCCCCGAGGAGGAGCTGGGGGGCTCGGGGCTCGGGCAGCCCTGGGGCTCTGACGAGGCCGACAATCACTCCAGGCTCAGGCTCTACGCGCAGGTTTGCCGCCAGCACCTCGGTGAGTCCCGGGGCATGGGGGTCTTCAGGTCGTTTAAAAGTTAGAAAGGTGGTGTGAGGTTTTATGTTAGGCTCTTAATCTTTCTGTGTTGAATTTGCTGCTTTTCGTTGTTGTGTATCGCTCTGGGGATCTTGTCACAGACATTCAAAAGGCAGTTCTTAGCTCTTGGTTTGGTATAAGGTGTTTGTATGTCATAAAGGTCGCAGAATGATGGAGTGGTTTGGGTTGGAAGGGACCTTAAAGCTCATCTTGTTCCACCCCCTCCATGGGCAGGGACACCTTCCACTCGCCCAGGTTGCTCCAAGCCCCGTCCAACCTGGCCTTGGACACTTCCAGGGAAGAGCAGGACGTTCCACACAAGACTGAACGTATCCATTGGTCTGGTTTATGTGCTGCTGACATGTAGAGTCACATGGGTGTGACAGAGCCATGGCAGGGGCCTTCCAGCACAGTGTGTGTTTATAGGAGTGGTGAATTCACTGTAACTCTGTAAAGGGGAAAAGAGAAAGTGAAGGAAGGCATCCCTGGTGCCTGGGGCCTCTGTCTGCTGCCTGTGGATCTTTGGAACCACAGGACACTGGAGGCATGGTCTCCTCCAGGCCTCGTGGGGCTCATTTCCATTCTGAAACATTTTAAAAGATGAGTCTGCTTGGTAATAGCAACTGCCCTATTTGTTGTGTATTATAACAAGGTCGGGAGGGCTTGTTTGGTGGAGGAGTGTACAATCTGGGAGTATGGAAAGGTGTAATATTTGCTGGGGTAGGATCAGGTCCTGGCTGACTCCCTGGAGTCACCTGACATTGCTCCCAGAGTTCATCTGGGGAGAGACATGCCTGTGTGTGTGACTGAGGAATGGGATCTTAGCACAAGGCACAGGAATTATCACAGGGGGAGGAATTATTGCAACATTGCTTAACACTAATACCCTGGGCTTCCCTGCAGAAGGATGCAGCATTTGCACAGCCAGGAGGGGAATTGGGCTGTTCAGGGCACAGCCAGGAGGGGAATTGGGCTGTTCAGGGCACAGCTGAGGCACCTGGCAGAGCTGCATTGGAAACTTCCCCTCTGAGAGTAAATAAATAATATATATTCATTTATTACTTAAAAGTGATCACTATGGTATCTCTTTCTGATACTGAGGAGCAGAAATAGCTCTATTAAAGTTTGCCATTATTGTAGCTCAGATAAAAAGGACTTTCAGGTTTTCAGCCTGACAGAGATAACCTGTCCTAGACTGCAAAGCTGAGCCCTGTATAGCCCTGTTATTGCACCACCAGCTGGCCAGAGACCGTGACATGTGAGTGCCAGCTTCGAGTCACAGAGCCCTGCAAAGTCAGCCCTGCTTTTAAAGACATTTGATTCATATCAGTTCAAACTGAAGCCCTGGGGAGTGGATTCCACAGCGAACATTTATAGTGGAGATTCTATTCATTAGCACTTGTACACTCTTAGAATATTCTAAAAGCACAGGAACCGTTGTCTGACTTGCTGGTTGCTGCAGGTGCCTCTGATGTGACTGTCACTAATGCCCTCTCCTCTCCCCATGCCGTTCCAGCACCTTACTTAGCCACCCTGCAGCTGGACAGCAGCCTGCTGCTGCCCCCCAAGTACCAAACCCCGCCGGCCAGCCAGGCCCAGGGGGCTCCTGGGAACACCGGACCTGCTGCCTCCAACCCCTCGGGGGTGTCCGCGGGGGCCCCTGCCACGGGCAGCTCCTTCAGCTCCACGCCCGGCGCAGGGACCGCCAGCCTGGCCACCGGCAGCGCCTCCTCCTCGGGCTCCTCCGTGCCGCAGCTCTCGGCCTCCTCCGCCACCCCCGGCGCTGCCCAGGTGCCCACGGGCTCCTCCACGCCCGGCTTCAGCGGCAGTGCTGGCCCGGGGCAGGGCGGCAGCACGGGGGGCAGCACGGCAGAGCGCGCCCAGGGCAGCGTCGGTGCCGGTGGGGACGCGGAGCTGGGGCAGAACCTGCCACAGCAGCAGCAGGAGGGACAGGAGGGGTAAGTGACTGAAGTGCCCACACTGCTCCTCTTCAAACCCACTGTCCTGCCTTCATACAGCTCTGACCTTTAAGCCTTTTGCTAAAGGAGAGGCCACTCTGGCAGGGGCAGCTCAGCCAGAACAGAGCCCCTTTTGGTTTGTTTGGAACAGTCACAGATAAAGGGAGCTAGAAGAACAACCCTCCCCATTTTTGCTACAAGAATCAAAGCCTGGTTCAGCTGCATGGACTGGGTATTGGATCTCCAGGATCCCCCACCTGGCCTGTCTTTGCAGCACCAGAAACACAGAGGGTGTCTCAGGTTCTGTGCCAAACCTGCTGGCTTGGCCTCCCTGTGTCAGGCACTGCAGAGTATCCCATGGAGCTGGATGCCTCTTGCTTCATCACACCTGGAGCATTAACAGATGCAAAATACAAGGCATGGACATTTTTTTCCTGATTTTCCTGCGTTACAGGTGTTGTTTTGCAGGCAGGTACACTGTGAGGTCAGGAAACAGGATTGCAGTCCCGTTAGTTTAAAATAAATTTCAGCAGCACAACTATTTTAAAGACTTCATGATGAACAGCCATCCATCAAACATAAAAATTAGGGAAAGGTTTTTTAACATGGCATGTAACTTCCCGAGGAACATGTTTCCCATTACTCCCATAGTAATGCATACTGCTAATAGTCCTGGTGTGTGCTGTGGAGTTGCTGTATGTGGAGGGAACAGCCCACATCCTGTTGTAGCTGGGGTTGTCCTTGAGACATCTGTTCCCTGATCTCTGCAAAACACCCTCTGAGCAGCTGCAGCAGCTTCTGACACAGCCTGAGCTGCTTTGATCACTTACAGATGCTGAGCCTCCTGCTCACGGTGAGGCATCGGAGCATTTTAGCAAGTGAAAAACGTTCAGTTGCTCTTTCCATAACCACTGGAACCTCCCCTGTACGTGAACAGGACTTCAGGCACCATGAATATTGCTTTGGTCTTCTCAGTTCCTCCTTCACCTCTCCCAAAAGCAAACCCTAAACTGCACCAAAACCCAGGCGTGCACCTACATGAAAAGAAAACTCACAGAGCTAATAGTAGTCAACTTTTCCATAATCTTCAGGCATAATCTATTCTGATTGCATTAAATGAGATTATGTTAGACTTTATGGCATCTTTAATGCATAATTAAAACCAGGTACTTTGGATTAGGAGCTGCAGTGAGTAAAAGCCACGTCAATTGCTGTTGTCATAGGTTTTAGTTTTGCTTCTGGATGTGAGAATTCCTCCGTACTCTCCTTGCCCCCCGCCTGCCCCAGCCTTGCAGTGTCCCAGCAGAGCAGTGCCTAACCCTGTTGCCGTGCCTCTCCTCCGTGTGTGTGTGTGCAGGGTGCCCGAGCGGGAGCGCATTGGGGTGCCCACGGAGCCGGAGGCGGCCGACAGCAACGCCTACCCCCCGGCCGTGGTCATCTACATGGTGGACCCCTTCACCTACACTGCAGAGGAGGAGTCTGCCTCGGCCAACTTCTGGCTCCTGAGCCTCATGAGATGCTACACGGAGATGCTGGAGAACTTGCCTGAGAACATGAGGAATTCTTTCATTCTCCAGGTAGCGCTTGCTGTGTGTCTGTGCAGCGACAGGCCCTGTCACAGCACCTGTGAGGCACTGTGCTAAGAGATGCAGAGTGGGAGATAATATTTAGTGTTTAGGTGGCATTTACAAATTGTTTTCCTGGCAGGATGAGTCTGTATATAAAAACAACGCCTTGCTTTTGTTTTGATGAGGAAATTAATTGATACTGGAAATTAACCCACTATTCCTGTGTCAAATCTGTCTCGTGGCTCTTGCAATCCTTTGTGCTCGGTGCTTCCTGGAGAGAGATTGCAATTATTTCACTTGCAGCTTGAGTTGCCATTGCCAAAGCTGTCCAGTTGCTCCTTTGATTGCTTTCCATGTTGAGTTGTTTGCTGTTTATATTCCCATGATTTATACTGTTTAATCCAAAAGAAAGATGTGAAACCAGGCATTTAATGCATAATATAACTATTGTATTGTTATTATCTGCTGCTTAAAAATAATTTACCGTGTAACTTGGCATATAATAATAGTTACTTACTATGGAATTACTTAAGAATTGAATTTGTGCAGCCAGAAGCAGCACTTGGCCTCTTGCCCAGCCCTGCCTGTATTGCCAGGGCTGCTCTGTCCCAGAGGCTCGGTAAATGTGGGAGAATGGGAGGCCAGAGGGCACAGGCTGTGCACGGCCATGTGCAGCAGGGGCTCTGTGGGAAGGGGGCCTGTGGGCCTGGCTCAGGTGTGCTCATCTTGGCTTGCAAGTGTTTCAAATTATTAAGAAAAAAAGAAATGGAAGATCCTGCAATGTCTCCTCAACACTGGATCTGAGGCTGTATCAGACAAGCAATGGACTGACTCTTTGTCTCTGGACTTGTTTGTTTTCTGGGCATCTACTCTTTGCTTCTCAAAATATTTTGCCAGTTTAAGTCAAAACAGCAGTTTTCTGTAAGTAAGGGGTAACATGATCTGGTTCCCAGCACTGTATTCTCACAGCTGTACCAGAGCACACCCAAATGTGCAGTTACTTCAAAACAAATCCAACCCAAATGTTTGCAGCTTTATTACAATTCCTGTGCAGAGGGGAAAGCCCAGCTTCTGGAATTCTTGGGTAAAACTCTTTTAAAAACACACAGTCACATTTAGGAATAGAACGTGCTGCCAAAGTTCTGGTGGTTCCAGCAAGAACCATAAAGTAGTAAAAGTTCTGTGATACTTAACTTTTATTACTCTTGAAAATATTTGCTGAAAGAATCTGTTTGGGCCCTGTTGGCTACAACATAAATGTGTGTATTGACGGTTTCTGATCTCACTGTGAAAGAAAAGACATTTCCACAGCCACGTGTGGGACTTGTACAATAAAAACAATGAGGTTACAGGGATTTAATTCCAATTTTAAAATGGGTTTGAACTGAAAACTTGACTTTGTCATGCTTTGTTTAATTCTGTGCCATTTCTCCTTCCTGCTCTTGTTGTGCAGTTGGGTCTTAACCACCAACTCCTCCTGTAGCTCTGGTTCTTGCTGCCTGAACGTGGGAATCCACTTGTGCTGCTTCACATGACTTTCTGAAACAAATTAAGCTGAGCAGCAACATAAGGTTGCTGAGCTTCCAGTGATTACTAAATTGACAAGGAGAAACAACCGCACAAATCTTTGTAACAGAACCTGAACTGTGCTCTCCACACTCGTGTGTAAGAATGGCACCACAGGCCCTGGAGCCAGAGCTGCCTGAGCACAGCAGACTGAGCAGCTCAGCCACCTGCAAGTGAAGATGTTGGGCAGAAAACCAGCTTTAAAACAATCCCAGGCATTTGGATCCAGGGGTTTGGGTTTGGCCTGAGGACTCCAAAGGTTAAAATTCCCTGTGTAATGGGAGCAGCAGTCTTGTCCCAGGGAATGCAGCCAGGCCTGCCCAAGGGACACAGCCCTGCCAGGAGCTGGGCTGCAAATCACGGGGTGCCACCAAGTGTCCTTGGTGACTAATGGCCCTGTGAATCTGGTTTGATGTTGATGAGCAGCTCTTGGAAGCCTTTCAATCCTGTTTTCCTGTGTGTCTCAACTCCCCAGATTGTGCCTTGCCAGTACATGCTGCAGACAATGAAGGATGAGCAGGTTTTCTACATCCAGCACTTGAAGTCCCTGGCGTTCTCCGTGTACTGCCAGTGCAGGAGGCCCCTGCCCACCCAGATCCACATCAAGTCCCTCACGGGCTTTGGGCCAGCTGCCAGCATTGAGATGACCCTCAAAAATCCAGAGGTTGGTACTGGGGGCGAGGAAATGAGAGTCTGCTGATAAACCCTAACCACTTTGCTCAAATACCAAAGCAGCAGTAGAGAAAATACTGGCAGGAGGATCTTTTGAGGTACAGCAGACAATGATAATACAAAGGGAAAAGGCAAGCTATTGCTAAATAGAAAATAGTATGAAAAACATCAGACTATTTGCTTTCAAAACATTTAAGCTTCTGGTTTTGAGTCATAAAGTAAAAGGTTAAAGATCAGTGTGAAAGAAGAGAAATGTACATCATTACTTGGCATTCTGAGTCATTTTGTGGTTTGAGTCTCTAGTGCTCCACCAAGAGTTCATGTGCAGCCTGTATTTCTGTACACAGATATGCATATATATGAAATAAGTTCCTGTGCCTAATTACTGATGGTATATTAATTCCCTAAGGTAATGGAGAAATCCCCTCTTTGATGGCCTTATCTTTCAGCTGCTTTTTAAGGTGTAAATATTCAAGCCTTGGTTCTGGAATTTCAGGGATTTCAAAAGAAGGATAATCCATCCTACTTTCTATGAATGTTTTGCATTCTTTGAAAGATAACGATGAATATTTTATATAGATTTAATGGACAATAAACACTTACCTTGGGATAAAGACCTGCTTGTTGGGTTTAAAACCTACTTGTAAGATCATCACAAACCCAGCCTATTGGCATGTTCCACTGCTCCCATGAATCCATAATCTCTCTCGGAGAATTCCTAGGAGCAGCCTGACCCCAGGCATCTCCCTTTCCCAGTCCCTGCTCTGCCTCCTTCAGAGGTGTCTGTTCAGCAAGATGGGTTTACAGGGAGTTGCAACAGCCACACTTGAACTATTTGGCTGTGAGGGGAAGGGTAATAAACTTGCAAGACTCCTGTGAGCATCTCCCTCCCTTTAAGTGATGCTGCTGCTTTCCTGCCAGGCTGGGATAATTCCTCTCCTGCCAGGCTGGGATAGTTCTTCTCTGGAGGGAGAGGAGCAGAAACACGACATCCCTTCATGTCTCTAAGAAAACACCATCGCTTACATTTCCTCTGAGCTGATTAACTGGCACTTTGCATTTCACGTTTAATTTCCTGAACACAGAAAAGACACCAAAAAAGAGGAAAATGTTTTCATGAGCTGCTTGCATTTAGCATAATTAGTTAATCAAATCTCTGCTCTTTGCATTTCCCATGCATTTGCTCTCAGTCTGCACTGCAGACTCCCAAACTTCGCTGAAAAATTAAGAAAACACCCTGACCATTTCTTAATTATGAAGCATGTCTGGTCAGGCCCCTCCTGTTTGCTCTCTCTAGAGGAGTCACAGAGCAAAGATGGCTTTGGGAGGCCCATGGGGGAAGCAGCTTTGCAGAAGAAGGCCTGGAGGTCTTGTTGGACACGACGGATGTGAGCCAGCCCTGTGCTCTCGGAGCAGGGCAGGGCAGCAGCAGATGGGATGTGCTGGGAAGGTGCAGCCAGAGAGGTGCTGGCTCTCCTCTCCTCTGGCTCTGGGCTCTTCAGAACAACAAACAGGGATGTGCTGGAGCCAGTCCAGCCAAGGGCCTCAAAGATGAGACAGGGACAGCAGCATCTGGCAGCTGAGGAGGTTTAAACTCCTGCCTGTGTCAGAGACTGGTCCAAGGGCTGGTTTCATACCTGTATATAAAAAGCAATCCTTAGATAAGGTTTGAAGTGCATCAGTTTTAACTAGCAGCAGTGAATTGTCTATAACCCCCCTTTCCCAGTCTCCCTCTTGAGTAGGAATGCCTTGAACTTATTTACTCTGCCAAGCTTGCCTGTCTCTGTACTCACTGCCAGCATGTGCTTTTCTTGTGATAAGTAGTTTCTGATGTATCTGCTGATGATTGTGTTGTCTCTGCTGCAGAGGCCCAGCCCAATCCAGCTGTACTCACCTCCTTTCATCCTGGCACCCATCAAAGACAAACAGACAGAGCTGGGAGAGACGTTTGGAGAGGCCAGTCAGAAATACAACGTGCTTTTCGTGGGGTACTGCCTGTCCCACGACCAGCGCTGGCTCCTGGCGTCCTGCACGGACCTGCACGGGGAGCTGCTGGAGACCTGCATCGTCAACATCGACGTGCCCAGCAGGTATGGCTGCCCTGGGGGCTGCCCTGGGGGCTGCCTGCCATCTCTGCCTGAGGTGGCAGCCCTCTCACACATCCCTTCAGTCCTGCTTCGTGCTCCCGAGAGCGTGGTGGTGTTACAGTGAGGGCCTTTCGGTCAGCGCGTTGATGATTTAGAATCTGCAGAGGGAACAGTTACTGAGTTACACTTGTTTTGCAACTTGTTCTGCAGCTGGTTTACCTACTGCTCTTACCTTGAAGAACACCTGGGGTGTTGCTCAGCAGTTTGACACCTCTTGATGTCACTGCAGTAACTGTACTGGGAGGAGACACATGTTTTTTCCTCTTACGAGCAGTTAAAGTTGTGAGGGACTGCACAGAACTGTAAGAACTCCTGTAGAGGGCAAGTCATGACACAGTTATAGAGAACAGACATCTGAGTATTGTCCTTGATTCTCTGCTCACTCTTTTTCCCCTTGCCCAACCTGCAGGTCAAGGAGGAGCAAGCTGTCTGCCCGGAAGATCGGGCTGCAGAAGCTCTGGGAGTGGTGCATTGGAATTGTCCAGATGACATCCCTGCCCTGGAGAGTCGTGATCGGGCGGCTGGGCCGGCTGGGCCACGGGGAGCTGAAAGGTGGGCAGGGTCACTGCTGCCACACCTGGGGCTGTCACTGGACACACGGCCCCAGGGGGCAAGGCAGGATGGCTCTAAAACTAGATAACTGAGGGTGAGCATCACAGAACCAGAGAATCCTTGGGGTTGGAAAAGCCCTCTGAGATCGTGGAGTCCAACCATTTCCCCAGCACTGCCAAGGCCACCACTGACCCCTGTCCCCAAGTGCCACATCCACACAGCCTTTGGACACTTTCAGGGACAGGGACTCAGCCATTCCTCAGTTTTGCATCACCTGCACTCCGCCATCATGCAGTGACATTAGATGGAGTGAATTTAGCTTAACCTTCCAAAGTCCTGTCTCTCTGCTTCTTGAAACAGGGACTTAGTAACAAGTTAAACAAGATACACCAAATTCTGTCACAGACAGGATAAGCTGTTGGTTATCAGATAGACTTTACTGAGGGTAAACATGGTTGGGAAGCCAGATAGCCAGGCTGGCCAGGTGAGGCTCCTCAGAAGTTTATGACAATCTACACCAGGACTGCTGAAGCCCTTGCAATCCCTTTGTCCCCCCATCATTGTCTTCACACTGACGCCCACTTGCCCAGGGGGATCTGAGTGTAAAGTACCTGGCAGAAGAAATCACCATGATCCTGCAGGCTGGTACCTCGTGGGCCGTGGCAGCGTGGCTTGCGGGAGAGCAGGCTGCAGTCCCCCCCAGGTTTGTACCCTGGCTTTGACATTGCTGCCTGTGTGGCGCAGGATGTGCAGTGTCCTTCCAAGGGAAGCCACGGGCCTCCTCACGTGTCAGGAGAACAGTTATCCTGACACAGGAGTACAGACAGGATTCAATTCTGCTTCCTCAAATTAAACAGCACTAAACAAACAAAGGCTCCTTACAGAAAAAGTTACTGAGCAAAAAACCCCACCAGACTGCCCCTGCAGGGCTCCTTGAGCACCCAGTTTGCAGGGCCAGGGGAGACACCGGGAGGGTTGGGGACTGGGGAGGTGCCAGGTGTTCTGAGTGTTTGGTGCCGGCTCCGTGAGCGTCCCCTGTGTCCCAGCACGCTGCTTCCCTTGCAGACTGGAGCATCCTGCTGGGGGAGTGCTCCCTGCAGACAATCAGCAAGCAGCTCAAGGAGGTTTGCCGCATGTGCGGCATCTCGGCGGCCGATTCCCCGTCCATCCTCAGCGCCTGCCTCGTGGCCATGGAGCCCCAGGGCTCCTTCGTCGTCATGCCAGGTATGTCACTGCCGCAGCCGCTGCAGGGCCAGCCCTGCTGGGCTTTTGGCACGTGGGGCTGCTGCGAAGACCTTGACTGGGTGGGGCAGAAAAGGCGTCGGGCCAGCAGAATTCCCCAAAATACCCTGGAAGGATGTACCCTGGGGGAAGACAGGTGACTGTTGGACTGCCGACCTCTCCCCTGGGAGGTCGTGGGCCCAGGGGCTGGAAGGGGATGTTGCCAACACCCTCATGCATGGAGGAGTCTGCAGTGGGAAAGAGAAGGAGCCTCTAGTAGGGGCAAGAAGAGTAAACCCACTTGCCTTCCCATGTGCTGAAGGCATTTAGAGAGTTCACTTAGAAGCAGCAGCCCACAGGGTTAAGTTGAAATAAAATTCAATGCTGAGGTTCCCTTTACTCGTCGTATTACCCTAGCACATCTTTTTTAATGTATGTGGTGATATGTCCTTACCATGTCCTCAGAAACCACTCTGGGGTTTTTTACATTTAGAAAGAAAAGACTGGTACGTGGAACAGGATGAGCTTGAGAATTCCTTATCAATGAAATATTTTGAAAATCTCAAAGCAGAGATTTTGTAACGTGAAAAAATAGATGGCAGGTGATGTGTATTTCATAGTTATACAGAAGGTGTGAAAAATCAATTTAACTTCTCATTTAACAAGTAAATATTTGATTAAGAGGCAGCAGAGTGACAGGAAAGGTGGAGCTGAACACTGTCTGTGTGACTGGTGATCTGAAGTTAAAGCTCTTCCAGCAATTTATTCTTTTGAAGATAAGGCCCTTGAAACGTGTGTGTGAGCTTGCAAGGCAGGAGCGGTGGGCAGGATCGTGACCGAACAGGGCACACGCGTGTGGGAGGGCACACGAGTGAAGGTCTGTGCCCTGTGTGTGTGCCCCGGCAGATGCTGTCACCATGGGCTCGGTGTTCGGCCGCAGCACGGCGCTGAACCTGCAGTCGTCCCAGCTCAACACGCCCCAGGATGCCTCCTGCACACACATCCTGGTGTTCCCCACCTCTGCCACGATCCAGGTGGCACCAGCCAACTACCCCAACGAGGACGGCTTCAGCCCCACCAACGGTGAGTGATGCTGGGGGCAGAGGGGCCTCTGCGGAACCTCAGCAGGGCTGAGCCAGGAGGGACCATCCCCCCCAGCACCCAGCTGCCTTCAGAGGGAACCACAGGGTGCAGGGTAACAGGCTGTGCCTTCCCTGAGCCTGTTTTCACATAGTCACACTGATTTGTTCCCAAAGGACATGGACCGACCCGGCACAGGCTAGAAAGTGATTTTTCTTGTGTTTGTGACTTGGTCAGACCAAGTTGTTTCCCAGCAGTGCTTCACGTTGTGCCCTGTTGTGTAGAGAGCGGGGAGGCAGGAGGCACTTGGAGAGTTTTGATGTCTCTGTAAAGTAGGTAAGGCAGCCCAGCCTGAGAATTCCTCATGTCCCCAGAGCGCTCGGACACACACATTGAACCCTACAGTTGGTGTCAGCAAGACTCCACTTTCTATCAAATACGTGTTTTCCTGCTTTATCACAAATCCTTTAAATGACTGCAAAGTAATTTAACCCACGAGTAACTCCGACCACGTCCAGTAGGAGTGTTTAATGAGGAGGGCAGTCACAGGCTGGAGGGGCAGGGAGGCAGCCCCCAGTGTTTAAGGAAAGAGCATGCTTTGATGTGTTCCTGCTGGAATGTCAGAGGGCCTCCCAGAGGGAAGCTGCCCCTCTCCATCCCTGTCCCTTGGAGGCCCTGGGATCCCCCCCAGTGCTGTGCTGACAAACATTAACCTGTGCTAACCTGCCCTTTCATGCTGCAGATGCTAATTAGGGTCAGGTACAAGGACTGGCCTTTTCCAAAATGGTGTTAAATTTAATTTTCTTAACTCTGTTCTGCTTAATGATTAAACTGCTTCCTCTGCTATTAGCCAGCTCATTTATGCTTTGGAGGCGAAGCCGAGCATGACACGAGCTCTGGTTTGTTTACTGAGGCTGGAGGACACAAGTTAATCAACTTCAGTTAAGTCATTGCTCTGGCAATCCAGAGGTTCTCCTCAGGAGGTGAAGGGAAACAACCACCTGCCTGTTGCACTGCTGGGGCTTCAGGTGAAATTTATTCACCACACACGGCCTTTTCCATTTTATGTGGAGTAAATTCCTCTTTTTCGAGAGAAACTGTTATTTATTGTATGTAGAACACATGCCTTCTATTGAGGGCTTCATGTTTTAGTATAAATTTGGTTGCAATTCTAATTAATGCAGTTAATTCAGACAGGTCCAGTGTCCCCTTCCGCCCCCTAAAACGTACTTTAAATGTCGTTACACACTTTAAGTATGTTTGCCTGCTGAGGAGCCTGGCTCAGGCAGGACCCCTACAAAGCGTGGGTTTGCCCTGGCCGTGGTGCCTGACCCTTCCCTCAGTAACTCACCCACGGTACCGCAACCCGTGTGCGAGGGGCTGAGCCGCGAGTGCCCTTCTCCCTGCAGCAGACACCCCTCCCTGTGCCTTCAGCCTGCCTTTAGCCCTTCCCACGTGTTGCCTAAACCAAGCTGGCCCAGCCACACGGGATAATGCAGCCGCCTGGCATTCCTGAAAGCAGGGAGGTGCAGAGGGGTGCCAGTTCTCTGCTGCAGAGTTCCCCCTGGAATCCCTCTGGAGCTGGCACAGCAGGATTGCTCTTTGCTCTACGGCCAGAGCTCCCATTTGGTATCCCAACACTTGGGTGCCAACTCTCCCTTTCAAGTCTCTGCGGTTGCAGTCAAAGGTTCTAAGGAGGATTAAACAGCAAAGTGTTTATCTCTGCCTTCGTCTGCCTTGAGAGCATGTGAAAGAAAAAAGGGAGTGATAATAAATTAAAGGGAATGGTAATAAATTACAAAGACGTCTTGGAAAAAAAGAGAGTAGAGCACACTGGAAATTATTCTCCTTTCTTTTTCTTTTCAGATGACATGTTTGACCTCCCGTTCCCAGATGACATGGACAATGACATTAGAATTTTAATAACAGGGAATCTTCACTCTTCACCAAATTCCTCCCCAGTTCCTTCCCCTGGATCACCATCTGGCACTGGAGTGGGATCTCACTACCACCACAGTAGGGTAAGGCTGGAGCAGTGCAGGGCATGTGCTGCTTAAAATAAAACACAAAGGAAGACCCAAATCTCCAACAAATCCTCCAACACAGAATTAGGTCAAGAGCAAGCAAAAATCAAGCTAAAATTGAAGGTGCAGATTAAATACTGCTGGAGAAGGTGCCTCTGCACTGGCTGTTTGCATCTCCCAAGATAATTTTTGGTGTGCGAGGTAATTGAGAGGAGAAGGAGGAGAGAGAGGCTTTATTTTTGGGTGGCAGAGCCATAGCTGACGGCCCTGCATAAATCCAGTCTGCTCTCATCCATTCTCTTCTGGAAAATCCTATGGAATGTCCCTGGCACAAAGTGACAATTTGAGAGAAAGGAAGCAATGACAGCCCCTGTTCCCAGGGATTCCAGGGGAGGCAAGAAGGGAGATAATTCTCCCAGTGGTGAAACCCTGCCCGTGGAAACTCTGCAGGTGCTGGATGGTTATGCAAATGCTGTTTTCTTAGGAATATTTAGCCCAGAGCACATAGTGTTGGTAAGTTATTTTTGTTTGAAGTGGCTTTTATAAAGTCAGTTCCAACATCAGTGATTACTTAAAATGCAAATTATTTTTGGTAATTCAAGGTATTTTTTTTAATTGGCTTTAGCATAACTTAGATCGGGTTTAATGGAACTCTTTCACTCCTACATTTAATTGTGTAGGACCGAGCTGTTCTCTTGAAATGGTTTCCATCACAATTAGGTAGAAGTTTGATACTTCATAATTTCCTGTGGAGAAATTTTATACTTAAAGTTGTCCATTTAAAGCGTTCTTTACTGAATAACACAGTTTTTATTACAGAAACAGGCTGACTTTAATACCAGAAACAGATAACGCCCTGCATTTAAAAGTTCTGGGTTAGGGATCTGAAAAATGTCATTGGACCTGGATCTGGAGTGTCACTGGTGGCTTTAAAGGCTCAGGAGAGACTATAAATCTGGTAGGAGAGGAAGCACAGAGTGGGTGCTCAGAGGAGGTGTGGGTACAGCATCTCCCACGTGGCAGGAAGATGTCTTGAGGAAGGAGTTCTCACTCCCTGACCACGACTGACCACCTGGTGCTGGTGTCACCCCCTGGAAGGCAAAGGTCCTACCTGTGTTCTCCTGGCCAAACGCCTCAGTGGCTGGCACTACCTCCTGGGAGCTCAGCCCCAGCACCTGCCGCTGCTGCTGCAGCTCACCCTGCAAGGCAACTACCAGCCCACTGCTGTCCCTGGGTGCCCCACACTGGCACCTGGGCAAAGGAAAGGTCCTGGGTTCTGTTTCCAAACCCCCCAGCCATAAATGCCAGCTCCTCACTCAGGACACTGTCTCTCCTCAGTTCACTCAGCACTTCTCCGGACACTTCCCCAAGTTCCTCTCCCTGGAGCTGCATGCCCTGGCTCAGGAGCAGCCCTGGGAGTTAATGGGCAGGAGAGACCCGGGCAGAGTAATTCAGATTAACCATTAACACAGGGCTGGTAATTGCAGTGTAATTTTGGTTGTAACCGAGCACAGCGTGTGATCCTCCCCTCGTGGGGCGGGAGGTCAGGCCTGTCCCCGTGTGCCGTAATTGATGGCTGAGCTCCAGCCCGGGCCCCGTGGAAGGGTGCCCTTCCTGGCATTCCTGGCCAAGGTACTGCAGCTGGAGAAGGACCTGCTGGAAGGCACTGCCAGGGAAGGGTTTGTGACTGAGCTGCTTTCTCTGCAGGGGAGTGTTTTCCCTTGTTTTAACCTATTGACGTGAAATATATTTATGGATGAAGTGAACTCTCCCAGTTCTGCAGGGATTAATTACAAGCTTTGCAGGCATCTTTTGGGGTTTTCCTCTATGAAATAATAGCAAAGTAAGAAAGAGTGTTTCCAAAGAACCCAAACGCATTTGAAACAGGAAGACACTGTGGACTGGACTGGCAGCACCTCCTGGCAGCCCAGGAGCCAGATCCCTGTGGGTGGGGACAGCTCAGGATGTGTGTGTACACACAGAGATGAGGGGGGCAGCTGCCCCCACCACTTCTGTCCCACAGCCTCGCGTGGGGAAGGTTCCTCTGGGTTTTAGTGCACAGAAATAACATCACAAACACACTGACAGGCAGAGTCTGAAAATATTAGTTTTGCAGCCCCTTTTGTGTTGTTTAACTCTCTCCTGTCCAACTCTTTGGTCCATATAAAACAACACGAGTAACGAACACTGCAAATATACAGTCTGTAAATAATGAATAAGTGACAGAAGTGGAAAAGCAGGACAAGTGTTTGGTTTTCCCCTCTCTTCCTGCCTGGTAACACAAATGTAATGCGGGCACAGCAATCCTGTGCAATGGCCAGAGCCAGGGGCAGGAGGGCAGCAGTTCTTCTGCACCCAAAGGAAGCAGCAGCAGCTGCCCTGCCCTTCCCTCCTGCAGCGCCACTCTTCCTTCCCTGGCTGAGGCAGGAGGGCGTGCAGTGCAAACTGCTGCTGGGATGTGCCGAGGAGAGGCCTGTGAGGGTTTAGAAACTGCACTGCCACACTGCTCTGCCCCCACGGGCACTCAGGGAGCCGGAGCCTGGTACCTCCCCGTGACTCTGTAGCACCAAATTCCACGTGTTCTCCAGCCAGCCTGGGAGGTTAACCTTGCTCTTTGGGAATGTGCAGTGCTGCTGGAGCACAACCGTGGAGAACCAGCTACAGGGGCCAAAGGGAGTAGACAGCTTTGCCTAAGATTCATGAATGACACGTCCTGAGACAGCGATCAGTGAACAAAACCACTGTTAGTGGAGCGGGATGTAATGACCTAAACCAACAGAGCTGCCTCTCCACCTCCTCTTTCAGAGCCAAGGGGAACGTCTGCTGTCCAGGGAAGCCCCTGAAGAGCTGAAGCAGCAGCCTCTGGCTCTGGGATACTTCGTGTCGACTGCCAAAGCTGAGAACCTTCCACAGTGGTTCTGGTCATCCTGTCCCCAGGCGCAGAACCAGTGTCCCCTGTTCCTGAAGGTCTGTCCTGCTCCACGTGGGCCATTTGCTCTCCATCGCTCTTTCCCTGTTGTAAAGGTTGTACTTGGGAGTCTGTGGTGTCAGAGTGAACCTGAGAGCTCCCAGGCCAGAACTGCAGGGGCTTCTGAGACACCCACAGCAGAACTGGCTGAGCTGCTGCAGACTCAGCCCTTGGCAGTGTCTTGCAGCTTCTTACCTGAGTGAATCAAAATCTGGGAGCTGGTGAGCGTGGAAGGCAGGGGACAGTCTGTCTTGAACACCATCACACAACCATCCAAACAACCAACATACACAATAGTAAAGTTAGTACCTCTTTATTGACCTGCCTCCAGCTCAGTTAAGAAATCCTAAACATCTTTTCAAGTCTCTTGACCAAATTCTTTCCCGAGGCAAGCAAAGCCACCTCAGCACTGATGTGAGCATTGCTCCACAGTCCCCATGGCAGGCTGTGGCTCAGCCAGCACCTCCCGGGCAGAGCACCGAGCCTTGGGCCTCACTCTGTGCCACTCAGGATGTCCCCCAGGTGTGTGCATTGCTTTTTACCCACGCAACGGAGGTGTCAAAGTAATCTGAAAAATAAACGCTGTAGTTTTGGAGCTAGAGCTGAAGTTTAGTGCTAAAGTTAAAGCTGCCCTGCTCTGGGAGAGTCTGGAGATGGTTTGTTACCGAAATACCAGAAGAGCCACTGACACACCCCAAGGCTTTCCCCTCATCTCCTCCTCCCTGACTGACATGCAGAACACAATTCGGCGTTCTTTTTTAAAGGTCCTTGATTCCAGGCACAAAGAGAAGTCAGTTCATTCAAAAATGTAACCCTGAACTTGGAAATACACGTGGTCCTGGTGGGTTCACCCGCTTCCCGTGCTGTCCCGGGGTGATGCAGAGTGCATGTGTTCCCTGGGAATCCTGAGCTGTCCCTGCCACGTGAGGAGTTCATCTCTGCCTTGTTCCCCTGCACAGGCCTCGCTCCACCACCACATCTCTGTAGCGCAGACAGACGAGCTGCTACCTGCCAGGAATTCACAGCGAGTTCCTCACCCCCTCGACTCCAAGACTACATCAGATGTCTTGAGGTAACACCTTCTAGGTTTGCATTTCCAGCCTGATGTTTGGGGTCCGAGCTCAGAGGTTTCAGAGGGACCTGTTCAACCTGGCAGTGTTATTTCTGAGTTTTATCAGCAGTTGATAGCTCTGCTGTGCCCTACACGTGGCTCAGGCCAGTGGGGCATCTCCTGCTGCAGCTGCTGCTTCCTTCCCCCCCCAGGGCAGGGCTTTGAGGGGGAGCTCAGTGGGTTTCCTACCCCTGTGCACAGCAATCCAAAGGGAACTCGGAATCGGCTCGGCCTCGCCGAGGGGACCCCTTGGTTTGGCTCCCAGGGATTGCCCTGTTCACCCGGGCTCAGTCTGGGCTCTGCCACTCATCATTTTTACTCACCAAACGGAATGGATCTAGAAGGAGATAAATACTCTCCTGATACCACTGTCTTAGGAATTGGGATAGAAAGGAGACACTGCTCCTGAATTAATGCCGGGTGTGTGTTGTGCCGTTTGGCATAACCAGAGGCCTGTTTGCCTCCACAGTGCAGGGCACACCAGTGAGCAAGCAGAGCATCAGCAGGGCACAGAAAGAACAACCTAAGCTAAGCAAATTCATGGGGTACTGTTCCAAGAGATCTCAGTGTGCGTCCTCTTAGAGGATTGAGCTCCCAGATGTTGGGATATTGAGTAAAAGGTATGGGGGTTGAGTAAGAGGAGGGTGCAGTGCCCAGAGAGGGGATGAGATGCGCCACAAGTTCCAAGGTGAGAGATCTAATCAGACACGGGGTCACGGGAGCGGCGTGGCACAGGCTGCCAGAGGGGCTGTGGAACCCCTCGGAGGTGCTCGAGGCCCTGGAGCCTGTCTGAGCCCCCCGTGTGCACTGCAGCACTGTGGCTCCGGCGCAGCCCGTGCCAAGCCGGGAGCTCTGCTCGCCCCCTCCCTCCCGGCGAGGCCGCTGCGGCGGGCAGCGCTGTGTGCAGGGGGCAGCGGGGCCCCCGGGGGGCTGCGTGGGCAGGGCAGGGCCGTGCTGAGGTGCCTGTCGTCCCCAGGTTCGTCCTGGAGCAGTACAACGCGCTGTCGTGGCTCACGTGCAACCCGGCCACGCAGGACCGCAGCTCCTGCCTGCCCGTGCACTTCGTGGTGCTCACCCAGCTCTACAACGCCATCATGAACATCCTCTGAGGCCACGCGGGCACCCGCTCCTCTGGCTCCACCTGCCCCGCCTGGCACGCCCTGCCTCCCTTCACCCCAGGCCTGTGCTGTGCTTCTGCTCCTCCAAAGCACACCTGGAACCGCAGCGTTCACAGCCCCACTGCCCAGGGACGCCTCTGGCAGCTTCAGCCCAAAGTCTGGGAACGCCCAGGAACAGTGAACACACAGTAACCTCGAGCCAGTGTTAGTTTGGGGGCCCAGTAACGACTGGTCAGTGTGTGATTATTTTGTTCTTATTTTTTTAAGGAAGACCACAGGATCTTTTTGCATTAGGAACTGATACACAGCCAAGAGCAGGCTCAGCTCTGCCAGTAAAACCACCTTGTAGTGACCAGTTGGGGTGTTTTGTTGTTTGATCGTGCAAACCGGGACTTTGCAGGAGGCAAAAACCACAAACACAAACCCACAGTCATAGTCTCGTATAAATATTGGAGTTTTCTGTCTACCTGGGGTTTCTGTCAGAGTGGATTGGGATGAATGCATGCATTTGTTACCTGTCCATGTAGATATGAATGGTCTGGAGATACTTTATTTATTTTTAGGTTTGGGGAGGGGAGGGATTAAATTATAAAGGACCAGGAACAGTGGAATACCTTCCGAATGGAGCTGCGTTCTGCCGTGGGGTCATTTCCCTACAGCCCGTCCCTGGTGGGAGCTGGGAAGAGAAGGGAGGCGGAGAAGGATCCAAGGGCAGCGGGAAGGGAAGCGCTGCGGGACTCCTGCCCTGGTTGCAGCAGTGCTCGGGGAGGGGTCCCACTGCCCGGGCACGGGGAGCAGGGACGGGGGAAACCAGTCCCTCCGAGCCGGTGCCAGAGGAGCTGTGGGAGAGCTGGGTCTGAAACCATTTCCAGTGAGTTCAGAGACGCCACCAAGCGATTTACTGCAAGCCAGGTCACCCTGGGAGCCCGGGCGGGCTCGTCCGTGTACATATCCAAAAAGATGGGTTTTGTTTACACTAAATCAATCGCAAATCTGGTGTATTTTTTCTGACTATAGGAATATTATTTCAAAGAAATAATTTTTAAAAAAACTATATCATTAAATTAGTACTTGAAAGTTACACCGCTGTGGTGGCAAAGTTCCTTCGTTTAGGCAAACGATCGCCACTGGGAAGGTGAATGGCTGAGGGAAGTATTTTCATGGCTCCTTCATTCCAGGCTCGTTTGTTTTCCTCGGGTTTGGGGTGCGCTGGGCAGGGCTGGGGCACCTTCTGACCTGTGTGGGCAGAAAAGCCACCGAGGTGAAAAGTTCTTCCAAAAGACTTTCGTGTTCCGGTTACAAAAAAAAAAATTAAAAAAAATGAAATTCTATGGTTTTAAAAAGTATTTTTCTTGAGATGATGTAACATTTAAAACAAATTATATAAAATAATTAAAAAAAGAATAAAAAAAAGAAGTGCTTGTGTGCCGAGAAGGTGGAGGCAGAGGGAGCCTGGCCGGGGGTTGTTTCCTGCTCTGCACAGCCCTGCACGTGGCGTCGGATCCTCTTTGCAATGTATAGGTTAAAATAATCTGATATCGAACCATTTGTATCTAATGTGTACAGTGTAAAATTGACTTTAAAAATATTGCAGTACTATTTTTTCTTAATCAGAAAAGAAAATTCTCAAGGCCTTTTGAAGAGCATAAAAAGATGAAGATTGTAAACTTGTATAAAAAAAAATTTAACTTGGGGAGGACAAAAATGTAAAGTAGACATTTGTAATCTTTTACCATTTGGGGGTTATTTGTGCCCAGGATTCACCTGAACTTTGGATTATTATTTTGTTTATTGTTTTTAAAGGGGCCGTTTTTATCCAGGGGCGTTTCTTCCCCACAAACCTGGTTCTAAGCAAAAATTAGAAATAAAAAAGGGCAGCAAGGAGTAGTTTTCATCTGGTGTCTTTTATTTAATTTTTTTAAGTTAAGAGAAGCTGGTGACATATTTATACGTTTTTGTGCAAAATAAATGAATGGCAATAGATTTTAAAGAAAAATCTTATGTACTTCAGTGTGAAAAGTTCTGTATAATATTTCCCTTAAATATGCATTATTTTACTTGTGAGTTTTTTACTGAATTAATCTGAAATGTACAAGCCCTGGCTTTCCTACAGAGTGAAGAAAGTTATTTTATTTTTTTTTATTATTATTTCTACCTTTGGGAAATCATGCCGAACTCAGAGTTGCTCTGAGGGTTGTTTGGGCTGAGGGAGGGAGGGGGGATGTCCAGCATGCTTGGATGTATATTTCAGAACCTTTTTTAAATGTAAAAGCTGTACATTTCTGGGGAGTTCTGAAGTTCTTTTCGGTTCCTTTTTTTTGGTTTGTTTTTTTGGTTTGGTTTTTTTTCCTCTGAGCATTTTGCAGTGAGCTTCTTTTATATATAGCCGACAATTTGAAAGAAAACACAAAAAAATGTGAAGTTCATTTTAAATCTACAGTATATCGCTGGTACAATACACTAAAAAGACTTTGATAAAAAGAAACAATAATAATAAAAGACCTCCATTTTAAATGTCATTCATATATACCTTGTGGATGAGAGCTATATACTTTTACACACTTTTTTAGATGAATAAATTATTGAATTACTGAAGCTGTTGGTGGAATTTTATTCTTGGGATTCCTGAGCTCTGGGGTTCCAGCATTCCCAGGGAGGGAGGGCTGGCCTTGCAAGGTGCAGCTCCCTGGGACAGGAATGGGACTGGGATTAAATGCTGGAATTAAAGGTGCAAAACCGTGGCTTTTTGGGGGGAAATCGGGGGCCATGGGGTGGGTGGGAGCGGCCTGGGCTGATCCAGAGGAGCTGCTTCCCATGGTGCAGCAGCAGTTCTGGGGAACCTCCTGTTTGCAGCAGGTGAGTGTGGTGTCACAGGGGGTGGCAGTGGCACCTCCTGACGGGGAGGGCTGGGGGACATTCCCTGGGACACTCTGGAATCCCCATCCCAGAGGAGCTGGAGGCTCGTTGGACCCATCCTCGACCTGCATCTCTTGGAGTGTCTGTGCAGGGCCAGGGGTTGCACTCGGTGACCCTGGAGGGTCCCTTCCAGCTCTGGAAACTGGGATTCTGGGATAATGTGGGCAGGGCCAGGGGGAGTGCTGGGCCCCAGGAGGGCCCTAAAGACCCTCTGGGATTACAGGGTCATTCCACTCCTTTCCAGCTGTGGCCGTCCTGGGATGTGGGGGGATCCAGCTGTGGCCGTCCTGGGATGCGGGGGGGTCCAGCTGTGGCCAGCCTGGCATGCAGGANTTAACTTGGGGAGGACAAAAATGTAAAGTAGACATTTGTAATCTTTTACCATTTGGGGGTTATTTGTGCCCAGGATTCACCTGAACTTTGGATTATTATTTTGTTTATTGTTTTTAAAGGGGCCGTTTTTATCCAGGGGCGTTTCTTCCCCACAAACCTGGTTCTAAGCAAAAATTAGAAATAAAAAAGGGCAGCAAGGAGTAGTTTTCATCTGGTGTCTTTTATTTAATTTTTTTAAGTTAAGAGAAGCTGGTGACATATTTATACGTTTTTGTGCAAAATAAATGAATGGCAATAGATTTTAAAGAAAAATCTTATGTACTTCAGTGTGAAAAGTTCTGTATAATATTTCCCTTAAATATGCATTATTTTACTTGTGAGTTTTTTACTGAATTAATCTGAAATGTACAAGCCCTGGCTTTCCTACAGAGTGAAGAAAGTTATTTTATTTTTTTTTATTATTATTTCTACCTTTGGGAAATCATGCCGAACTCAGAGTTGCTCTGAGGGTTGTTTGGGCTGAGGGAGGGAGGGGGGATGTCCAGCATGCTTGGATGTATATTTCAGAACCTTTTTTAAATGTAAAAGCTGTACATTTCTGGGGAGTTCTGAAGTTCTTTTCGGTTCCTTTTTTTTGGTTTGTTTTTTTGGTTTGGTTTTTTTTCCTCTGAGCATTTTGCAGTGAGCTTCTTTTATATATAGCCGACAATTTGAAAGAAAACACAAAAAAATGTGAAGTTCATTTTAAATCTACAGTATATCGCTGGTACAATACACTAAAAAGACTTTGATAAAAAGAAACAATAATAATAAAAGACCTCCATTTTAAATGTCATTCATATATACCTTGTGGATGAGAGCTATATACTTTTACACACTTTTTTAGATGAATAAATTATTGAATTACTGAAGCTGTTGGTGGAATTTTATTCTTGGGATTCCTGAGCTCTGGGGTTCCAGCATTCCCAGGGAGGGAGGGCTGGCCTTGCAAGGTGCAGCTCCCTGGGACAGGAATGGGACTGGGATTAAATGCTGGAATTAAAGGTGCAAAACCGTGGCTTTTTGGGGGGAAATCGGGGGCCATGGGGTGGGTGGGAGCGGCCTGGGCTGATCCAGAGGAGCTGCTTCCCATGGTGCAGCAGCAGTTCTGGGGAACCTCCTGTTTGCAGCAGGTGAGTGTGGTGTCACAGGGGGTGGCAGTGGCACCTCCTGACGGGGAGGGCTGGGGGACATTCCCTGGGACACTCTGGAATCCCCATCCCAGAGGAGCTGGAGGCTCGTTGGACCCATCCTCGACCTGCATNGGATGCAGGAGGGATCCAGCTGTGCCAGCAGTGCTGGCTGGGGGAGTTTCTGCCGCCCCCATTTGCTGTTCACAGCTGCCTCCCCTGCAAAGCATCCTGAAAGAATTCCTCTTCCCTGAGGAGCTGGAGCCCACAGGTGCATCCAGAGCCAGCTCCAGTGACTGGGTGCAGGGATTGCCACTCTCTTATTCCTGAATTTAGGTAGGTCCAAAACAGTCCCTGGGATTTTGCCTGGGTTTTTTTCCCCCAAACTTTCAGTTTTGTACCTTTTAGTTCACTTTACTGTCGGTAAATTCTGGCACCAAATGACACTGCACTGTGGCCTCGGTCGGGTTCCTGCAGAGTTGCCCCTTGGTGTTCCACTGTGGGCACCTGGAACTGCTGCATTTGTTAAATGGACGTTACTTTGTGGTGAATTCAGTGGCTTTAAAGACAAAACTACCAATGAAATACTCTGTTCCAGCAGGACTGTAGGGAAGAACTGAAGGAACACACTGAAATCTCTGCTGATTTGCAACCACAGTGGGCACAGTACTGTGGGGATGGGCTCTTTAATGCCAAGAAACAACACGTTTTTAAAGATCAGGCTGACGTTTGTTAAACTGCTTTTCCTCTTCCAACTGCCATTTCTATTTTTGCCACCTGCAAACCATTTCAGCACATGCAGAAAGCATCAGAAATCATGAAGTAAACGGGAAGTTTATGGTCAGTCTCTCACCATTTACGTGGAAATGGAGACAGCCCTGAGATCCCCAAACAGGAAGTCTTTGGTCTTTGATAACAAAGCAGGATTTATAGAATTCCGCAGCTTCCACTTCCCTGTTCTGAAACTGCACCTGAACACGCAGACAAACGTTTATGTGGCAGCCCCTGGTCTGCGCTTTGGGGACTGTTCCCCTCCCTGCAACCAAAGCAGGAGTCCCGGGGCACGTGGAAACCTCGGGGCGGTGTCACTGGAACCTGAAATGCTCTTCAGAGGCCTGGGAGGAGATGGCAGCGTTTGGGAGTGGGGCCAGGTGGGAGTTCAGGCTGCCAGCGGGACCCACCCAGCCCTGCTCGGGCAGCGCAGGGAATGGGACTGCTGGGAGCTCTTCCTACAGGGATGTCTCTGGTGCTCCTGCAACGCCTGCCAGCATTCCCTGGCTCATCCTGGCTGCTCCACAGGGCCTGGGCCAGCTCCAGAGGGACACTGCCAGACCCTCACAAGGATTTCAGGACACTCGGCACCTCCTCCACTCCCAAAGCCACGGCTCTCCCTTCTCCGTGCCCAGACACCTCCTCCACCTTCACACCCCGGGAACGTGGGCTCTTTCCTGCCTCGCCCGCACCTTTGGCTGTGGGGCAGATGTTTCTCTCCAGGAATACCTGCTCCTGCAGGGCCTTTGCCATCTACACAGCACCATCAGCTGCTTCCCAGGCAGTGATGCTCATCCAGCTGGGTCCTTTTAAGGGACACACCGAGGCCAGCAGAGACTGACACGGCCCACGTGGCAGCCAGGGCAGGCCTGGGACCTCCACAAACGGCATTTATTTTCCTTACACAGTAAATTGGACATATGTTTAGAAAAACTCCAACCAGCCTGACACTCTCTTTGTTTTTATTGAAATGTTTTGCCATTGGGAAAATGTCAGGCTGGTCTAAGTGTAGGAACAAACTACAGCCTCAGCTGCATTGCTGCTACTGGGGGTGCTGTGAGAACGTCCAGCCAAGAGACGGGACATCCCAAGTCCCGTTAAAAGAGGGTCACACACAGAGCCCTGCAGGGAAACCTCACGGGTTCCTGCAGCCCTGTGAACACCAAGCCCACGGGTGATAAACCCCCAGACAATCCTCTTTTACTCGGGTGAACACTGTAAGAAGTCTTTTTACGCCGATTTTTGTCCAGTTCTCCGTGACTTCCCGCAGTCCGTGCCAGCTGTGCCGTGTCACACGAGCGATGACATTCCCCTCCAACAACCGGGAGCCGCATCCCTCGGCTTCCAGCAGGGGTCACGTTCGGATGGCAAATGAAACTCCCCAGGCCGGGCTTGAAAAACCCAAATTAAAGCCGGACTATTAAAGGTCAACCACGCGAGCCGGGCTGGGTTGGCCGCTCAGAGCGCTGCACCCCGCGTGTAATTAGCGGCGTGGTAATTTCATTAGTGCCCGGGGGCCAGAGCAGGGCAGGGCTGGTTAACCCCGGCGGGGCAATGGCCCGTGGAAGTGCTAAAGGAGCGGGCAGGAATTGCCGGGAAGGCTCCGGTGCCACCCCGGGACCGGCACCGGGAGGGGACCGAGCCTGGCCTGGGGGCTGTGGCCACGAAAACAGGGAGCCCAAGGGTGCAGGGTCCCTGTCGCGTCNNAGGGTGCAGGGTCCCTGTCGCGTCTTGCAGAGGGACGGGGGGCATCCCTTCGGGCAGGGCAGCTGCCCCGGCACTCCTTTGCCCTTTGCGCTCCGTGCCGCCCCTCGGTTGTTTTTTATGTCGGGCCGTTCTGCTGGTGAACCAGTCGCTGTAGTTTGCAGAAAGATCCCACTCGGGCGCACCCCAGCCAGCCTCGCCACGGGCACACAGCCTGCCCTGCCCGAGCGGCTTCAGCAGCAACCGGGCGAACACACCCATCTCCCCCCAAAATCCCTGCTTTTCTCAAGTCACCAAGGCGCTTCGGGTGGGAAACGCCCCGTGCTCGCAGGGAGCACAAACCCGGGGCTGTGCCCTCTGCCCGGGGCTGAGCAGGGCGGGGTGAGCCCTGTCAGGGGGGCCAGGCTCCCACTGCAGCCCCCATTCCTTGGGGTGAGCCCTGTCAGGGGTGCCAGGCTCCCACCTGCAGCCCCCGCAGCCCCCGGTCCCTGCCAGGGCAGGGCCATGGCACTGTGTTAATGCATAACCTCGCAGTGCCCCGGGCCAGGCGCTCGTGGAATGGCACTGCTGTTCCAATTTTCTCTGCAAACGCCACCCAGCCCTTCAGCCTCCCAAGCAATGGGTCTGCAGTTGTTAAGTGTGCAGTTATACGGAATAACAGCTCGGAATTGAATAAGCAAATAAGGAGGGCATGTTAAAAGGGTTGGGAGGGGAGGAAAGGGCTAAACTTTAATTCTAAACCTGACCAAGTTGATGTGATTTCGGGGCAAATTGTTGGCTTTGCTGCTCCTTGTCTGTGTAACAATTAATGGCTTTCAAGGGAAAGATACTCAGCAGAATGCAAACTTCAGTCAAGAGGATATAAAATTATCCAGGACCGCAAAAACTAAAACTTCCTGCAAAGACTTACAGAAAGATCCCAGAGTGTTGTGGAACTGGCCAATAAAATGTCCGAAGGAATTCGCAGCGACACACAAAAAGAATCAAAAATATTATGCCAAGCACACAGATGTGGAATTGCCTCTGAACTGAGATACAGGGTCCTAAGATATCCTAAGATAAATTTATCCTGACATAAATTAGGATGTAACTTCCAAAAGATATCACAATCACTGTAGGTATTTCCATGAATAAAAGTAGCACAGTGCCTTTGAAAAATCAATCCTGAGGACAAAGAGAGAGAGAAAAAGAGTTGAACAGGATCCACAGTGAAGCCCCTGCACACACCCTGGGCATTCCAGGGTCCCTCCCGTCACAGAAGGGGTGGCACAGAACTGCAAAGGGACAGGGGAGAACAAACAGGATTGAAAACACGCAATGCCCGTAATAAAAAGGACTGAACACATCAGCATCATTCACTTCAGCTGAAAAGTGGGATGTCTGAGCCCAAACCAAGCAGAGCAGGCGTGTGGCCCAAGGCCAGCCCAGTGGCTCAGCTTTTGCCAAGTCCTCAGAGCCCAGGACACGGCTCCTGGAGACAATTCCCCTCTGGAACCCACCTGCACTGCCCAGAACTCTCTGCCAGAAGTGATTCAGGCCGGGCCCTGATTGCAGGGGGGGTCCAGTGGACACAGAGATCCATCCCCTGGTGCTTCAGCACACTGGTCACAACCAGGGGCAGCACCTTCACCTCCTCCTCTCAGGTGCCTCAGGTAAAAGTGTGGGGTTTACAGCAGGGTTTTATTAAAGGACTGCTCTCCCCATTCCATCCCAGCATGTCTGAGAAGCTTGGCTGAAATTTTAGCATCGTTAACACCCCATCAATGCTGTGTGAAACATGCCTGTAGGCCAAGGCTGGGGAAGTACCCATCTGGAATCCATCCCTGGCATGGATCAAAGTCACACAAGAGCCTGTCCATGGGCATTTGGGAGACTCTGCTTGGGGAGAGGAGGCCTGCAGGAGTCCTGAGCCCCTGAGACATCTGGTCAGGTCTAGCCATGAGCAGCCCAAGCTCTGTCCATGGATTATGCACATAGAGGGGAAAATGCCATTGCAAAGGGACCTGGCTCGTCTTTGACCAGAAGGAGCCAGGTGAGCCCTCACTGCTTGGCAAGATGAAAGCAAGCTGAAGATTCCAGCAGGGAGCAGGTCCCAGCTGAAAGGGAAAACTCTGAACTCTTGCAGTTAATCTGAAGAGGAAGCAGAATAGCAGGCACTCAGCAGCTGGCTGAGCTGAGGAGCAAATCGGTGCAGAGATGGCACAGGGAAAGGAGATGTTCCTACACAAAAGGCCTGCTTCGTTCCTCCCACACTTTGTGTCAAGGCATCAGGGAAGGAACCGTAACATTTAGGACAATTTTTTCCAGNAGGGTGCAGGGTCCCTGTCGCGTCTTGCAGAGGGACGGGGGGCATCCCTTCGGGCAGGGCAGCTGCCCCGGCACTCCTTTGCCCTTTGCGCTCCGTGCCGCCCCTCGGTTGTTTTTTATGTCGGGCCGTTCTGCTGGTGAAACAGTCGCTGTAGTTTGCAGAAAGATCCCACTCGGGTGAACACACCCCAGCCTCGCCACGGGCACACAGCCTGCCCTGCCCGAGCGGCTTCAGCAGCAGCCGGGCGAACACACACACCCATCTCCCCCCAAAATCCCTGCTTTTCTCAAGTCACCAAGGCGCTTCGGGTGGGAAACGCCCCGTGCTCGCAGGGAGCACAAACCCGGGGCTGTGCCCTCTGCCCGGGGCTGAGCAGGGCGGGGTGAGCCCTGTCAGGGGTGCCAGGCTCCCACTGCAGCCCCCATTCCTTGGGGTGAGCCCTGTCGGGGGTGCCAGGCTCCCACCCGCAGCCCCCGCACCCCATTCCTTGGGATGAGCCCTGTCAGGGGTGCCAGGCTCCCACCTGCAGCCCCCGCAGCCCCCGGTCCCTGCCAGGGCAGGGCCATGGCACTGTGTTAATGCATAACCTCGCAGTGCCCCGGGCCAGGCGCTCGTGGAATGGCACTGCTGTTCCAATTTTCTCTGCAAACGCCACCCAGCCCTTCAGCCTCCCAAGCAATGGGTCTGCAGTTGTTAAGTGTGCAGTTATACGGAATAACAGCTCGGAATTGAATAAGCAAATAAGGAGGGCATGTTAAAAGGGTTGGGAGGGGAGGAAAGGGCTAAACTTTAATTCTAAACCTGACCAAGTTGATGTGATTTCGGGGCAAATTGTTGGCTTTGCTGCTCCTTGTCTGTGTAACAATTAATGGCTTTCAAGGGAAAGATACTCAGCAGAATGCAAACTTCAGTCAAGAGGATATAAAATTATCCAGGACCGCAAAAACTAAAACTTCCTGCAAAGACTTACAGAAAGATCCCAGAGTGTTGTGGAACTGGCCAATAAAATGTCCGAAGGAATTCGCAGCGACACACAAAAAGAATCAAAAATATTATGCCAAGCACACAGATGTGGAATTGCCTCTGAACTGAGATACAGGGTCCTAAGATATCCTAAGATAAATTTATCCTGACATAAATTAGGATGTAACTTCCAAAAGATATCACAATCACTGTAGGTATTTCCATGAATAAAAGTAGCACAGTGCCTTTGAAAAATCAATCCTGAGGACAAAGAGAGAGAGAAAAAGAGTTGAACAGGATCCACAGTGAAGCCCCTGCACACACCCTGGGCATTCCAGGGTCCCTCCCGTCACAGAAGGGGTGGCACAGAACTGCAAAGGGACAGGGGAGAACAAACAGGATTGAAAACACGCAATGCCCGTAATAAAAAGGACTGAACACATCAGCATCATTCACTTCAGCTGAAAAGTGGGATGTCTGAGCCCAAACCAAGCAGAGCAGGCGTGTGGCCCAAGGCCAGCCCAGTGGCTCAGCTTTTGCCAAGTCCTCAGAGCCCAGGACACGGCTCCTGGAGACAATTCCCCTCTGGAACCCACCTGCACTGCCCAGAACTCTCTGCCAGAAGTGATTCAGGCCGGGCCCTGATTGCAGGGGGGGTCCAGTGGACACAGAGATCCATCCCCTGGTGCTTCAGCACACTGGTCACAACCAGGGGCAGCACCTTCACCTCCTCCTCTCAGGTGCCTCAGGTAAAAGTGTGGGGTTTACAGCAGGGTTTTATTAAAGGACTGCTCTCCCCATTCCATCCCAGCATGTCTGAGAAGCTTGGCTGAAATTTTAGCATCGTTAACACCCCATCAATGCTGTGTGAAACATGCCTGTAGGCCAAGGCTGGGGAAGTACCCATCTGGAATCCATCCCTGGCATGGATCAAAGTCACACAAGAGCCTGTCCATGGGCATTTGGGAGACTCTGCTTGGGGAGAGGAGGCCTGCAGGAGTCCTGAGCCCCTGAGACATCTGGTCAGGTCTAGCCATGAGCAGCCCAAGCTCTGTCCATGGATTATGCACATAGAGGGGAAAATGCCATTGCAAAGGGACCTGGCTCGTCTTTGACCAGAAGGAGCCAGGTGAGCCCTCACTGCTTGGCAAGATGAAAGCAAGCTGAAGATTCCAGCAGGGAGCAGGTCCCAGCTGAAAGGGAAAACTCTGAACTCTTGCAGTTAATCTGAAGAGGAAGCAGAATAGCAGGCACTCAGCAGCTGGCTGAGCTGAGGAGCAAATCGGTGCAGAGATGGCACAGGGAAAGGAGATGTTCCTACACAAAAGGCCTGCTTCGTTCCTCCCACACTTTGTGTCAAGGCATCAGGGAAGGAACCGTAACATTTAGGACAATTTTTTCCAGGGTTCCGTGCCCTGCTTGGCTGATAAAACCTGCAGGCCATAAATGCATCACATCCCTAACACACATCTCGGTGCACTCAGGGCCTGCACCAGTTCCAGCTGGGAGCTCACACTGAGCCCAGTTCTCCCTGCTGGCCCGGACCAAGTGCTGAACTTCCCCGGGGCTGTGGGGGCTGCACTGAGCAGAGCAGGGCAGGGGCAGGGGGTCCATCTGGGACAGTGCCCGGCTGTTCCCACACAGCATCCTGGCTGAAGGCTGAGCTATCAGCCTCGGAGCACCGCAGGGCTGACACGCTTGACCTCTGCAGGGTTGGAGTTTCTCAGACACCTCCTCTGACTTCAAGACTTTGGAAATAAATCAGAAGGGGGCTGATTAATGCCAAGCTCACACCCTGCTCCCCCTGAAGGCTCGAGAATTCCGGCGTGGCATCTTTGATCCAAGAGAAGACAGTGCAGTTGTATCTGTTGTGCCTGCCTCTCAACTAATGGACTCCTTTTCCCAGAGACTTTAACTCTGGCAGCACTTGGCCCTCAACACATATCAATTGATGTATAGTGCTTGTCTGGACACATTTGGACCAGTTCTGATCCTCTGCCCCTTTCTTCTCTCCCCTGCTTTCCAAATAGCCATCCGTGACTGTTTACTTTGGCAACGCCTGCGAAAAAAAAATGGTCTCAATGAAAAGGAAAAATCCATTAGGAAAAGCCAGCTGAGTGCTAAAAGGCCCCTAATCAGTAGAAAGTTTAAAGAGCACCGCTCTGAGAGAGGCTGTGGTGCCTTTCCAACACCTTCCCAGCAATGTGTGAGGCTATGACATGTCAGAGTGAAGCCCCAAACGCGGGCACGGAGCCAGAGGAGCCGCTTTCCCCGGGGCTGGGGCACCTCTGTGTCCGGGGCTGGTGGGGAGGGAGCAGCTCCCCGCAGCAAACAGCTGCACCCCGACCTGCCAGCTTTCACCAGGCTGTGCCCCAGTCCCAGCCGGCCAGCCGCAGCTCAGGATCGCAGCTCGAGCACAGCAGGAGCCTGAGTTTGAAGGGCCAGGTCAGAGTAAGGGGTCTCAGCAAAGGCAGCTGCGGCAGCAGAGCGGTGCCAAAGAGGATCTGCCGCCGTGGAGAAAGAAATGCCCTCCAAGTGGTGTCTTCCTGGTCTGGAACGCTGAATTTGGCCAAGAGCTGGAGAAAGCAGGGAATGTAGCTCAAGCCAAAATGCAGCTGCCCGAGGAACACCTCTCAGCTACTGATCCCAAGTGAGAAGTGATGGCTCTCCCCGGCACTGCGAGGCAGCAAAGGCTCCAGTCCGGGTAAACTTCCCTGCCTTGGGTTGAAAATGCTCTGTATTTCAGACCACCATCATCTTACATTTCACAAGGTCACCAAATTACAGATTTCAAAGCATCACACACGAGCCAACAAACCACTCCTTTGAGTTCCCCCACCAAGAAGAAAGTTGGTGTTTTCCTTTCAGGGAGCAATCAAAATATTTGTAAAGAATCTGCTGCTTTATGAACTGGTTTGTTAAAGCTCGATAGAAACAGTCAGGGTTAGGTTTAGTTCCTTCTCCTTCATCTCCCGGAGTTTTCATATGGTGTGTGAGGGAACTCGGGCACAATTTACCTCTAGAAGGTTCATGCCACTAAAGTATGTGTACATTGCAGATATTATCTGTCACCTAACCTATGGCGACCCCTCCACTCCATACAGAATTCTAAGACATGCCTAAAAAAGCGTCAATAATTAAGTTGGGCTGTAAAGGTAGAAGCCCCATTATAGCAATAGGAGTCTTTCAGAGCCTGGGGTGATTCTGAATGGCACAAATGTGCTTCCTCCTTTGATCTATTTGGAAACTTTCAACTTCAGCAAAGGAAAACTGGGAGCTCTACATTGTTCTGGGATGTTCACAGAGAGCACAAAGATTGTCAGAGGATGGAGCAGCTCTCCTGTGAAGACAGACTGAGAGAGTTGGGGCTGTTCAGCCTGGAGAGAAAAAGGCTCTGGGGAGACCCCAAAGGGGCTCCAGGAGAGCTGGAGAGGGACTGAGGACAAGGGATGGAGGGACAGGACACAGGGAATGGCTTCCCACTGCCAGAGGGCAGAGATGGATGGGATATTGGGAAGGAAGCCTTTCTTGTGAGGGTAGGCAGGCCCTGGCACAGGTTGCCCAGAGAAGCTGTGGCTGCCCCATCCCTGGGAGTGTCCAAGGCCAGGATGGACGGGGCTTGGAGCAACCTGGGCTGGTGGAAGGTGTCCCTGCCCATGGCAGGGGTAGCACTGGATGGGCTTTAAGGTCCCTTCCCACCCAAACCAGTCTGTGATTCCAAGTGGCTTAGTGTCAACTTTTTTGAATTTTGCATTTCACAAGAAAGAAAAAAGTGTTTCTGGTGCTCTTAGGACTCTTCCCATAACTCCAGAGGCAGCAGCATCCTGGGCCTTCCCAAGCACTGCTGCACTGCTGGCACAGTGCAGACAGGTCACCCCACAAACCAGCCCCACCTGGGCGAGGCTCAGCCCCTGCAATTATCTCTTAGGGACCTTGAGGCACTGAGTACTTTCACCTGTCCCTGCCCTCAGCCAGCCCTGCCTTGCCCCCTGTCTGCCCTGCTGACCAATCCCACCAGCCTTTCAGGTATCCACAGGTGATGTGGATGCACACAGCTGCCCTCCTCCCTACCTACACAAGCCTTATATAAGGCCTTCACAGTTAGTTGGGGGGACTTCTTGTTTGTTTGTTTTAAAATATATGTTTAGAGGTTTCTAAGCTGCTTAAGGAACTAGTCTTAATCCCTGGGGTGATTTTCTATCGACAGAAGCCTGCAAGGTAAGAAGAATTCTCCTGTGCTGATAAACTTATGTGTCACTATATGGGTATTTTATCTGCTCTGCTACTCGGTGATTGTGTTTGGGTTTGGTTTATTTCTTTCTTTCATTTGGAAAGATACTTGCACATAAAGATGCTTCCTGGCAAACTGATGGGTTTTTGCCTGGTGTTGCCTGTTTTGAGGACACATCCTTGTTGTGGTTGGGTTGCAGTGCTCTGGCTGCATAGGTTAGTTTGAATTTGACTGTAAATGTGGTCAGGTTTTAAGCTGTCTTGGACTGTTTTATAACAGGTTGTAGTAGCTGCTTCTATTTCTCCAGAATGAGCTAAAAGAACAACTTGTATTGTCTATACTCTGCTCTTACAATCAACAGCAGATATTGCTCTCATTTCCATTGCTCAGGAAGTCTGGAAAGCATAATCAGCAGTGGTGACCTAAACTTTGATTCACAGGCTTGTATTTGGTACCCTCTCTGTCCTTTCTTCTCTTCGCTGTGAGAAAATCAGCTGTTGGGATAAGCACTTGTTCTTCATCCTCAATAGATTGAAATTTCAGTAGCAGATAGAAATTTTCAGTAATAGGTGGAATTTTACAGTAAAAATCCTGGTGCTAAGAAGGACCTGCAGCAGAACTGGTGAAGCACTTAATGCAGGCAGGGAGAGAGGAGAGGGGCCAGCCCTGAGTGCCCTGGCAGGACTTGCCTGTCCTCTCCTGTCCCACTCGTACCTGTTCTGTGGTCCTAACATGCTTTCAAGTGCCTGCCCTCAACAGCCAGAAATCCGTGATGCTCTTGGCGTTCTGAAATGCTTTACAGATGCACTGAAACCCATGTAAAGGGGTGCATAATAGGAGAGATGGTTAGATTTTCTGCAGGATTGATGGAGGTGAAGTTTAGGAGGAGAAAACAGCCAGGAAAGCGTGTGCTTTGGGTTTCTGCTGGTTTTTATCCCCCAGCTTTTCCACCTCGACTCTGAGCAGGGCCGAGGTGCCCCTTGTCCCCCCCAGGTGCTGCGGGCAGTGCTGGTGTCCCAGCCACTGTCCCTGTCACTTGGGCACAGTCCGGGACACCGAAGGATTTCCAGCTCCCGAACGAACCAGGGTCATAAAAGCCCTTGTGAATGGGCACTTTACTGACAGCGCTCACCTTTAATGGCCTTTTTGTGAAGTTACAGCTTGGCTTTTAGGCCCCTTTTGCAATTCATCACTTAATCCATGCATGCTACCTTGGCCAGGAGCCGGACAATGGGACCCGCTGTGTCTGGTTTTGTTACGGAGCAGCCGAGTGGCTTTTAACTAAAACAATGTAAAAATGTGTTCACCTTGAATTCCCGGCGGATCCAGCTTACTCAAGGCAGCTCCGCAGACACTGGTGTGTGCAATCAATGAGATCAGAACCGAGCCCATAGAAGTATGGCAGAAAGCAGCAAGAATGTATGTGCCTTTGCATGTATAAAATATGAGGGGAGGAAATGTGCAGGGAGGAAGGAAACAACTTGCAGCGAGGTCTGGAAAAAGACCATTTTTCTGGTATGAAATTTTTCATTATTAAATACAAGGGTGTATTGGATTGGCAGGGAAGGGCTGTTGCACAGCCCTAAAGTCAGCTTCTAAAGGCCCTTTCAGAAATCACGTGTCTTCTGGGACAGATCCATCCTGTGATCCATTTGTCAGTTCCTTTTAGGAACTGGAGGTGAAAAGGTGGTAACACTAATCCCCCCAGCAGTGCCCAATGCTGCTGCACAGAGGGCATGTGGTTACCTTGGGGCAGGTAAGTCCAGGCTGCCTTGGTGGAGAAAGAGGAACAGCCCAAACCTGCTGGGATTTGGAATAATCACTTGTTAACTGTCCTACTGAAACACTTCAGGTAGAGGTGGAAGAGGTGTGTGCACACCCTTCCCTGGGGCAGAGGGGAGGGACTGCTCTTGGCACCAAGGGAGTGAGGAGCCTTCTGGTGTTTCTGTTCATCTTCCACAGACACCATTAATCCACTGTCACCGAATGGTTGGGGTTGGGAGGGACCTTAACGCCCATCCAGTCCCACACTGCCATGGGCAGGGACGCTGTCACACTTGGCACAGGGAAGGGTTGGGATTCACTGTGGAGGAGCAGGAGGAGTAGTACCTACATTATCACCTTTTGGCTCACCTGGCCACTTCAAGGTGGGGCCTTCAAGTGAGACCACTTGGCCGAGGGTAAACTTTATTTTCCCAAAACCCGAGCTGTCAAATAAAGATTATTTTTTTAAATGAGATGAGATTTTTGGCCTAGCTAAGCTAATGTGGAAAGCTACACATCTCTGGAGGCTTCTAGAAGCACTTCAAAAGACTAAAGTCTCCAGAAAGCTGTCAGCAAACACTATACCCGCCTGTGGAATTTATCCCATTTTAGTTTGGCTCTAGGTACCTAAAGAAAAGCCACAAGTTTGGCAGTCTGATAAGTGGGTGGCCAGTCCAATACTTTACAGAGAAGCAACCACTGACCTCAGTTAATTTTCTTTCAACAGTTGATCTCTTTCCACACTCATTCCACCCACGTCCTGATTTTTATCAGGCCTTCGGTCTTCCAAAGAATCTCTCAGAAAGTGAAGTAGAACACATTCCCCCCCTCCCCTTCCCTGCCTTCAATGTGTAAGTGAAACCAAGTCAGGCAACAAGAAATGGGCAACAGTGGCATTTGCCCGTGGGGCTGGGGCCGGAGGACTGTGTGCCTGCTGAAGCATTAGCTCCATTTGCTTTTTGTCTCCTAGCCCCCACACCTGCCTGCCATTTAGCTGCCTCTGAAGGCTGGCCAAGGGACATCAGATCAAATAATAAAAGCCACATTGAAGCAGTGTTTCAGCTGCAGCAGTATGAGTGGAGGCGAGATGGGGCTTGGAAAAGGCTCCCTGTAAGAGAGCCCACACATACATGCGAGAAGGTCATTAACTCGTGCCTTGTGCTATCTTTGCAGTCTCCGCTCCCTCTCTCTCAATTATTACATCAGAAGGAAATGAGAGAGCACTTTGCCAAATACTAATGGACTTGATGTTTTCATAATCTCAAGTGCACAACAATCAGAGCTGTTTATTTTCCAAAGAAGATGGGAACCAGGGGAGGAGGCTGAAGACTGCACCATTCTGTTGAGGAGGGGGGAAGAAAACCCTTATGGAGGAGAGCCGAGACTGAAAAACAACCATCCAGGAACACTCCTGCTGTTACAGCTCCAACACTCATTTCTGGGGAAAAGGTAATGAGAGTGGCCAGATCCTGCCCTGTCCCAGGGCTCGCTGCACAGCAGCCAACAGCACGGTCCAAGTCTGCAGAACACTTGAGGATCACTGCAGCTTCCTCCGCTCTCTCTATGTCTGAACGTAATGACTCTGCTCTGTGTTTGTTACTGAAGAGCAGCAAGAACCCTTCCTGGGTGGAACGTGGTGCCGAGGGGGCAGAGGATGTGCCTGAGCAGACAGGAGGGGTCCCTGCAGTGGCCTCAAGGAGTCCATTGTCTCCTGCGCTCAGCAGCCACTTTGCCCACAGCCTGCACGAAATCCCAGGCCTTGTGTAGAGGGGAGCTTTGTAGGGCACTTGTGCATCGCCAGGTCTGTGGTGCTGCACAGTGCTGGAGTTCCCCCAAAGGGCCAGTAGGACTGTGGGACTCCTGAGCTGCTGGGGTCACCAGGCTGTTCCCCTGGGGAAGGACTGATATCCCATCTGGGTGTGATTCAGGAGCTGTGGAGGGCATTTTTTTCCCCATTAAGTGAAGTCTGAGTTCTTCCTTGCTGCTCAGACTTTGGCAGCTTTTGCCTTTGCCAGGGGCCTTAAGTTCTCAGTGCCCACTGGGGTGTAACAGGCACCACTAACTGGGAAGTGCACAGGGCTGATGTGGAGGTGACTTATACAAGGGAATCACCAAAGGATCCCCCAAGAGCATCTCGTATTCTCATACCTCACCTTTCAAAGGTCATAACCTGAAAAAAGGCTTTACATAATCTGGGCTGAACTAGGATTTAAGAACATTCCCAGTGTTTGCATGCACTTATTTATGCCTGTGCTCCCCTCCCAGGGACTGCCAGGTTTGTTTTTACAGGCAAATGTTCTGGGCCTTTGACAATTCTGCACTGGGCTAAGAGGCGACAGGGCTCTTAATTACCACTGTTCAAGCATTTTTCACCCACTTAGCTGTTACGTTTCTGCTGTCCTGTATAGAAAAGAGTTTACAATCTTGTCTCTTATGATCTTAATATTGGTGGTGTGTGTCCTGGTAAGGAAAGAAAGGGGCTGCCCAGGCTGCTTCTGTGAGGGATGAATGAAACAAAAGCCGAGTAGGACAGAAGCTCCTGCACGGTGCCCCTGTTGACAATCACTGGGGTTTTGCTACGCGACAGGCAGAGGAGGAGCGGAGCCTGATCCGTCCTGTGCCGGCGGCTCCCGGGAGGTGTCGCCGCAGCCCAAGGCTGGCGGGACGGGGACAGGGACAGGGGCTGAGCCGGGACGGGGATGCTCGGGGCACTCGGGAATCCTGGGGGTTAGGGCTGGACCGCAGGTACACCTTCCCTCCAGCCGCGGGCTGGAGCGCTCGGTGGCACATGGGCACGGAGGGCTCTACCTGGGACTGTACCAGGGTGTGGGGCTGTACCTGGGACTGTACCAGGGTGTGGGGCTGTACCTGGGGCAGGGCTCAGCATCTGGGGCTGTACCTGGGACTGTACCAGGGTGTGGGGCTGTACCTGGGGCAGGGCTCAGCATCTGGGGCTGTACCTGGGACTGTACCAGGGTGTGGGGCTGTACCTGGGCAGGGCTCAGCATGTGGGGCTGTACCTGGGGCAGTACCTGGGTGTGGGCCTGTACCTAGGGCAGGGCTTAGCATGTGGGGCTGTACCTGGGGCTGTACCTGGGTGTGGGGCTGTACCTGGGGAAAGGCTCAGCATGTGGGGCTGTACCTGGGGCAGTACCAGGGCATGGGACTGTACCTGGAGCAGGGTTTGGGGTGTGGGGAAATATCTGGGGCAGTATCAGGGTGTGGGGCTCTACCTGCCGGCTGTCAAACCTGCTGCCCTCAGGGTGGCAGCCTTTGTGCTGAAGCCTAATAAATGTTCAAAGCCAAAGGGGTTTTGGACTTGGTCTGATAAATCTCCAATGGTTTTTTTTGCATCCTGAAGAGATCCAGTGAAGCAGTTTTTGACCTGTATTAAAGTGGACACGCATTCCAAGAAAGCTTTCACTGGGGACATGATTGTTGTGGAATACTGGGACTGTGTCATGAGTGGAAGGCAGTATTGGACATCCTGTGGACCATGTCTTTAATTCCATGATTTTAGGGCATCATAAGTGTTGTTAGACTTTTGAAAGATGTTTATCTAGTGCTTGTGTTGGTGGCCATTGATGATGCCACCTTGTTGTACTTCCAAACTATACTTGCCCTGTGCAACAGGGGTCAGGACTGGTCTTGTGGTGTTTCCAAAGTGCAAACTGGGCACAATGTAGAGTGGTGACTTAGAGCCACACACAACAGAGCAAGAGGTTTTCTGTACACCTCTGATGCAGGGATATTTTAGCACCAAGCTGCAAGCATGTTTTACATCCCAAACTGTAATTCCAAGCTGCTGGTATAAAGGAAGAGACTAATGTAGCTGAGCTAGCAAGTGCTGACTATCCCCCAGGTAAAACTGAACTGTGTACAGGAATACTGACTGTGGATGGACTGCCTGTGCCACTCTCAGGGAAAAAAAAAACCATCCTACACTGCAGAGACAAAACTTAGAGGAAGGGAGGTTAAAAAGCCCCCAGACAATGCAAGAACACCACCAAAACCCTAAAGCACTGGGCGATCATGCTACTCCTGTGGAGCTGGTCAGTTGGAAAGGTACCCACACCACATGGTGAGCAGGAAGTCCATCCTTCAGGAGGAAACAGATGGGGATGCTCTGTGGGCCGTGTGGATCCTCCCTGTGCATCCACTTCTGTGCCACTCATGAGATTCTCATGGAAATCTCCCATTCAGTGAAATCAGCCTTTCCCCATGTCTTGCTGGAGTGTCCCTTCAATCACTAAAAGTCTCTTTTAACAATTCCCACCCAACATATGTATTGTTTCAGGCAACACAGCGAGGTTTAGAGGTTTTCCCCCTCCATCTCTAACTGTATTTCTGCCCTTCACACCCAGTGGTGACCCCATCAAAGCACCTTGTTTGCTGTTTTCACATTCCTTCTCCTAAGCATTTCTGGATGCACCATTCAGGAGTTCTCCTTCCAGGACTTTCACTGGTGTTTTTAGCACTCTGAGGTTTCTATTAGCTTTGCCCCCCTTGTTTCCTCCCTTAAGAATTTAAGTACATGGCTCAGGCAGGTACTTGTCTCACTTTAAGCAGTGGCCAAGGGCTATTTAATGATTTGGGTTTATACAAATCACAGTGCCTGCCTGCCTAAGGACCTGTGATACATGGGAAAAGCACAAATTCCTCTGTTAGAAACAGGACTGTGTTTGAAACAAACTAGTGTACACTTGGAGCTTTCCTCAATGAGAGCCAGCTGAAAGCTGTCCAGCCCAAGTGTCAAACCTTTCCTTCTCCTCTGGATAATTGTCTGGACCCCGTGTGGGAACAGGGGAGAGTGTGGGAGGTGTCAGGTTTTGGTTAAACCTTTATTCAGCATCAGCTGTGAGGGACAGGGAGTGATGTGGTCTCAAGCTTTTTTGTCTTCAGCTATTTTAGATCACAGGGGATTTTTCATACGTTAGAATTTTCCTCCTGAAGCTTCTCTTGGCTTGAATTTCTGAATTATTGCTATGTGAATACTGCCCCTCGCCCAGGATAATTGCATAACCCTTAAAACTTTGCTTGCTTTCTTTTTATATTGCATCCTCTTAATTGTGTGTGTGTGAAGATGCCCTAGAAATAGGCCAATGGTGGTGACAAAAAGAGGTTAAAGTGATAAGGCAGCAGTGTAATTTCTCCTGGCATTAAATGATTGTCTCAGCACTCAGGTTGTGAGGTATCTGTACTGATAAACACCTTTCTTACCTCACTGTTGGGCAGTGCAGGGTTCTCCTGTGCAGTGTGTCTGTCTCAGGGTTAGACTCTGCTTGCTGGGGTTCACCAGGCTGTTCCTCCACTCGTGGTCCTCCTGCACCACGAGATTAGACAAGCCTGTGGAGAACCCTGGGGAAAGAAGGAAAGGGCTGAGCCAGCTGTGGGGGACAGTGAAATTGTTCTCATAACCTATTCCTGACTTGGAAGGTATGGTGCCTTAAAATAAGAATGGCCTATTGGCAAATCTTAGTCCCACTAGAGGAAAATAATCTTTTAAGAAGTAATCCCTCCCCTGAAAACTTTGGAGTTTGATGGTCTTTAATTCAACTGTTTTTGTGAAGTTCTAATTCTGGGTGAGTAACACCCACAGAAAGACTGTGGCTCCCCTTAAAAACTCTAAGCACAAGAGATCTGGTGGAGAGGAGTGATAGCTAAGTATTTAAATTGAAACATGCAGTGGAAGAAATGTAAGCAAGAGGTGTGCTGCTGTTTGCCAGCTTTGGAGCAGTGCTGTCCAGCTGCTGCATCACCCATCAGAAATAAACCTCTGAAGGTCACATTTTCAGCCTCCCCGAGCGCCTGAACGTAGGGCAAGTGTTATGGGGACAGATCCAGGTCTGCTGCTCGGCGGGCATTCTTCCTTTTGTGCATCACCATGGTAAGCAGGAGGGTTGCCAGGAGCCTGGGTGCATTGTTTGCCTCCCTCCCTCCCTCCTCGGCTCCCCCCCTCCTTCCCCAAATGCTTTCTCGGTGATTAGTTACTGAGGAGAAGGGGCTCCAGTTACCACACAGCCTGCCATCCCTCCTCGTTTTATTAGAACTAATATCCCACCTGCGATGATAAGGTTTAAACTTGTTTAATCTCCCAGCTTAGCTGTGGTGGTTTAATATTTTTAAAATGGTTGTTTCAGAAAAAGAGGGATTTAAACAGGTTTTGAATAAATAATAAAAGCCCTTCTCACAGGTTGCAATGCAGGCCGGGAGGCATGGACCATTTTCATCAGGTCAGATTTCACGTTGGGTTATCCCAAGGTGGCCTGACTTTGTGGCTACGGATTTACAATGAAACAGTCAGATGCAAAGCAGTTTATGGAGGAGAAACTGCTTTAATAATGCATTTCCTGCTCAGCAAACAGCAGATACAATGACATTCGTAGGGAATGGGAAAGGAAACTAAGTCTTGCAGGAAAGGAAAGGAACCAGTTTCTCCCTGGAGTTTAATAACTTTTCTTGCTCCCACAATGTATTTGGGGAGATAAAGGTTGACCTGAGACATCAGAATGTGCAGGTTTGGAGTAGAAAAAAGACAGGTTTGCACATCTCAGGCCTGATGCACCTGAAGCCCCATCTGCATTGTTTCAAATTTAAGGGAAAGGGAGTAGGTTCTCATTTCACGGTCAGACGTCACTGGCATAAACGTGAGCCTGTTTCTCTGGAATAACCTGGCTAAAGTGCCTTGTGCTGATGTGTAGCACACATTGATTTGTGTCCCAGTCCTTGCTCCCTGGACTGGGAATGTTGTTCAGCCTCAAGCCTTCCAGAAAGCAGTGCACTGATCTATGGTTCCTGCAGAGCCCAAGCAGCACCAGCTGGATGACCTTAGTGCTGTGCCATTCTTTTCCTAAGACTGCAGAGGAGAGAAGGTGGGCACAGAGCTGTCCTACAAACAGTGTTGGTATTATTTGTGTTGTGGGGAAAAGCCTTGTCAAACACAGTAATTCGAAGGGGTCCCAGAGGGGAACTTGGCTGCGGTCACCTTCAAGTGAAGGGAGAACCACTGTGTCTCAAAGGGGGATCTTGCCAAGCCCTGAGCTTATGCTTGCACAGAAAAATTTGGAAGTGCAACTCCTATAAACTAATTAGGTCTGACTAGCTAAGTTAGCCGTGTCAGCCCAGGTGGCGTCCTCACTACCCTGGCTGAGAAGAGGTGGGCACCCAAGTGACTCTGGGGTGGCAGTGAGGGCAGGGGAGAGGATAACATTTACTTGGTGTGTAAAACCCTCTCTGACACAGCTGAGATTCCCTTTGAGCTCCTCCAGGAAGCTTTTATGGACAAAAGAGCAAATGAGAGCAATTTACTTCACAGCATACAATCATATTTCCAGGATTCTTACCTATTTGACATAACCACGGGGCAAAAAACATGTAAAATCTAGATGCGATTGTGTAGATACATAATCATAACAAACCACTGCCTCCATTGCACCTTCTATTTGAGAGAAAAGAGGCTGTTTCAGCATGATTTCAAAAGCACCACTCTGGCTTTGCATCACCCTGAAATAGTGAGGTATTATCTCTCTGTGTTTCAGCAATGCCACAGCAGTCAAGCAGTGACTTGCTCTGTGAGAAGCCCCGTGGGCAGAACCTGAATACCCTCAACTGCCTCCACATAAAAGCATCCTTCCTCACCAAAGCCAAACAAACCCCACTCCTGAATTCCTTATGGGAAAGATGTGGTGGTGCAGGCTCAAGGGATGGATGAAACAGGAAAGGGTTTTTTAAAAGGAAGAGTGGGGTAACAGTGAAACTGCAACTCATTTTTCTACTAAAATGAGTGGAGAAAAGAAGGGCCGAATAAATAAAAACAGGCAGAATACTTTGAGGATCCTTAAAGGGGCCTTAAAACATCAATTTAAAGTGAAGCTTGAATGGCAGGGCAAGCAAACATCCTTCCATAGGTTCAGATTATTACCTAAGAGAGCCTACCTGGTCATCCCATGGGTATGGAAGAACCACTTAGTTCAAGGGCCCTGTGTTAAGTAAAGAACTCATTTTTCAGCCCCTCGAGTGTCATATGGAGAGATCAAACTAGCTCAAGAATGAGCTGCAGTCTAATTTTAGGAAAAGAAAGGTCTGTCCAAATGCTGTTTAGTGTTTAGCTGGAACGTCACTAAATCAGACCACGAGGTGGAAAGCTCTGGAGTTAGTCTGCCACTGGATATCTGTATGAATACCAATCAGCTCTGCTAATTGCCAGCAAAGCAGAGATCTGTATCATATTTGTTACATGTGGGGCATTACATTCTAAGGCAAAATGTCATACAACAGGCACAGGCTGCTGTGGTGCTTCAGCTTTTCAACTACCACCTGTTGCTCCACAGGGTTTTGGGCTCAGTTTTTCAGCGTGTGCTAATTTGTAGTAGTTTGGTTTCAGGTCACACAAATAAAGAGCAGTTCAGGTGGGGTTTTTGTTTGGTTTTTTTTGTAGGTTATGTATTTGTTTTGCCCCCTGCTGTGGCTGCTGCTGACCCAGGCAACACAAACCATCCCATCCTGATGCCTGTGATGCTCACATGTAGGAAGGGACATACATGGCAATTCCACTTGCTGGAAAAGCACTTGGCTATTCTTGCCAAGCCCCAAATATGGGATCATTCTTGGGGGGGTTATCAGTGTGTGTGACCCCCAGTAAAACCACTGTTTAGCCACCACCACCACCCTTGAATAAGTAAGGGATGGGTAGGGAAATGGGTGGAGGATTGATTGATCCAGTAAAGTCACTGCCAGGATGGGAAACACAACTCCATCTGATCCCTCTCCTTTTGGTGCTGCTGGGCACAGGGTCTCTCATGTTAGGCTGGGGGGGTGATGCTCCGTGTCCTGTGCAGGAAAAATAAGCAATAGGTACCACTGAGTAACTTCGTGTTGCAGCAGGAGGAGCTGAAATTTGTTTAGGTGGCGTTTTCTTTCTTGCTGGGAGTGGAAAACGATGGATGCAGATCTAGCTACAGAAAACAGAAGTCATTTCAACTTGTGGGAACTGGAATCTGCACGAGCGGGTCTAGAATGCTACTGGTCTGGTTTGCAAGCAATTCAGCAGGAGCCAGCAGCTGAACATGGCCAAAACAGAAAGGAGCAAACCCAATGGGAAGGGCCATTTGTGAAGCAGTAATTATTCCTTGCTGAAGTGGAAGGTCACTGGGGGGAAGCAGTGTCTAGAACGGGAAAAGTGACAAGGGTTATTCAGTGAAGTATCAGGGCACATTTTTTTTGGCAGTTCTGACTTAGAAGTACCTACCCATGGCCATGGCTTTGTTATGCTGGTGAACTGTTTGTGGGGCAGCGGAGCAGGCTGGATCAATGAAATAGCTGCCTGGGAAGGTTGCTTAGAACCAAACCCAAAATAATCTGCTTCAGCTCACGATCCAGCCACTGTCCTGCCACACAGCCAGTTGCTAGCAGCTCAGAGAAGTAGAATCTAGGCAAAGATCTCCTTCAGAGGAGTTTGCTGCTGAAAGGATGCTGTGGACACACCTTTTTAGTTCTTAGGGATCTGATTCCCAAATCTCACACTTCATGAGGAAACCCTACTCACAGAGACCTTGCGGATTTCCAGCAATTCCCCAAGAGCACGACTTGTAACAAAACCAGCTGTGACTTCAGCTTTTGCATTAGAAGAGTGTTTTTTGTTCAGACTTTGTATTTCAAAACACATTAGAAACAAAACTGAATTTTTCCCCAGATCAAACCAGGCCCCTGCCCTGTGTCAGAGGCTCTGCACTGTTTGTGGAGGAGGCAGCTTTTCCCTGCCAGCCCCCAGTGTCCTCAGGTGCAGGACATGCATATAATTTGCTCTTGTACCTCAATCAGTGAGCAAGCAGAAAAATAGAGGAAATTAATTTCTCTCGTTCCTTTCCCCTCTGTCCTATTTTTTACAAGAGCCTTTTAAAAATGTTGCTTACTATATGATTATGCACAGCAGGGGTTTGTAACAACCTCATCTTAACTCAACTACCTCTGCCCTTGCTGTGGAATGACTGGTTGCCTTGGCAATCTTCTCTCAGTGGTGCTCAGGAGCTACAATTATAGTGCTTTTCTCAGTAGAGATCCTCTTAGTTCCTTTTCTTAGAAGTTCATGACAAGGAGATACAGAAAGATGTATATAATGGATTTTATGGCTCCAGCCTTCTGTCTTCTTCAGCCCTGAAGGGAGCAGACCTGTTTGCTCTGCAGCAAGGGGGAAACCCTTCTGTTTGCTGGGACGGAGCACTGCCACTGAATGTCACAACCAGGGCTTGAAGTCACCTGGGGCAGTGACTCTGAGTGGCACCTGAACCCCCATGGGCCATTCCACAGTGAGAAGGGAGCGCTGCTCTGGGTTGCATTGCAAAGGCTTCCCTCAAATGTGCTTCCTTTGCAACCCAAAGGTGGCATCTTCGCTGGCTCAGCAGGCTCTGGCTGAAGGCAGATGGGCAGGACTTCCCAGCTGCCCCAGCCTCCACCAGCCTGCACTGACCTGGTGCCACACCACCCCAGTCGCAGGCTGTGTGTGTCCACAGTGGCAAACAGCAGCAAACCCTGGGTCAGCTCTGTGACATCAGCAAAAGACACTGAGACCCAGTGACAAAGATGGGCTGCTTTTCTTGACTGTACTTGTTCTGCTGGGTCAGCGTGGGGGTTTGAAATGGAGTAATTCTGTCCCTGAATCGTATGAGCGGTAGTAGAGGGGGAGCAAAGCTGCCAGGCCAGCAGTCACAGAGTGGGCCATCACTTCAGAGAGAAATCTGAGGCCAGCATTGTCACTAAGTGGTCAGGCCTTGCTTGATCTCTGTGCTGGGACTGTGTGTTGTGTGGGCACCTGAGGAAGGACGGACACCTGGTTGTCCTCCTGCCCAGGTTGGGAGGGTCTGGTTTGTGCGCGGGAAGGGAGGTTGTTCTCACCATGCACAAACCGTGGCACTTCCCAGCAGAGCTGCCTAATTGCAGCTGGCATTTTGGACACTCTCAGTGCCTGTGCCAGTGGGCACTCAGCTGATGAGCCACATCCCTTCTGACACCAGCAACGTGAAAACTGCAGAGGAGACTGAAACGCTGAACTGCTGGTTCGGCAATTAAGGACCTAGAAAGAATTAAGCAGTACTAAAGCCTAAACAGTTCAGCTCTAACTGACAAAGCACCATCAAACAGGGAGATAGCTTTGCAGTTTTGTACTCCTGGGTCTCCTCTTGTTCTCTTTCCCTCCCCCCTGCTGTCAGCGTGAGCAGAGATGCTGCCTTGCTCTAAGGTGGCAGCCACCAGCAGTGGCTGAGATGCCATCCTTAATTAAAGTGCTGGTTCTCAAGCGCTGCTCAGGTCCAGGGAAGGGTGAGGAATGCCATGTCTGAGGGCTGTCTCACAGCCTAAATCATTGATGCTGAGCACTTCCAGGCAGATCACACCAACACTTGGCACGCAAGGAACACATGCAAATCTGACTTGAAGGAACAAAACTCCACTGACGAAAAAAGCTCATAATTCAACTTAGTAGCTACATGAAGAGTGTAAGAACCAGTTCTTCTCATACTGGATACTCTTTGAGTACCTTTTGAAGGGTCCCTGCTCTCAAATGGCTGTGCAGTGGTAGGGAAGGAAAGTGGCAGCTCCTGCAGAACTAAAATGCAAGGATTCTCCTCAAATCAAGTTTGGGAGAAATCAAGCAGTACCCTCTGACTTGACAATCCACATGCCTGGCAGTGACTGCCAACACAAGTGCTGAAATTGTTGTTCCTCATGCAGGTGTAGGTGTATCTAATGAACCAAGGTGGGAGAGGTTTCCATACACTGGAGTCATCCCTTCCAAGGCACTGTGGTAAAGTGACTTTACGTCAGAGGAGGTAGGACTGTGGTAGTCAGTGGTTGAATGTAAAATCCAGTTCTTGTTGTTTTGGGGCTTTTTTCATGTTTATTTATTACCGGTGGGGTTCAGTGTAACAGTAGATTTCAGTGGGAAAATGTAATAAAAAGACCTGCTTTTATTATTCTGTGTAAGAAATAACCACAGAGCAAGAAGTCAAAGTAACTTGCTTTTGAGTCTACTTTTGTCAATTTTACATAGTAAGCACAAGTGGAAGGTAATCAGGCTGCACTCAGATGTGTGCTCAGACTGGCCTAGAAGTTGTCTTGCTATTAAACCCAGACTAACCATCTCTTAGACTGACCATCTGTTTTCCAGTGTTCATTTTTGGAAGGGTGGAAAGTGGTGCCTGGAGGAGTCAATCAGCATGAACACAGACCAATCCTCCTTTCTGGTCACAGCACTGTGCTGTTCACAGTCCTCCAAACCCAGCCTTCGGTGACACCAGGCAAGGTTAATCCTTCCTCGTGGTCCTGCTTTCAGGATTTATGGATGTCCCTGGCTGCAGATAACAAATCAAGAAATGTAACTTCCCCAAATGTGACACAGGAAAAAAATCACTGATAGTGTTTTTTAATCTTTTGAGTATAAAGAAGTTTCAGTGTGAGTTTATTGCACTGGGCTCCCTGTGCTTGGCTGGCAGTACCATTTCTCTTGTGTTGCTTGCCTGCACATTTCAAGGACAAAACAGCAAATGTGATACACGGGCACCCTTGATTTTGTACCAGCACAGAGTCAGGTGCAAAGTTGACCTATATTTTCCTTTCAAGAAGCACGAAGTCCAGTAGGATAGTTGGAGCAGGACCCAGGCTTGGTTTGGGGCAGACAAGGAGCAGCATTTAGCCACCACTTAAACGCAGCCACCTTCAGGGCAGGAACTGGCAGCCGTTTCATGTGAAGGAGGAATGCTGCACAATAGCTGAGGACAGAAGGCAAAGAGTGATGAATCCATGGAAAATTCAGTGGGACATTAATGGAGAGATGGTAATTACAGCTGGAATGTGGAGGAGGGGTGTCAGATTTAGCACCCCTATACTTGCACAGATGCTGCAGGTTGGTTAGTGACCTGGTTGATCCACGTCACTACCTGCAATGCTGCGTTTACTTGGGAGCATTTACCCTTGATTGCTCTGGAATTCTGTCTAAAATGTATGGAATTTGACAAGATCATATCTCGAGGTGGCATGCAAGCTTCAACTGCACTTAACTAAATCACCAAGAATCTGTTCATCTTTACCTTTTTGCCCTTTTCTTTTTCTTGTGTTTGTTGCAGTCAAAGGAAACAGCTTTTTATGTGAATGATGATTAATAAGCAGCCCTGCTGAAGGGTGATGTAGCTGGTGTTAAGAACAGGCTCCTTTAATAGACACTTTAAAATGTGTTCTAACATGTGAAAATGATAGGCTGTCAAATCACCATTCAGGTGTACACTGAGATAATAACATGCATTTGAGAAAAATGATAAGGTAAAATACACATTTTTACAGCATGAAGATAAATAGTGAAATACACACTTGCATGCCTCTGGAAAATAAGAAAAAAAAAACATTTAGAGGGGAATTGTGAGTAGTCTGGACATCTCCACTGCCTTGTGCATGAAATATCATCAGCTGAGTGTGTCTGTTGTTATATATGTGCTTGAATTAAAGATATAAAGCATTTGCAGTGCCCATTGATCAGCTGCTATCAAATCTTCCCCCACGGATGAAGGCATCCCAGGACAGACTTTGTTTAAATGTTATGGCCGTGCTTTCAGTATGTGGACTTCTAGGCAGAGACAGAACGGGGTGTTTTTGAAAAATACCACAATCAATGGGGAACTGTTAATGAAAATAAAGTATGTTTGGTTTGCTTGAGATCAATGGCAAAACATCACCCTTTCTGTTTGGGAAGAACCTTGACAAGTAGGAACTCAGGCTGTGGAGTGGTGAATAGACAGCTGTCTTTTCCTATTTTTTGGAAGTACACTGCGGTCCAGAATCCCCTTCCCTGATTGCTGCCTTGACCTCCTGGGAGCAAAGTGCCCGAGCATTTGAAGTTTAACCTTAGACACATGCGGTGAGTAACAAGCGTGTTCCCATTCCTGGTAACGTTGCCATTTCCAAGCATCTGATAAATGTCAAATCCTCTCCTTTTATATCTGGGGGAAACAAAACAAACCAAAAGAGCAGTGCCCAGAATGCCAGTTTGAACCATGCAGGAAACTTCCCCCCGCCGGAGCAGGCTGCCCTGGGGTGACAGGGTAGATACCCTACGTGGAGTTGTTTCAAGCTCTTCAAACCCAGCATCAAAGCAGCAGCCCTCTGGCTCAGAGGTGAGAAAATGGTGCCCTGAGGCACAGCTGCTGTGTCAGGCAGATAGCAAGCAATGGGCTCATAAAACAATATTTGAAGAGAGGTAAAAAAAAAACCCACGAGGGAAAGGGAAGAGATTCTTATTAGCGGCAAAGTTAAGGCTTTTCGATCACAATCTCTGACAAAGAACAGCACTATTTGGACAGTAAATCACTGTGGCCCACAGATAAAAGTCTGACAGGCCAGGGAAGGGGTTCAGGGTGGCTTGCAGGGAAAATCTTTCATTCCAGGCACACTCAGCAGACCAGCAGAGGCAGGAGGAGCAGGTACAGGCAGGCAGTCCTGAACGGGAGGGCAAAATGGGATTTCAGCTCATTCTACAAAGGAGGGGAAAGCCCTTCTCTGATGCTTTTAGTTGGGATAAAAGAGAGCTGCCTTAAGATTGAGATCCTTCCACTTGTGTCTTCTTCTCATGAGTTCCTGGGTCTGGTGACAGAACCCTAAATGCCAGGGCAGCAAGGCAGTGTGCCAGGTCTGTGGGACAAAGCTGAGCAGGCACTGCTTGTTGGGTGGCAGCCAGTGATGGCCAAGGAGGGGATTTGCAAGGCACACAGCCTGTTAGAGGGCCTTGGAGAAAGGACAGTGATGGCCAAGGAGGGGATTTGCAAGGGACACAGCCTGTTAGAGGGCCTTGGAGAAAGGCAAGAAAGCACCTGGGGGCTGGTCAGACTTGAGCACAGTCAGAGAGCTCAGTGACACTCAGTGCATTGGGAGATCCCCCTCTGTGCTCCAGGCAGGGGTGACCCAGTACATTGTGCATCTCTGGAAAACTTGGATTTTTATTTCTTCTTCTTTTTTTTTTTTTTTTGAACCTGCTTACTTTGTAATGGCAGGAATATCACATTCTTCCCCTTTCTTGTTCCTTCCCACTCCTGCCCTCGTGCACTTTAGTTTTGTCCCCGTAGCAAGAGGGAGTTTAGTACAGCACAATTTCCACCTCCTAGAGGCAAGGAGGAGGGAGATGGAGGAAAAGCAGGTAACTGAAGAGTTTAAGAACTTTCTCTTGATTCCTCAAGCACTGCAGGTATGATGTTTCATTATTCTGCAGAATTTGTAGGAGGTATCCAAAAGACCAGAATTAAAGAGGCGATTAGAAAGCCAGATAACAAGGAAAGGTTTAAGAAGTATTCAGATTTTTTTTGTTCCTTTGCTAATGGAAGGACAGATATAGAAGACTAGACTTTGATATCAACCTTGATACCAACCTCCCCACTATCCCATTTTAAATATGCCTGCTTTCCAGGGGCTGCTCCATAGCATTAGTGTTGAATCCTCCCAACACTGATATACCTCCTACTTCCCAATGTTCCTCTTGCATCCCATCCCTCTTGAGTTTCAGTGAGTTTGATACAAGGCGTGGGTGATAAGAAAAAGCCCCCCATGCAGTAATTTGCCCCTGAGCTATTGCTGCCAGTCCTGCAAGGGTGTATCGTGCCAACAGAGCAGCAGAGAGGCTCCAAATACGCTGAAAATTCTATTTATGCCATTTTAAGCAGTTAAGAGCTCATCGAGGGGATTCTGTGACGTGTAAAGGATGCCTTCCACTGGGTCTCTCTGCAGTCATCATCAGGACACCTTGCTGTGTCCCGGCTTTTTGCATTTTGCTGCTGACCCAGCTAAGGTGGCATTCACATGCACATTGCATTTTACTTGTGAGCTTCCTTGGTGCAGCTGAAGGAGCGGGGAGGGAGAAAACTTATGTAGGTGTAGAAGCACTAGACTGTGCTGTGACTGAGCAAAACAACTATTTAGAAAGTATTAAGCAGTATTTAAAGAACAAGGCAACAAAAGCCCAGCGAGCAGCCAGTGTGCTGCCGTCCTTGTCTGCTGGGAAGGGGAATTCCGGCTCCTGCCAGTACAGATGAATTGCCAGCAGCAAGGAGGTACTAACCAGTCAGACACGGGACTTTCCCCAGGAGCGTCCTGTTGTATCAGCGAGAAACATCCTACCCTGGGGCGACCCATCGCAACAGTTCAGTGCCTGCAATTTAGGCAGGGCGAAAAGAACCCTGGCAGCACTTGCTCCTCACTGAGCCCTGCTGGGTCCCGCTGGCCAAAGCCACTGCCCCTCTGTCAGGCACTCGCTGCTTCACAGCCCCAAACTCCACTGACTGAGACTGCTTGAACTGGGTGAACCTTGCGAATCTCCTCGCTGCAGAGACAGTCTTGGAGCCACCACCAAATCACACCAGTGGAGCCAAATTAGATTAATCACAGCTAAATCCATCCCAGCATCCTGTCTGTTGCAATGGTCATTAGTGGATGCAAATGGAAAGCTTCCAAGAAACGAGGCGAGTATAAAGTAATCTTGGACCAAGCCAGTCCTCCACAGGAATTGGGGGTGTTAAAAACAGATGACTAATGTTCTCATAACAGGCTTTCACTGGAATGAAACCCACCTTTCCCACCTCCTTCATGTCTGCTTTGAAACTGCAGCCCTACAGTCAAGATATTTGCAGAGAAATGCATCTGTAATGGGTTAAGATGGGAAAATTTCTCAGCAGAATTCCCCACATGCTGACAGAAATTAATGTGGAGATGACAGAAGACTTCAGCTGAAGGGAGGGGTTAAAATAAAGTCGAGGGCTTGACAAAGTCTTCATCCTTGGAACTAATAACTTGGCTTCAAAGCACTCATTTGTTCTTGACTTAACCCTGTATTTTGCTTCTTCCTTAAAGCACTGACACAAGGCTGTTGGATACTTGAGGATAGAGAGATGTCTATAACTCAGGTTCAGTTCTATTTCATTTTCTAAAATAAAGTATTAAGCCTAGGCACAAGAAAGACTAGCTGTAGTGCACTGTCCAGGCCACTCCTGTGTGAGAGGTGGGCTCCGTTTACTGCAGACACAGAGGGGTGGTGAAACTGGCCCTGCTAAATCCCTTGGTGGGTGCTTTCAGTGTGAGGCTGGCAAGTAAAGGAGCACTGGCAAGTACTTTTCTGGACATAATCTTTGGGTTTTTTTTGGTTTTCATAGTTTAATTCATATAGAATTTAGTGTAATATGAACCTGATTTTTTTATGTGTTGATTTGGCTGTCAGACACCAACCCCCCAGTTATAGTATTGAAGCTTAATTGTGGGAGATCTTGTACTTTCTAAGAAGCTGAAGGGCAAGGACATCTCTCAGTTGGTGGCTGTTCCCAGCCAAGAGTGATGGGGGGCTAATGTGTTCATGTTGCTCTGTTCCAATTCAGTGGGCTGATCCAGGAGGTCACAGTCCTGCAGGGCTTTCCCAGCACAGAACACATTTTTGTGAGTAGACAGCAACACGTCCAGATAAGATCCTTCCCTTCTCAAAGATCAGATCTAGTGAGGCTGGAAGAGAGCATGTTGAGAGATCCCTTAGCCACACGATGCTCTTCTGTACGTGGTGTCATACAGAAAAATGAGCTGTGTATTGATGCTTTTTAAAGCAAACCAGAACTGAGGTGGATCAAGTCGTGCTGTGTATAACAGCTGTGGGGAAATAATGGCTTCACAGTCAGGCATTCAGATGAAAAGACACAATTACTCTGCTACCAGTTTCTAGAACCAACCTGCCAATGAATCCCCCAGTGTGGGCTGCCTCCATTTGAGAAGTGGGGTGGCCAGACCTCTTCTAAAGGTCTGAAATGTGCCCTGTGTACGCTCGGGGATGTCCCCTCCTTGCCTGTGTGTGTCCTTGGAGGGGGGCCGTGAGCTCTGTGTCCCTCAGGAGCCAGCACACAGCCCCGACCTGCCTCAGCCCAGCACAGCCCTGCCTGCTCTGACAGCCTGCACTTCATCACCCAGATGAAAGCTCTGCCCTGCTTGTCAGCAGAGCTGTCACAGGTGAAATGCTGCAGCTTTGCAAGGGCAGGTGAGTTACGGGGGCAGAGAGCAGGGCAGGTGTGCAGCCACGGATCCTTCGGGGTGTCTCGGGCACGGTGCTGGGCGCTTCTGGCTGCCTCTTGCCAGGACTGCGCTGGAAGGGGCTGAGGGACAGTTCTGCAACTCTTCAGCTTGTCAGGGACCTGCTGCTCAGCTAATGGGCTACATATGGATTTCTCAGCTCTAGGAGGGAAAGATTTAAGCCCTGTATTTGGCCACCTTTTAGATTTTCATATTGAGGAGGGCCTCTACTTTCTTATATGCAAAGCTTTACTGACTTTTCCACAAAACGTTACATTTTGAGGTAGTTAGGAATCTCACAAGCACAGAAATCAGAATCCTCTGTTATCCTGTAGAAATCCCTGCTACGAGGCTCTGGATCTAATGGCAATTCCAGTGCTGTGGTTCAGAGCTTTCCTAAAATATCAGAATGAGACTTAGTTGTTGGTGTCGATTTGTGAATAACAATAATGAACACCAGCTACTCGTGTTCTGTTTTCATAGCAGACACTTGGAAACAGTCAGAGCCCGACCATCATTTGAAGGACTCCTCAAAACACAAGCAGCAAAGCCTAACCATGACTGATGGTGGGGGAAAGACAAAGGTTACAGGTTTATCAAGCAGGAAAACTGGTCACACTGAAAGCAAGAAATGTAGTAGGCAGAACTGATCAATCTATGCACCTCTTGTGTAATCCCTAGCTAATCCCACTGGTGTTCCAGTAATAATTTGCCAGTGCTCTACTTTCTCTGTAACTGGTCAGGCATTTAACTAATGCAGGGCAAATACTAGAGAGCTTCATTAAATAATATTATTCTACATTAAATAAAATTCCTCCCGTTCCCGTTGGTAATCAAGAGGCTCAGTGGCATGCTGCGAGGGGAGGAAGGTAAAACCCAGGATTTATTCAATACAAAACTGACTGACAGCGTGAAAGCTAAGTTCAGTTTGTTCTGAACAGCTCATTTTGTGATAGCCTGAGGATGGAAAGAGGTCAACACTCTTTGCAGGCAAAGTCAAGGGTCAAAATGTGCTACTTGTACCCTGAGTGTTTCCCTCTTCCCTGACCTAATGTGCACTGTACCTACTTGTGTGACTAGTTTGTGCTCCCTTAGTCCCCTCCTCCTGGTCTCTTCAACTTCAATGCTACAACACACTTTCCTGGTGAAGAAAAAGTGGTGGAAGTGACCAAAACAGGTAATTTGGAAGCCTGTGCCAGGCATCAGTACAGGAACTGTCTCTTAAGGAACAGAGCCGGTTTTAGCTCTAGGAAACCATTTTGTTCCAACAGATCCATGGCCCAGAGCATTTCCTGGGTGTACCTGGAAATTGCCTGTCTCCCAAGCACCTCTTTCCCAGGGGCTGGTGAAGTGCTGAACATCCAGGTCTCCTTCCCTTGCAATGCTGTGCCCTGACACTTATGCCTGTCACCACCTCCCTGAGAGCAAAGCAGGGTATTCTCAAAGATATTCAGAGCATTTGTTTGGCTATGAACTCTACCCAACTAAAGTCATCGAAGTGTCTCAAAGAAAATAAAACAGAAGCAGCTCAGGTTCATATCACGTGCTAATATGAATAATGAGGAAAAGAGTATGTAAAAAGTGCAATGACTTCTTTTTTTCCAAATTTATTTATGTAGTTTGCATTTGGGGTGAACTGCCCAGCTGAAATGTTTGGAGATTAGGAACACTTCAGAGATGAGATTTCCCCAGTGTCCCCCATATGGGCATATGATGACTCCTCATCATGAACATAAACACACCATTCTACTGAACACTTTATACTTAAAAGAATTGACATAGATAAATAACTTGTGGTTTATGGAAGCCAAGATTCTGCCTCTTATAGGAAGCAGTACAACTGCTAGAGATGAAGGGAAAATAAACTAAAAACCAATAGGACAACTGGCCCCAAGGAGAATTCTTCCTAATTGTGAAAAGTTAGGGAATGGCTGAAGGGCGAGTTCAGAGAGTGCAAAAGGAAATAGATATCAAAGCAGGGCCCTTTGCAGGCAGTTTTGCCAGTTATACAACTACATTTGTCTTTTCCATGCAGACTAAGGTTCTTTTGAGTCTGCATGATGGCTTTTTGCACACTTGGGAGCAAACAACGTGGCTGGCTGAGACAGGACAGCACAGGGGGCTGCACTCTCCCCAGCACCCACGTCAGCCCTAGGTGGCTGTGCAGGGTGCACAGTCCCAGCACTCCCAGTTCTCCCAGCACAGCCCCTCAGGAGGGTCACACTGAAGCTATGGTGCATCTGGACGGGGTGTCTGGTTTCTGAGGCGAGAGGCAGAAGCGGGACCCCAAGGGAAGGCTCTGTCCCTGACCCCCTTTGCCCTCCCTTGTTCTGATCTTTATTGGGCCGTCTGCCTTGTAGCATCAAAGGCAAAAGCAGGCCCGTGATTTGTCCTACAACAGCTCTATAAAAAACATAATTGCCCAATAACCCTCTGTCTGCAAACCAAGCCATCTTCCTGTTTCTTCTCTCATAAAGACTATTTGACAAGCCTGTTCCATCAGCTTATAAAAACCTAGAAATAGCTGCCTTCCCTAGAAAGAAACTTTAAGCAACAACAGAAAGAAACTCTTCTTACATCTATATGTGTTGTGTGTACACACACAAATATATACACTCTAAGATTTCCACAATAAATAAAATACCTAAACCACTTAAGACAGCCAAGTTACCTCTGGCATGGCAAGTGGAGGAATTATTCCTTCTTAAAATAAGGATGTAACCCTGCACACTGAATTTACAGGGTCAGAAATGTTCTGTACAAAACGGAACAAAAAGGTGTGCTGCTAAACTAAAAAGGGACTGATCTAAAAGTGATGCAACAGGAATTACCCTGAATATCCTGGCATTGCTCTGAAGTTGCATATGATCAGAGACAAGTTAATTTTCTTCCTCTTAGAGCTTGTTTTCCCACATAATAACATGTTGCAAGACTCACCAACAAAAATGGTCCTTCAGCCTTCCTGTTGGTCAGTGTGCAGATGTCAATTGTCCAGTCACCTTCTGCTTAGTGTAGGGAGTAGCTCGTTCAGGTGACATTCTGTCCTCAAGCATCCTTGAGAAAACACAGAGAAACTCCAAATTAAAATTGCTATAGTTAAGCTTTAAACCCAGATCACTTTGTGCTTCAGTCACTGAAAGTGGTTTGAAGTAATCCTTTGAATAATCTTGCTTCTGATGAAAAGTTTTTAAAAAGATCAGTTATCCAACAACTTGTCTGACTGTCACAGGTTTCATTTGAAATATTTAACATAGATATACCGTTCAGATTTGATTTGTGGTGCTGAGATTTACACTCCTGGCAAATGTAAGAATATTGCATTTTAATTTACTTTCAATACGAAATAGTTGCTTTGATATGCCTGAGAACAAACGCCTTGGGATCTGTTCCTCCCAAATGCCATCAAATAAGAACTCCTCTATTAACATTAGGGGATGGAGGATCAGGCATTCAAAAACAAAGAAAGAAATAATTTATGACAACTGCTATGGGCCAAATGCTGAAGTGTTCACTTTATTACACGTGCAAGGCTGTTGAAGTCAAAGAGAACCTCAATAAGAAAGGTGGTGTCAAAGCTAAAGGAAGATGTTGGGTTCAGATTCCACTGAATGTTTCAGAACGCTCTGATTTAGGACTCAGGATTTGATTTTAGTGTTCTGTGTAAGCAAAAAAAAAAACCCCAAATTTGGAGCAAGGCTAAAACCAGATAGATGAGGCCATTCTGACCTATAATGTTGAATAATGGCAGCAGTTGTAATTTGGAAGTTTCAAATAATACAGTAATTTCATTCACAGTACATGGGATGTCTCTTCATGTATTTTCATAGCTTTTTTCAGTCTTTCATAGGAATGAAATATTTCTTTTCCATTGAGTTATCTGTGCTCTGGTTTGTATTCACGTAACTAATTGTCTCTGTGGGACTGAATCTTGATTACAATTACCCGTCTCCAGATGTTCACACAGCTGCCAGTTGCTGCTGGCTAACAGTTTGGTTCCAACACTCACTCTCTTGGTTCCTTTTCAAGCACTGGGTTCATCTCTGTTCAGGGGCCTCCTGTGACTAGACAATCCAGTTGTCCAAAAAAGCATTTTCCAAACCCTCGCTGTGTTTCCTGCGTTCTTTCTGTTCATCACCAGGTCACCAGTGGGACTGAACTCTGCCCTTCCCCAACAGATTCCACTGCTACTTTTCAGTAGTTACACTTCTGAAGAATCTTCTGCCCCTCTCCAGGCTTTTTACTTCCCTTTATATCTCATGGAGAGGCAACACCTCTCCTTCTTTTCACACCTGGAAAGAATTAATCTCCCAGGCTGCTGGATTTGGAGTGACCTTCCTGGTGTGGGCAGGAGGCCCTGTGGCCCAGGGCAGTCCAGTTGGCTTGTTCTGCAGCGGGAGATGATACAGGAACCCTCCTTGTCTCAAACACTGTAAAGACAGCCTTAAAAGAGCCAAACCAACTTTAAAAATGCTAAAGAAGAGTAGAGCCAATCACGTAAAGTCAGTTTCAGCCTCTTTCTCCTGATGTTTCAGCTCTTCTCAGTGCTTCCCTCTGTCTCCCCCTGGATAGCTTGTTTGCTCTCAGTTCATCTCAGTGGTGAGCACACATGTTCCTAGAACTCTTAGAGCAGTCCTGTACACACACGAGTGAGTGCTGAGCTCTCCCTCTGCTGAAGTGTTTTGTTCCGTGAAGGCTTCGGGCAGAGTTCACACACAGCCCATGCAGAACTGTGAGCAGTCACGCACCTCAGTCCTCCCAGTCTTATTCTGTGTCCTGCCCAGCCCAGCAGTTCCTCCTGCCTTGTTTCTGCCAGTAGTTCTGCCTCGTGTTCAGGAGCCTCCTCTTCCCACCCTCTTTGTGGGATTTATCCTCCTCTTTGCCAAGGAAGCCTCTGGGCAGCACAGCAGCCCCTTCACCTGTGCAGGTGCCGTGCCAGCCCCACAGCCAGCTGCTGCCACAGGTACCTCCACCTGGGGGAAGCAGAGAACCACAGAGCTCCTCACCTTTGGAAGGTTCCTGAGCACCCTCCTGCTCCAGGCAGGAAGCTGGCTCCTAAATATTCCAGACCCCAGGCTTGAGAGTTGTGCCAGGTCCAAGAGCATCATTTAAACAACCAGAACTTGAACCAAAGCCCTGCATGGGCAGGAGTTCTCATCTAAAAGAGGCCCTGGGTTGATTGGTGGTTGGAGTGGCATCGTCTTTGGGAAGACTGATGAACTTGGAGGTTTATGTGCACTTCTTCCATGTAAACACCAAACTGGGAATCTCTTTAAACCTCACGCCTCCAACCTATAGATTTTGAGGGTTTCTCCCAAGGGAGAATTGGATCCAAAGGTGGGGTTTCACCTGTGGCCAGGTTATAAAAAGCAAACAACATGATGCTGGACAGATTCATTGCTCTTGAAGTTGGAATGTTAAGCTTGTCTGGGCCACCAGGCTGTAATGCTGTATTGTCTCAGTGAGGTTGAATGATTACTGGAGCAGTAATTCCTAACTCTACAGTACTGGAGAAGACACAACTGTAACCCATTTGTGAGGATATTTGCTGTTAGTGTGCAGTATTGACCATATGAGGAAAGCAGAAAGGTGCTGGACACAGCACTTAGTACGGCAGGCTGAATTTTGAGCAGAAAACAGACATGAATGCCTGCTCTTAAAAAAAAGAACCCATGTGTCAGTGGGGAAAAAAAGTCCATGCTGAGCAGCAGGGACCTATTTTCTTTACTGTCTCCTCCAAAGATGCTGGTGTAGTAAAAAAATGATAACTTGTCTTGAAACATTAATAAACCTGTGTTGGCCTATCAGATGCTGAGATCTGGGGCCCAACACCTTCAACCCAGTGCTTAGCTTCAAGACTCCCTGCTCAGCAACCGTTCCACAAAGCTTTTTAAAATGAAGGTCTCAGTCCTGCTTAGCAAACCTGTATGGTATAAAGTTGAGCTAAACCAGAGCCTTGTTAAACAAAATAGGACTCGGTGCTGGCTTGGCAGTTTGCTCCTGCTGTACAGAACCGAGACTCAAAGTAGAAGCAGATTAAAAAAAAATTGTGGAAGAACAAACCTTTCCTCTTGCTCCATCACTCAGGCTCTTGCACATGTTGAAAAATAAACAGCCCCCAACTTTTACAGCAGCAGGACTTGGAGTGTGCTATTGGGAAACCCACTAAATCTTTAAAGGAGGTACTTTTGGAAATATTTTATAGACACTCATCTCCCCAGCAGGAAAGCTAGTGCTGGAAAGAGACATCTTTAACAAATAAATAATAGTTTATTAAGTCACTTGTCTCCACAGCAGGAAATAAACTAGGGGTTGGTGGGGTGACAAAGGAAGGGAAACAAAAAACCTTACCCTTGCAACCCCTCTGCTCCCACAGAGCTGTATTTATTTAAAACACTCTTCTCCTAAGACAGATGGAAAAAATAATTAACCCAGCCACCCACCCCTTTTATTAAACTCCTTTGTGACCACCAGGGATACGATTAACGTGGCCACCATAAAAACCCAGTCCCCTACCCTCAAAATAAAGAGAAAAACACAAGCAAGAGTGAGACACCGTGCAGGGCAGGAAGGAAATTAAGAACCTGCCTCTAGGGCAGTGAGAATATTTTTGTGAGTACCTGCTGGAAAATTTGACAGAGAATCATAGTGAAGGGGTGTTGTTCAGTTTGGCCTTGAGGGCTCACAGAGGAGAATCTTCCTCTCAGGCAACCAACTTGTGTGGAGCTGCCATGGCTCAGATGGACAGAACGGCAACATCCAAGTTGTCCCAAACTTTCCCAGTTTTGAAGCTTGCCCAAATCCTCTGGCCCATGTGCAGTGACAGACAATTCCTGTGGTGCTAGGTGTCTCATCAATTCTTTTTTTTTATTCCCTGTCCTCCTCCTGCTGCCTCAAGGGATTCCTTGCCTGCAGGCGGCCAGGCCAGATTTCCCCAGGAGAAGTTGTCCTCATTTATACAGTGCAATAGAAGTCTGGATTTCTCCAGCTGATTACACAGCACCATGGCAAATCTAAGGACGTGGATCCCAAGCAGCAGATTCTCTTTTTCGCCTCTACCAATACCTTTTATAGTCACCTACACCTTAGCTTCCAGTCCACAAGATCAAAGATGCTCAGGTCAAAGAACCTTCATCCCTTTGTGATGACTCTTCTGGGATTTCTTAAACTCCATTATCCTTCCTGTCATCAGCATCATGGGAAAAACAGGAGATCTTGGACCTGTCTGTGGCTATTCACATGTATTCTCATTAGCACAGTGGCTTCAAAAGCAGATGACAAGAAAATAGCTAATTAATAGAAGGTTGGAGCAGGCTTTGTGTATGTGACTCTGCAGTTACAGGAGGCCCTACTGGAGGCACCACTGTACTTAGATGCTGTATTATTTCTGTGTTATCTCTAGCAGTAAACTTCCCCTTTCTGAATGTGTGCACGCTGACACTCACTCCTGACTGCAGCACTTCAGTTGTTAGGGTTACCCCAGACAAAAGGAGATGAGCCAGAATCACTGTGTAGCAAAGGCTTTCCATCACAGCAGCCTCACTGGAAAGTGTTATGCACAGTGTCTACCAGGGCATAGTGGTGAGGAGAAGCCATGCCAAACGTGGCAGCCTAGAACCAGAGGCTGCCAGGGCAAGATGATAGGCATCTCTGAGGTGTAAGATCTGTCCGCTTCCCAAAGCCAAGGTTTCCATTCTGTGATTGCCAAGGAAGCTCCTTGCACACTGTCATTGTTAGACAGGGAAGCATTGAAAACATTCTGAATATTTTGTGAGAACGCATTTCTTCGAGCTGACTGGGGGAGCATTTTGCTCACCTTCTATTAACCACAGCCCTGAGTGTTCTATTCTTTATCCCTTAGGAAAAACTGGAGGCCTAAGGGCTTAGTCAGAGCTTGTTCCTACAGAATAATCTCATGATCAGCATCCCCTGTGCTGTGGTAGATGTGGCCATGGGAGCATGTAAATGCAGAAAAGAGATACCTGAAGTGCATGTAAGAGGAATATATAATCCAGAGTGATCATTTGGAATGAAATAGAAGATGCTCCCACTTTAACAAGGGATCTTTTTGTAGAAAAAACCTGGAATAATAATATTAGCAGTGTATAGGTCAAAATCTTCATCTCCTTTAGTCAAATGGTCTAATAATGCACAATTAGTATCGTGTCCCCATCCCTCTGTTCCTACTATCCAGTTAGGTCAACAGTACGCGAAGTCGGAGAAGGAGGTATTAATTCTATCTAACATTTGCCAGGCTGTCATTTCTTAGAAGAGCCAAGCGCTGCGTTATGGTGAGCGCTATTTCAGATAACGGGGGTGATAATTAGGCTGTTGTATGGGATTGCAGATGTTAGGCAAAGCTGGACTAGCAGAGCGTGGTTCAGCAAAAGGGCACTGAGTCAGGAAACTCTGATTGCATTTATTGCTGGCTCTGCCACTGGAGTGTTTTGAAACCTTGAGTAAATCACTTAGTGCCTATCTATGAAATGATAAGGACAAATGGGCTTCCTTTATAAGACATATATTGACATAAATGGATAAAAAAGTGTTAAAATGAAAGATAAATGTTACTGGATAGCTGAGATTGGACTTGAAGCATTCCTGGAATGTACAGTCTAGGTGGAAGTGGGAATATGCTAACTGAGCTGGATGTGGAAGTGTCATAAATGTATCTTTTATGACAGCAGCATAACTTTAATGTCCTGTCTGGATGGCTTTTAAACAGCATCCTGTTTGGTGGAGCTTAGGATATCTTCAGACAGCTGTTTCAAAGCCCAGCACTCGGCTCTCTAACTACATCACAAATAGTTCTGATTTACATGAATTTTATCACGTTCTCAGCGGGGATCAGAAGCCAACATCCAGCCCTTGGGATATGAGGGAGGAACTGAGCTCTCCAGGTCTCCAGCTCGTGGTTATTGGCAGCCGAGGTTCCACTCATCCGGGCTCCTGCTGCGAAGACCATGGGGATTGATAGGAATCTTTGGGCGACTTTTTCTCAAGTCTTCCAGCCTTGATTCTACGTTGTTCAAATCCCTCAACATTTTACCATTCACTTGAATAGAAGCAGAACTAAAAGCCAAAAAAAGTGGTAGTTCAGCCCTCACTGTGTAACTTGTTTGTGGGGTGGAAAAAAATAACAAAGCAGTTTGAAAACTAGTCTGAACCCTGTACTGAATGGATGTCATTAATTTTGCATTTAAGCAATTTCATCTAATATTTAACTAAGAACTAGTGGGTGCTGCCTCTAGTTTTCTTCTGAAAGAAATCAATTTCTTAGTTCTATGGCAGTACTATATGAAAAAAGGATTAATGTGTGTATAATGATTTTTGATATTTGGCTCTTACTTAGACATTTCTGATAGCCTATGGTTTAGCTTCTGTGGGACAAACCTTTGCCCAATTAGAATTTTAAAATGTCAGGATTGTGAAGTCAACTTAAACCAGTTGTGGCTTGGAGAGTTATCAGGGCCTTGACTGGGGATGGTAAGAAAAGCTGAGGTGCATTAGGTGCATTGTTTGCTCTGGTTTTTATGACTTAAAAAGGGTTCCTCAAACAAGTTTCCCTGTGCCCCCTGGACAGCTTTGCCTCACTGATAGCCAGCTGTGTGAGCCATTGGGGCGCTGTGGTAAAGGCATCATCTGTTGTGACCACTAGAGCTTTCTTTCTGAAAGAAAGTGGGAGGCTTATTCTTTACTCCTGTTGTTTGGCAGGTGAATAATGGAATAATGAAAGCCAATGTAGAGCAGCACATCCTCTGACTTTGAGGTGATACTGGGGGATTAGGGCAATGCTCAGCACTGATGCCCTTCAGTAAGATAAGGCAGAGTCTCTGTTGCCACAGGGTGTCTCTTGCTGGAACTGGTCTCTAGTTACTGTGGAGTAACATTAGAGAAAATCACTTCATTGAATTTTTTTCAGGCACAAAATTTGGGTTGAAGTTCTTAAAAGCAGGTGATCACAAAATGTGAAATTGTCTACCTTATTTCTGATTTAATTTCAAATAAAACCAGACACTGCTGAGGGTTTTGACTTTGTATCACAACAGAGTGGGTTTGCTCATACTCAGGCAAGTTTAATGTATTTTGATGCTGTTGCATCTGCTGTTGCTGTCTTTTTCTCAGCTAATATATGTAATTTGGCTGTTAGGTTTAGCCCACTTTTGACAGACAATTCAAGGAGATGGCTCAGTTGTGTCAGGAAAAAAGTCTTTCTAGGAACTAAAATTTCCTGCTCGCATCAACCCACCATTTGTCCATGAAATACTGGCAGCTTTTCACAACAATTTCTAACTTGAATTTAACATTCTTTTCTGTGTTTTTTTTTTCTTTTTTCTTTTTAACACCTTTTGGAATGATATCAAAGCTGAGCAGGCTGGAAACCTGGTTTGCTTGGAGAGGACGTGACAAGCACAAATGTCTGCTCTGGCACAAAGATTCCTGCTCTTAAAGAGAGCAAAAGTGTTAGAAAGCAGGAAACCCTGTTCTTGGAAGGAAATTACTTTATGTACTTCTGAAAACTTGGGGCAAATTTAATTACTGTCAGGCACAAGGGTACAAAAATATTTGCTTATACTTTGAAAATACTGTGCGTGGTCAGTTGTCCTAAAACCCACTGTCATTGTTCCCAGCTGTGACTGTGATTTATCAATTCTGTTGTACCACTGGGCTGAAAGTGCATTATCTGACAAATAAGTGAGGATTTCAGGCCTAATCAGACAGAATATCTGTTTATGCAGCCTTTTACTTTATAGCATAATAATAAACTGTAATAATACATACTGTGTGGAAATGGGTTCTAGGAACCTGATCAAATAAGCATTTCGTTGGACATAGTCTTTCCACTGGCTTCAGTATTCACCACTGCTCATGCTGCAATGCTGCAGAGTGGCGGAACAACGAGATTCAGTCAAAAATTACGGGGGAATTTGTCACTGGAGAGGATGTTGGTGTTTATGGAACCCACAGAAATCCTCAAACTCTGCAGGCGCTAAGTGTGATTAATACATCCCATCCTTTGTTCTGGGGATAGTTTAAATTGCTGTGGCTCTGATTCACTGCAGCACTTAACCCTGTGTGTTTGACTCCAGGAAGGATCCCAAACCACACTACAGCCAGGTTAGGTGTGTGTTTAAATGCCTTTGCTGTGTTGGGGCGGATTCAAATTCACAAGCACCAAAATCATCACATACACACACACCTAAATGCAAAGCAATACCACAAAATTAGGTATTTTTCTGTATTTGTTTTCTGAACAGATATCATGGACAAAGAACATTAAAACTGAGAAATCAAGTACTCAGAGTTTGGGGAATAAATCAAGGCTGTCTGTACTCAGCCCAGATGTATTTATGACAAAGAAGATTCCAGACACAGTGATTATGTGCTGGCTTTTTGCTGCTGTTTTTGCCACTCCTTCTTTAAGCAAATATCTTAAAAAACTAATAAGAATAACTCAAAGAAAGTTTGGTCTGGATTAAGAACTTAGGGAAAAAAAATGGGCAAGGGAATTTGAAGAAAGTGAAGCTCAGCCTGAGTGAAGACATTTTGTACACAGCCTTTCTGTAACTCAATAATTGGGATAATGCAGCAGAATGATCATTAATCTTCCCTCAATCACTGTCAAATAACAAAACCTACTCTCTCCTGGTTTAGATGTGCAAATGTTACACTGAGTCTTGGCATATTACTGGGAAAAGTATTCTAACAATTTTCTTAGCCCGAGAGCAAACTGCATCCTCAGATGCGGTCAGATCTATTTTTTCCTTCCCCAAGCAGTATGGACCAAGAAGGGTGGTAGATTTTGCTTTGGTGCATCATAACAATAAGCAGGTCTTCACAAAAATGTTTATTCAGGTTTATCCTGAGAGAAATCCCACACAGTGGCAGTGTTGGGAGCTACTAGTCCTGCTTTTGTCAAGTGCCTGAAGTGGTCACTGCTACTGTCTGAAGTTATTTAATCACTGTGTGAGATGGACATAAGAATCAGTGGAATATGTGATTTATTTCTCCACAGAATTCCTTTAAAAACTCTTGCCGTTTGGTTGCACTGAAAACCTGCGAGTGGCCAAGGTTAACAGAAAGAAGAAATGGGAAAGGAGAATAGGAAAGGAAAGGCCAGAGCTGCAACATTTTGTGACAAGATCTCGCTTTAGTTGCTAGACCCATAAGAGGCATGATGTGATAGCAGGTTTATTAATTTCTAATCATGGGCATGGCTTTATCTGCAAGTCTTCCTCCCCCTCCTCTCGCTGCCCCCCTCCTTCTCCCCCCTGTCCCCCTGGGGCAGCACTGTGGTGGGGCTCAATCACTCTTTTATTAGTTGTGATATACTGTGGCTAATTCCCTTAATCTGGACCTTGCTTTCCTATAAAGCCCAGACCTCAGGTATTGAATTTCCCTGATCAAAGTGCAAGCAGTGTGGGACACAGCAATCCCCACTAAACAGGGGAGCTTGGGAAAGCTCGTAAATGGAGTCAAAGCAACACACACACACACACACACACACACACTCACAAGATGGTGCAATCAATTGGTGGAACAATCACGTGTGAAATATTACTGGCTCCTTAAAGTGCTGCTTCTGGGATTTACTGCAGTGTATTAATCTGCTGTGCTTAATGCATTGACCCTTCACCCCCAGCAATTCGGTAGACGGCGCTTGAATTGCCAGGAGCTGATACAATGGATTAGGAGCAGAAAGAGCCCGCCAGGCTCCAGTGCCACAGCAGCCCTGGCCCGTCCCACCAGGAACCTCTCCATCGCTCCTAAGAGATAGGGCCAGACAGTGTGGCTACCACAGAGAGGCTGGTATTGGCAGCAGAGCTGCTGGGAAGGCAGATAGTGCAAATAAGGCTTGTTATAAAACAATAGAGAAAGGCAGTCTTGGGACTGAGTCACAAGGCAGGGATTTAGAAGAATTTGTTTTATTCCACACAGTCATTCTCTCCTTGTATGTGGCTTTAGGCAAGACAATTCACTTCTTAGGAGGATCGTGTCTTTCCTATCTGTGAATCTGGGATAATGGCACCTACCAAATTTTCCCAAGGGCTGTGGGGAGGGTTTGTTCACTGACATTTGGAAGGCACTTTAGGATCGCAGGATTAAGAGTGTTATATATTCATGCAAAATAGTATGAGACTGTTCATTACATATCCATCTAGAGGGAGAAGAGAATGGAAGGGATCCTCCCTTCATATGTGCACCAGGACACTCAGCCATTAATCTCAAAGCTTCCTCTTTGAAGTGCTGTAGTCACTTGAACCAAAAAGTTAACTTAGATCTAAAAATAAGTGCTATCCAGATTTGCAGAAATAAATTATATGGAGAGTGATGCATATCTATAATGGTGAAATAATCAAATACCCTTTTCCTGCTCCCTTGGTCATTCAAAATCTCAACATTTCACATACAGAAAACCCTTTGGAATTCAATTTCCAATGTTAACTCTTCAATGTCATCTTTATTCCATATAATTAAACAAACAGGGCTACTGAATTTAAGAGGAGTGTCCAAAAACCTCATAAAGGAGATTATTCTAAGTAATTGCTATCAAATGCCATTAAATTCTGAATAGCGTTAAGCCCCCTCCACCCGCCTGTGCAGGCACTCTCATTTAGGATTAAAGGGACCTTTATTTGATTTGTTTTACTCCAATACAAAATAAATTAGTTTGACCTGAATTAAGGCCTCTTTGATACCCGGGAAGGGTGTCTACACAGGGATTTACTGTGCTTTAATTGGTCCACTTCAGAAGTTAATTTGGATGCTTTTTCCCGACCCCAGAGTGCATGTGTCATATTTATGAAATGGCAGAGAAGTCAGAACACAGGGCTCTGTGAAGATGCATTCAGGGTTTCCCATTCCCATTCCTGGCACTGCTGTGTACCCCTCAGAACTGGAATATCCTTAGATGATGAATAATGGTGAGATATGCTTCATCAGACTTGGGTTGTCTGAAGTGAGGTCTCTAAGCTTGTTACATGTACTAATTCAACAGAAGGATGTGCATCCCTGGAGGATGACAAAGCCATCCTGGTAGGCATCTCTGAGGCTGCTGCTGTAGGATCTCTGTAAAGGAGGCTGTCCCCAAAGAGTTCACCTCATATTCCCTTGTCCCTGCCTGCGTTTCACCATCTCTCCCCATTTCACCATCTCTCCCCATTTCACCATCTCCCCTGTGCCAGCAAACATTCACACAGCGTAACGAATTGAGTCAGGAAATGGACCCAACCAAAACCAGCTCTGAACAATAAAAGAGCAAAAAGAGACAGAGAACAGGATGAGTTACAGAAGAGTCACTGCATGATGACTTAGGCAGGCTTAATTTTGATTGTGCGACCGTATCCGCAAAGAAAGCAGGATTAATTCTTTTCCAGAGACATTTCTTACAGCCGACCAATTATGTGAGCTTTGCAACTTAGTTTATAGCAAACACCTAACCTAGGACAATTGAAGGAAAAGAAACCTAGCCCCAAGAAATCATACTTGTGCCAGCTCCTAAGAATGGAAGTAGGTCTGAGTTTCTGAGCAATGTTTATACCTCGGTCACAGAATATTCTGAGTTGGAAGAGACCCATAAGGATCATCAAGTCCAGCTCTTGAGTGTGGTTAAGTGTCTTTCCTTCTATCTTTCACAGCAAGCATTGGCAAAGACAGTTGGAAACTGTCTTTGAAGTGCCCAGTTTATTGTACCTTAGAGGGGCTTGGTTTTTGGAAAGTGCTGGGAGCCCATCCTGTGCAAACCACCCCTCGTGTAGGGCACTCAGAACTGCCAGTCAGTTTTGAGACTCTTGACCTTATCCAAAAGGAGCTGAGTTCACATAAAGTAACACTTTAATTAAGGCAATACATATACTTTAATCCAGCCACGTAAATATCAAGAAACAATCTTTATGTGTGGGGCACTGCTGACCAGACAATGGATCAGGCAACACATCGTGCATTTCAAGAATATCTTGACTCCAGCCATCATGGTCAAAAGGCCTGAGTGCTCAGCTTGAAGAGCTCTGAAACCAGAGCCCTTCAAATCATAATGCAAGGACTGGGAGTAGCAAAGGGCAGAGGAGGTGAATGGCATGAGAGCCAAGAATGGATGTGAGCAGAAGGGATGTCACAGGGCCACAAAGGACAGTTGGGAAAGCTCCTTGCCCTGGTGGGTTGTGGGCCCTGCTGCTCCCTGCCTGACATCAGCCACTTGGAATGCCAGTAATATAACACCCCTGCGACACTCGGGGCTCCTGCCGTACAGTTTTATTGCCCTGCTTCCACTCTCTGGTTTATATCGGATTGTGTTTTCCAAAGACAGGCAATAAAGAGGGGAGGAGGGGAAGGGGGATTTATAGCCTGCTAAACTAAACTTCCCTGGGCTTGCTGTCCTCTGTCCCAGCCCTCCTCTCGCTGCCCTGACCGCTCTGGAGGAACAGTGCTTATAGCAAGGTCCCGGGGTGTGAAGGACGAGGCTTGTCAGAGACTACCCGGGCTCTCTTCTTGGGCGGTCAGGGAGCACCCACGGGTCATCCACCAGCTCGGTTCCTCCAGTGTCCCAGCCACTGCACCCTGCTGCTGTGGGAAAGCATCCGTGTTTTCACATGCTAAGGGTCTTGAGACCAGGCTTGACTGGCATATTAGAGTTTGCCACACAAGGCACTCACTGTTCACGGGAGGACTGTGGAACACGTTAAGGATTAATAAAATCGGCCTCAATGCAGGCATCTTTAGTACTTGTGCTGCTGAGGGACGATTGTGCAGGTCTCTGCCTCAGCAGATGGGATGTGAAGGTTTGGCTTGCTGCACGTTTGATTTCAGGTGTTGTGTGACAGTATGATGTAATCTTTATAATATAGACCTAACTAAGCTGGGAGCTTTCAGAATGAGAAGATGAGGACCTCCAAAACATCCCAGTGCCACTGGTTGTGCTGTTCCAGAGACTTTAAGGTGTCTGAGGTGAAGACATGTAGCTGGAAACAATGGCAAATGCAGTTTTCTCAGTTTTCTCTTGTTTCTGCAAGAGGGAGCTGGAATCACCATTTAGGCATATCTGCTTTGTGACAGGCACAACAACAGCACCCTGTGATTTAGACATAAATACAGGAGGGGGGGCAGAGAGTGGAGGACAGAGGAGATGGGTTTGGATTTGGGACAGGGAGAACCATTTCTACACAGCAAATACTTGGTGGAATGCTCACCCAAGGCATAAGTCTCTGAAAAAAGATTTTCATCTGAGATGAACACTCAAACTCCTGTGCTGTTCAGAGTTTTTAAAACATCCAGTCTTTGCCAGTATTTCCTGGGAGATGGGATGAATGGATGGAGTTCTCCCCTACTGGACTTTCAGTGTGATGTGGGGTAGGGCTGAGAGAGAATGAGAGCAAAGCAACTTTGCGAATCAAGTCATTGTGTTCAACTGTGGCAGAAGGGTGGGGAGACAGGCAAGCACCAGTAAAATGCAAGCACATGCCCCATGTAAACACTGAAATGACAGTGAGCTCCATTGCCCTGTGATAAAACCATCAGGTGTCTCTGAGCTGCCTATCATGGACAGAAATTGTAAACCAGCCCTGACTGGTGTGATCCCCCAGTGCCAGGTGCTGTCCTCCTCTCCCCTCCCCTGCTTCCCCATCAGCCCCACCTCTGAGAGCTGCCCTGGCCGTGGTGGGCCAGGGGAACACAGCACACACACAGCCAGTGGGAGGCATTGCCTCAGCTTCCCTGGGGAAGGGGGATAACCAGTAGTGATGGGGTGAAAGGCAGAACCTTCAGCAAAGGCAGAGAAAAGTGGAGGAATGGAACTGTTGAATCTCCCATTTCTCTGGCTGGGACACTGCACTGCTCAGCTTCTCAGTCCAGGTCAGCTGCACAGCACAGGACATGCCAAATGACACCAGTCAAAGACCCACCCACCATTTAGGTTAGTAAGTGGTTTGGTTTTTTTCATTTTTAACCTTCTACCGTGAACCAAAATGGCATTTGTGCTTTACTAAGAGCCAGACAAAGGACTTGGAACTTCACTCTCCAGGGGGTTTTGGAGTGTTGCAGGCATTAGGTCAAGGAGAACTTGGTTTCAGCTCAGTATGAGGGTCTGCTCTGTGCAACACAGGAAAAAGAAAAGGGCAATCTCTATCTGGACACAGGTCACTTCTCTCACTGCACTTGCAAGCTGAGCCTGTTTTTCCTCACAGAAAGCAGAAAGATATCTCCAACTTAAGCTTTTTTCTCTTTTGTTTTGTACAGAGGTAACCACTCTTTGGGGGTCTTTCCCAGCAAGTCTTGAAAGGATATAAACCAAATCGTTTTCCATCTCTCCCTGCATAGCAAGATGGTTCTATTGTTATGTATTATATATAAGGAAAACGGCAGTCAAACCTGGCAGTGCAAAAACATCACCTTAAATTCAGGTGAAACTGTGAGTAATAAGTTGCTGGAGTTCCTGGAGAGCAGCAGGCTCCTGGAAACTCTACCAAACACAGTCTCCCACTAAGGTGATATAACATTCAGAGGTTCTGGGTTTAAGAGGGGATGGATCTATTTTGTGTTGCTGTGAAGAGTATTAAGAGACTTGGGATGTCTTTAGAAACTGGAACCTAATTAATATTAAAATTCCAGCTTCAAAAAATCTATGGGAATGCAACCCTGCTGTTCTCTGTGGTGCATCACACAGATGTGCAAGGCTTGAAGCTGCAGCCAAAATTCTCAAAACTTTAGTGAAACACAAGCTGAGTATTTGAATAGGGTTTACCTTTCGCTGCAATGACAGGTCATGCTAAATGCAAACATGTGTCTAGAGACAATTCTGTCTATGTTACAGACCGATAAGCAAAGAGAACATCAGAATAAGTAAGTCCAACTTCTTTTAAAAGAGATCCAGCATAAGCTGGCTAAGGACCTCGATTTCACCTGTTAGTTCCTGAAAGATCAACTCACTGCCCTGGACACTTCCAGATAAACTGGCATTACTCAGCCATAACACATCTATTCACACCTTCTTAAATTCTCCCTCTTCAGAGGGACAGCAAGAGATAAAGGCACCATTTACACTCCAGAATATAGATTAGGTCTAAGTGGAAGTTATATTTGCATGTCCTTCACTGATCATCCACTTGGGAATTAATTTTACTCTTTGTGAGTGAGAATGGAAGTGCTCTCAGGTATTTTTTTTTCCTCAGGGAATTTCACATCCAACTTCGTCCATATTCTGAAATATTTAACATGAGCCTCTGCAAAGAGCCTTGACTAACACAGGGCTCTTTAAACAGTCACAGGATCTCACCCTACCCTGAATGCTGCTATGACTTCAGGTACAGTCTGGCAATACACGAGTTACAGCACGATGTCTTGCCGTGTTTTCAGATGTGAATCTGATACAAACATCTCTCTCACCTTCGAGTTTTTATTTCCTGGTTGCCCTGCATTGCACTTAATGTATTTAATAATTGCTTCATCTGAAATATTTCTGGTGAAATGAAAACAAATCCCATGCCCCTTCCTCCTCTATTTCTGCTGCTTATTAACCCAAGGTGATTTAGGACGTCCTTGAGCCTTACAGCAATTGAAATTTATTTTGGGAGCTGTGTGCTTAGGGACATGTGGAAGAGGTTATTTATTCCAAGGAGCCATCCAGCAGTGATGATGTCATAGGAGCCAGCAAAACACCGTATCAACTCAGCTGGGTTGCTACCAAATCACTGCCTGCAGTTTCCCATTTGTGGTGGCACCTGCTGATATACAGGGTGCCTGTCTATAATTGGCATATGTACTGCTTATTTTTTGATAAATACTTCAAATTATTTTTTGTCCTCTTACTTTTGGCCTCCTTGAAACCCCCGTTGGCAAACTTTTGCAGTTTCCTTTGCAATAGGCAAAGATCTATTGTAAACAAGCTCTGTCTCAGTCTGAAGTGACATGCAGTTCAGTCACAGCAAGCTGACCTCACAGACAGCTCTTTGACTGTTTCCTTTGCATATACAGCAACAGATGACAGATTTGAGAATAAAGTGATCTATAATGAGGATATTGTTCTATAGACTCCTATGCAGATGGAGTTGAACTTGAAGAAACTCTGCTTCAGGTAGCTCACATTACTGAGGCTTTCTTCTGAGCTGCTTCTAAAATTCATGGCAGAAAGGAATGCTACCAGGTCACCTGAGCCATCTCCTTTCCTGGGATAGCCACATTTGCTGTGTTCCTCAGTGGGAGCTCAGGATTGGGATGGGATGCTTTTTACAGGCTGAACGACAGGTTTCCTATACAGTCTTTAGGAGATTATTAAGCACAGGATAAACAAAGCAGTATAACTCCTCTGTTTCTCATACGGGCATTGAGTAGCTCAAAGAGTGCTGATAAAATGCTGTAGGACCATGCACTGCTGGATTGAAGTGCATATAAAGGTGCCTGAAGTGGGGTTTTTTCATGGTTTGGCTCTCTTAGCATCTGATTCAGTGGGACTTAAATGTCTCAGGGAAGATTCTGCCTCAGTACTGAATTAGGCTCTTTATAATATTGAACTATTTGTAAGTGGATTGTGACATTCTAAAATTTCAAATTATGCATTATTACTTGTAAATGTTGCTGTGCAGTGTTTCCTCATTGCAAATAGCTCATAACTAGGCTGCTGTGGATATCCCACCTGCACATTCCCCCCGAGTGGGCTGCTTACAGGACTCAGGTGATGTGAATACCCTACACTCACTGGTGGCTGAACAGCACATTCCAAGTATGTTACAAACAACTGCTCATTCAGCGTGTGCTTTCTGCAAATATTCGGATATTAAATTCTCCCTCTGCAGGTACAGTGCTACATAACTGGAACATTCACTGGCCTACAGAGTATCCTGCTATGATTAAGTCCATAACTCTTCCAAAGTTTGAGGATATGCTCATAGAAATATTACTCAACACTTGGCTGTAATACGTACAGGAGTGGGGTTCTCTGCTGGAGAGGTCGTCAGACTATGATTGGGACATAATGGGAGTAAAAGGTGGGAAATAGTTCTTCGCTACCTGGGAGCTTGGGAAGGGGAGAAGGGAAGCGTGAAGAGGGACCACACTGCCAGTGTAAGGGTGAATGGGTCACTTGGTGATGTTGTCTCAACAAGTCCAGCCTGCACTGGGCAAGGACCCACATACCTTTGACACCTTTCCTGCGTGATGTCCTGAAGCCAGAAGTGGCCCCACTGGCCTTGAGGCAATTCTATGTAAATTTACACCAAACTTTCCTCTCTATCTTTTTCCCTAGGTTGCTCCAGGCAGTCACTGGTATCAGTCACTGGCTCTAAGCAAACACATTCTTTTAACAGGGCATTTCCCACACTTTTCTTTGGAAGCCCTTTTTTTCTTTTTTCCCTTCAAAATGCAATATTTCCTACCAACTCCTCCTCTCCATTCCCTTAATTTCAAGCAAACAAAGCAGATGATATCCCACATAATACGACAACATCATCTCCAGGGAAGAATTTGGCTCTCGTGTTCCTCTTCTACTTCTTTAATTCTACTATTTATAGCTTTTCTCCCTGCCAAATTCTCATCTGTTACTCCTTTGCTTCCATTCACTTCTTATTCCCTTCATGGCCCAGAATCTTTCCTATATCTGCTACAGACTTCTTAAGGCGTCCGTGTACGGTTAAAGGGTCCTATTAACAACAGAGATTGTTTGTATGACCTAATTAGATTTCCACAGAGACAGCCTTAATAGGCCCTTTTGGTTTTTTGGATTGTCTGCAAAGTAATAGTGCAATGGCAGTGTTCATTTTGCTTGGCTGTATCAGGCCATATATCACATCCTTTTCCTTCCAGTCCTTCAAATAAGCTTGTCTCATTCTTATTTTGGTTTCAAATTATAGATTATAAATTTCACTTCTCTCCACTTTCCCCTATAATTTGACCCCCAGCTGTTGAAACTGCTCCGAGTGATTCCCCCTGCCCACCATCCACCCCACGGTTTCGTATGAAAGACAGCCCAGCTTTAGGAACAAATGACGTCCCTCAGACCAGCTGTGTCTAATAAAAACCCAACCTCCAACTCTCACTTCCCTTCCTCAAAAGGATAAAATTGATTTGAAAGTGCTGATGATAAGATACATGGGAATACAAAATCTCCTTCAGTCCACAGACCAAAGCTGTGCACTGTGACATCATTGTATCCAAAAGGAACCATGCTGTCAGTTCCTCCACTGCCCTATAACTAGAAGTTATTACACTTGTCCCGTAGAAGGGATATTTGTTCATTTAATTTAGCCTTGTTTAGTCTGGCAAGAGCTATTTTCATTCCTGAAGTGCCACAGAACACTAGAAAATACCAGTTCCCCTCCAGGGTCCACTAGAACCAATGCATGTTGTGAAAAACACTCGTATTGGATGGCCCCTCGGAACACTTTTCCAGTAATGCTGCAGGACGCCTAACCCAGGGAAACAAGGTGGCTTTCTGCTGGAAAGGAGCCTGCAGCACCTGCAGCACACACTGACAGGGCTGGAAGGTGGCACTCACCCTTACCTGCTGCATGGCCTGGCAGCGACACCAACGAGCACGTTTCAAACCACTCCATTGCCTGGGCAACCTACAAAGAGAGCAGAGATGATCCTTATGGCTGAATATTCAAAAAATATTCTGTTTCCCTGTCTTTTCCTCTCCTCAGCCAGAGCAGGGTGTTTCTATATTAGTGCTGCAGGCAAAAACAGTGACTTGATATTTCCCCCCCTATTTCCCACTGGAGTTTTATTCCGTTCAGCATCTCCAAACTTCTTAAAAAATACGCATTGCTCCTTCTCTTCACCCTTTTCTGTGCTCTGCTTTGATAGTTCGGGATGTTTCCGTAGACCTGTTTGACTGAGAACATTTAACAGAACTCTCATACATAACATTATTTTAATGAGATAACTGTCATATCTGGGTCTCAGTCACATTAGAGATGGCACTCTGGTTTTCAGTTCCATTTCATCCTTTGGTTCCCAAAGAAAACCAGCAGATACAGGACAGCTGCAAATTACCTGAGGAAAATAGTCTGGAATCTTTTTTAATGTTCAGAAGAGGTTTTGTGTTTTAGCTATGAAATGAGAAGATTTAAATGCAGATTTAAGGCCTTTGTTACTACCATAGAGTGTGAAAATTCTGATGACTGAAAGAAAGAAGTATATCAATGGTGTATTCAAATATTGAATGAAGGCTGCTCTTGCTCACTCCCACATTTCCTTTCCTTAGGGGCCTCATTCTGCAAGTGTAACTCTTCTCCATCACTAAAAACAGTTTAATCCCAATTAATTCAGTGGGAGTCAAAGTTACTTATCACCTTCCAGACAGTTCTGACAATCTTATAGAGGTCAACTCTTAATTATTTACAAGTGTGAGCAGTCTAGGCTGTGTAAGGTAAGCCCTATTATTTGTAGTCAGCATTGAAAATTGCAGAAATTTCTCACTTCTGTAGATATCTGGGCAACTGCAAAAATAGATACACCAACAAACCAATTTGCTGCCTTCAGTTGTACATCTCTCTGGCCCTGATTGCCTCAGAAAGTCCCTCCTTTTTATTGCATCATGGGTGAAATCAGCCTCCCGGGTCTGTTTGAGAATTCCCTCCAACCCAAAGAGGGAGCTCACAAGGGAAGAGATTTCAGAAATCATCCTCTCCGCTTTGTGGTAACACACTCCAGACTTGGTTTAGCTAAGTGCAATGATTTAATCTTATGATGCAGAAAATGGATGTGAGAACTCGATCTTTGCAATGGATCCTTCCACAGGTGAAGTCCTGGGGTTAATCATATGTAATTAACACAGCAAAAGAATCCCATTCCAGCTGATTCAGAGGCTGCTTTTTGAGTCCTTATAAGGATTTTTAATGAAGTTGAGCTCAGTTCATATATAATTGGCTTATTTCCAAAATATTTGCAAGTACTGATACCTGAAAAAGGACAGCAGCATGAAGTGCAAATATAACCCTTCTGGTCTTCAAAAATTAGGTATTTCAGCTGTTTCCCATGGTAGCTACTTTGTATTCCTGTCCCCGTTGAAGACTTCCCACAGAAGTCTCTTTTTAATCATCCTCTCTTTCTATATTAATTCGTTCAGACCAGAGGTTGGCACACTAAACTTGGTACCAACTTGCTTTCACACAGTTTATCAAACCACAAAGGAATTTCATGTTTCAAACATCAGACAAACAAAAATGTTCTGCCCCAAAATACACTAAATAAAGCCCTTTGTTCAGGCACCGCACAGCACCTTTATCTCCTCCCGGGAGTGGTACCAGTGATGTCCATCCCACCAGCCATTAGCTCGTTATAGAACAACAACGTATTATTTTTGGAATTTTTCAAGGGAGAACCTCCAAGCCTCCTGATGACCACACACTGCAACACCCAGTAGTGCAGTATCGCTGATCAGTGGCCATAAATTGATTAAATACAGAGTCTAGAGCGAGATACAGAATAATTTTCAGACCAGTGAGAAGTGGGGCAATTTTTAACGTTTTCAGTAAACACTGATTTCAGTCCTGTGAAACAGTTTTCTGAGGAATCATCTATGCCCCTCAGTTTCTGCCTTAATTACCTGAGTGCTCAAGTGTCGCTGCTGCCAGTGTGGACCTGGAGAAGGGTCCTCAAGCCCCCCAGTGGGAAGCGGCCATTTTGTGTCTCCTTCCTGGTGGCAAATTCATCCCATTAGTCAAATCCATTTTATTTGATTCCATAAGTTTCACAGAATGCCACGCTGGGTTTGGGAAACGATTGTCACCCTTCATGTGCTGCCTGGGGATGGTGCCACATTCTCCTTTTACAGAGGAGAAATGAAATCAGTCTGCAGAGACCCAGTGGGGTTTTCCTTGTGTTACCCCAGCCCCTCATAACCCCCTGAACCCCCTCACGTCCCCCTCGGCTTTGAGAGGAAGACACAAACGTGCAGCTTGTCTTAAATAAGTCTTACAGCGTGGAAAGTGAGATGCACAGCTGGCTCGGGACAGCTACTGCAAAACACCGGGGTAAGCGATCAGTCTTTGGATATTAATTGGATTATTTGGGGAGTCTCCTTAGGCTTTCAGGGCAGGGTCCGCAACACCCACAGTTATCCCGGCGCGGTGCGAGGGGGCACGGAACGAGCTGGTTCCCAAGGCCACTTCCAACCCGCACCATTCCCTGGTTCTCTGTGACGCCGGGGGGAAGGAATTCCCTCCTCAGCCCTGCCAGGGGTATCCCTGGCTCTGGAATGCGCTCCCGGCGCTTCGGGGCGTGCGGATTTACCTGCGGAGGGCGCGGGCGCTCCGCGGCATCGCCGGGCTCGGCGTGGGAAGGCAGCGCTGCGGCTCGCCCTGCCCCGGTCCCCCGGCAAAGGGGCGCGGGGGCGAGCCCGGCCGGGTTCGGGGTGGCCCCGGGTGGGTTTGGGATGACCCCGGGCGGGTTCGGGGTGGCTCCAGGTGGGGACACGCCGTGCCCACCCGCACAGCCCGTCCCGGGCTCTGCCCCCCGCCGTCGGAAGGGGTTCTCCGTCCCGCCGGGGGAACTGCCGGAGTTCTGGGTTATGGCCCTTGGCGTGAGGACTCTCGGGGAGGTGTGCGACAGGTGCGTTTGTAACCTCACAAACGCTTTCAAAAGTCATTCTGAGGTCGAGTGACACGTTACAAATCGCTTCGGGGCTCTTGGTTCCGCCGCCTCGGAATCCAAAAGCAGTTTAATGTTTGTTTCCGTGAAAAGCCTGGAGATCGGTTGTGTCCCAAAGCCTGCATTTCCAATGTCAGGTTTGCTTTTGATTATAAGGGTGAACAGCATTCCTTAAAATGTTCTTTTTCCTGTTCAGCAGACCCACAACCTCCAGGTCACACGTCTTCCTCCCTAACTCCCACTGTGTCCACTGTATCCTGGGATAAAATTACTCCAGAGCCTTCATGGCCCATCTGGGCTTCACTCCGTGAGGGGACCGGCCCCTCCAGGAAGGCTGTGAATATACACAGTCGTAAAAATGTGCTTAGTACAGTGGTTTAGTAATTACTGTTGTTTAGTAATAACCCTGTCAGGGTTGTACAGTGACAGAGCAAAGCCCCAGAGGGCTCAGTGTCTGTGGGACCTGGGCTAAAAATGAATATTTCACATGATGAAACGGTAAGCAGGTGAAGAGCAGGGTGGTGATGAGAAGCTGGAGGGGTTGGGCAAGCCAGGTGTGACGGAACAAATTGGTTTATTGGAGAAACCTGGCACTCGCTTCACATAACCATTTTGAATCTTACTTGAAGTAACATCATCCTTTATATCTGAATTACCTATCGTTGCAGCTGTAAATGAAGTTTTGGTGGCTGTTTATGCATTAACTACAAAGGATTTGTTTCTATAAATACCTTGATAGAAGATTAATTGTCACAATTGTAAGTAGAGCCACAGCTTAACAGAACCATTTGTCAGCATAGTGTCTAAGGATCTCCTCATCCCTGAGGTAAACTGGAAGCAAATTTTGTTGTTTGTTTTTTTTTTTCCTCATTTTTAATGCATCCATGTCAGGGTTACCGGGATTACTGTCTCTACACCTGGTCTACACCAATGTTCTCAGGCAATTTTTAAGTATAAGCAAGGTCCTAATTTTCCATCCTACATTTTCACTATGTACCTGTGCTGGCTATGAAATTAGTCAAAACACATTGTTCTGGGAGGCTGAATGGGCACTTGAATTTGATGGAAATGGGAATTTTGGACTGATTTGTTGGACAATGCATTTTCTAATCACTAAGTATAATGTGAAATTTGAAGAAAATGAAGAAAAAACAGTCAAAGCTGAAAACCCAGTGTTCCTTGTGGTTTCCCAAACAATTGTGGGTTTTTTTAACAGCTGCTTGTTAGTTAAGAAAGTTGCTAAAACGAAAACAAAGCTTCTACATGGGAATTGTTGCTGTTCTCTCTTTTACTTAAACACTGGGAAAATATTTCTCAAAACTGTTTGAATTTAGAGGCTCTAGATACGTCAACTGAAATCCATTTAAATTCTGATTCAGATGTGAGTTGCTTTAAAAAGACAGTGTAATTGGGCCCAAATGTTTGCTATTGTATAACTAATATTCCTATTCATTTTTAAGGTGGGAAAAACAGATAAATAAGTACTTTAGTAATGTACATGCTGAGAACAGGGGCTGCTCCCACGGGGAATCATTCCCAACAAAATGATAACACAAATCAAGGCTTGGATGGCATCTATGAACTAAGAGCACCCCATGTGTCAGTGGGGAAGCACCTGGTGGTTTTAGCTTAGTCTGTGCATTTAGACTTAGCCTAGAGCTGAGTGTGGTGATTTCATTCTGGTGGTCTCTGCTGGAAGGGCTCGATGCTGACGTGGGCTGGTGCCACAGGGTTCCTGCTGTGAGCCCTGTGGCTGGCAGCTCCTTCCAAGGCAGAGCTTTATCCCAGCCTTGTTCCATCCCCTGCTCCTTCAGAGGCAGAGCTTTATCTCAGCCTTGCTCTGTATCTCCTGCTCCTTCAGAGGCAGAGCTTTATCCCAGCCTTGTTCCATCCCCTGCTCCTTCAGAGGCAGAGCTTTATCCCAGCCTTTCTCCATCCCCTGCTCCGAGTGCCTCAGAGTAGAATAGGCCCTGTGTGCTCCTGAGCAGGCACCAAGGCAGCCACGGTGCCCTACAGAGACTCACATGTTCTCCTGATTATCCAGCACACTTAAACTTTGAGTTATAAGGGTGACCCCAGCCAGTTGGCTGAAAAAATACATTTGACATCATTGAAAATGTATGCTGCTGCTGAAGCATGGATTTTAATTTGAGGAAAATGTCGGCCGTAATCTAGCATACATTAAAAAATATATCTTTTTATTTCCATATGGGTCATGTTAAGGAAAATATTAAAAAAAAAAAAAAAAAAGAAGCCAACCCTATTATATGAAGTCTCATTAAAGCAGCCTGGAAAAGTTTAGCCAATTTACAGGCTATACATCTTAATCTCCCCAAATTACAGGAACGATAGAGAAACGGGTGGTTGAGAGCGAAAGCGGGACCAGCAGAACCTGGCTGAGGGCCAAACCATGGATCAAGTAGCCCTTGCTTTCACTTGACTGCTACCCCTTGTTATTTAAAGAAAAGAAAGGATTTTCAAAGAAAGGCCTGGAAATGGCAAAGCATGGAACGTCCTTCCTTCTCTGGATGAAAACTAAGACCCAGAGCTTGGCTATTTTAACATGGTGCTTTGCCCCAGCTCGGGTGCCTGGAGAAACAGATTTCTGAGAACTGAGAGAAAATAAAGTTCTTTCTATTCCAGGGTAAAATGGGAGCTGGGGGGGCAGAATGGCACCCTTGGACTAGTAATAAACTAGAGAACACCTTCCTTATACCTCAGGGAGAGAAGGTAATAACTGCACATTTTCTGCTTCTTTGACTTTTTGGCTACACATTCATGAAACTTTTTTTTTCTTCTGTGGTTCTTAGCAGGAAGGTGGTTTAACTGTACCATCTTGGATAGTGTCTGCAGGGAAGGCAAGGGTGGAATGGGTATGGAGATGCTGGAGGATGCAGAGGCAAAAGGCAGGAGGCAGCGAGGTGTGAAATGGCAAAGAGATGATTGTCATAGCTAAATTCATGGCTCTGTGTAGAAAACTGTCCAGTTATTGCTTTTGCTGCTGTTGCCCTGTGTTGCAGGGCTCCACTCCAGAGGCAAAGGGGGTCTGTGAAGGGAGCACAGAGAAGCTGGGGATAAAGATTGCTGCTTCTTGCATTAATCTCAGAGACCAGACAGTGCAGAAAGCAATGAAAGGAGGTGAAGTGTCCCGATGTGAATGAGTGGAGGTGTTAAGAGCCAGCAAAGGGAGCAAACCTGAACAGCAGAAAGAGGAGGAGAGAAGCTACAAAATTTTGAGTGTTGGCAAACCTTTCTGCTCTTAGCTAAAGCCAAGGCTGGCCTAGTGCTTGCATCTGTGGGGAGTGTGGGGTAGGGCAGGAATAAGACTGCTGGAAAGGTCCTGCTTGGTCTAAACAAGATGTGTTGTTTCTGTAGTAGTTCCAGTGAACAAGAACTCGCCACTGCAGCTCCGACCAGAACTGTATGGCAGAAATCAGTGGTGTTTCCCCCTGTGGGTAGGATTGGAGCTGGCCCACCTTGTCTCCTGTTTCTGTGGTACCTAAAAAGCAAGCTGGCTGGCTCCCTAGGGAGGTGGAGGAGCTCACTGTCTACATCCCTGGTGAATGTGTCTGTGCCCACATTAACCTGCTGTGCCTGTATGTATTTATGAGGCAAATGATGGACGACTGACAAAGCAGTTCTGTACCTTTTTGAGAAACCTTTGTCTCACTGAACCACCTATTTCATGCTTTAGATCAGGGTATCTACTGCAGGGGAAGTTGCCGGAGGTGAGTGTTTTTCCATGCTCCAGTAGGCACTCTTTCACTACGGTATTCCAGGAGCTGGAGCTTGAAATTTCCTGTTCCTGCTTTCCTATTCCTCCAGCCCTCTGGCCAGGGATTGCCCCATTATCAACGTAACAACCCACGGGAGGGGTTACACGTTTTGTGGCCAGCTCTGGCTTGTTGGAGGAGTTTCCTGCTGGCTTGTTTGCTGCGGGAAACTCAGAGCTTGGCGAACGGGCTGCACTGCTGGGTTTGGGAGTGCTTTTTGCATGTGCGTACGTCTGGGTTTGCCATGCCCTGCCTATTCCTTGTTCTGCACAGCTCGTGGAAACTCTGCCCGCAGGGCTGAGGAGGTTTGTGCGCCTCCCATGTGAAAGGGGCGCATGTGGGAATGTTAACATGGGCGTGTCTTGGAGGCAGGTTTATTAACACAGCCAGAGATAATGGCCTTGGCAATATTTGGAAGCATCCTGCTCCATTAAATTATAGACTTGGTGGAGACAAAGAGATTAGGGAGAGTAAGGAAGATTATTTCGCCGAGCGGAATGTCACTGTAATTTGCTGGTCTTAAAAATCTTTGCAGAATTCGGTGGGAAAAATTAGAGTTCTTAAAAGTTCCTATAGCTGGACTTGATGACTGACTCACTCCACCTTCCCACTTAGTGTCCAAGAATGCACAAACCAATATATGTTTGTATACTCATAGTGTTAAAAATATTTGTTAGTTATCAGTGGCATGTTTTGAAAGAAACCCACCCAAACAATTCTTGGCTTTGTAGTTAGGATAAGTAATAGTGCATATTTTCTCCTGATTAATTTAATTTTTTCCATCCCTGTTTTGGTTTATGGTTTGTCTGCAAACAGACCGTAGAACATCCCAGCTATTCAGCATTTATGAATTCCTTTCATCATCTTTAATGCAAATACTTCAAGACAGGGCCAGGAGTTCTTATATGTTCCTACCATGCTTAATACAGCAGTGCCTCAGTCTGGAGTGCATTTGGTTGTCTGGGCAATGCTTTTCCTGTGTTTAGTAATTTATTTTCAATAGAGATTTCTGGGCCACTTTACCTGTTCCTTATGCACTCCATCCTTTCACGATTTCTTTTGTTGGAGTAAATGTCTAAGGTTTTCCCAGCATTTCCATTGGATTTTCAGGACTTCTCTCCAGTTCCTGCAGCTGTTCATATTAACATTACACTGCTGTGGGCTTAGTGATTGTCATTTGAACCAAGCTCCTAACACCTCCTCTCAGGTAGGCTACAGACATCATAGATTCCTACATTTGCTTTTCATAGTCCTTTTTACTTCCCATTACCATTCCTCCAAATGTGTCTGAGTATCTGACAGATACAACAATCTGGTCAAGGTCTTCTGGCAGAAGCAAAAATTATTTATTAACATCTGCCCTGAGAAGCTAATTCTCTTCTCTGAGCTACCAGAAAGAGTGTGACACGATCTTCCATGTGTTTTTTTCTGTGTTAACTTTCTTTTGCTGTTTTTGGTGGAATTTTTTTGTTTCTTTTATTATTTTTTTTAAAGCATTTTCAGAGAGCCTGCAATTGAGTGGCTAGGTGGTTGAGAAAGATGCCAGGGAGCAGAAAGTCTCTGAAATTCCCCCTGAAACACTTCAAGTCCCTTCTCAGATATGAAGCTTCTGGGATGCAGCGTCCTCTCAGTGGGATTGGACTGAGATGGTCACCAACCCAGAGCTTCTCCTGTCACATTTGGAATCCCCCTGTGACTTTTGTTAGCCCTTTGAGCCTCCTTCTAGAATCTGCAGATACACATTCAAAAAACCAGCATGAGGGGATTCCCTTAAAAAAAAAAAAATCCTAAAAGAATGTGTAAGAGCAGCATCTCAGGTTAATAGTTATTTTATAAAATTCTTGAGAGACAAATCTAATCCACGGGTGGTAAAGTAGAGCCACAGGAGGAGGAAGGTGATGGAAGAGGAAGGAAACACACACACACACACACACACTGGTGGTTGTGTATCAGCAGGTTTGAAGGAATGGATGCAAGCCTGGGCCAGGATTCCTGCCTGGGCACCAGCTCCATGTGTGGCATGGCACAAATCCCATTACTTTATACTTTCCACTCTTCAAGCACTGGAATAGACATATTTTCCAGGCAGAATCTGATTGTTCAAAGACAACAACAGAGAACTCTTTCAGACTAGTGAGATCCTTGGTACTTTAAACTCCCCATAGTCCTTTTTGGGAGGCTCGGGGCCTTTAGAGCTCTTTGGCTGAACTGGGAAGCTCTTCTGGTGCGTGTGAATCTCTGAACAGCTGATTGTTAAATGAGCACTAATTGTAAATATTCTGCAGGTGTCACACATGAGTGTGTGGGAGCAGCATGGGACTGGAGAATGCAGAGCTTAGCTACACCGAGGGGTTTTAGTTTTGTGTTTCTATTTCATCATCACTATAAAGGGAACCCTTTATTACACAACACTGGTCCTTACTGGTACAGCGCTCTCATTTTATCTCACTTGGAGCTCCTGAAATCTGCTGTCATACTGGTACTTACTCTACCCTTTTTGCCATCTTAAACATCCTAGCAAGGCATTCTAGGCCTTGCTATCACATATGAATCACTTTCTATTTGTGATTGTGTTGATTATTTGGGAAACAAGGACTGTAAAAAAGTGTGTATGTGCATATATATATACATGTTTTATATATATATACACACTATAAAAGGGGAAATTTTGAAGTCTTAGAATTCTTTCTTGTATATGTTGTATTTGCTGCTTAGTAGGGATAAATATCCTGTACCCTGCATGAAATTCCAAATGCTGTTTAATGGGAATCTTGACTGTTCCCTGCCACTGACAGTTGGAAGGGAAAAAATGCTTGTTTTACCTGCTATTTGGATGCTGAACCCATTTTTGGGGCAGCCTGTCTGTTAGGGGAAAAGTTTTTGAAAGATTTTGCTGGTTGACCAGTCCTGCTCTCCTGAGGCAGCTCTGCTTCTCCCAGGGGAAGGAAGTTCATCCAAGTTCCCCAAGATGGGCCTGTGCCTTTTACAGTACAGATAATGTCACATCGTGGCTGTGCTTACATTTGTGTTGTTTTCCTCTATGAATATAGGTCATTTGGGCATATTCTGACAGGAAGAAAATAGGTAACCATTCATCTGTGATTGTATCTTCACCTCTGTTGCAGAGGTACCAGAGGCAAAAGGAGAGTGTGTAGGGCTGGTATCTTGGTAAGACCTGGTCTAGTTTCCGATCCACATGTCTTTGTGTGGCTTTGGTGCTGAGCATTGAGGTTGTTGGGCAAGTGGCACAGGGAGCGTGCCACAGCACCTGGTAGGCTCTGCTTTGGTCTCTCCACAAACTGATAATAACTTAAACTATGATACCTTAGAATTAAAATCTAAAGTTTTAAATGATGCTGACCTTGAGAGCTCTTGGAGCTACTATTTCCACTTGTGATTGTACCTCCTGACTTGCATTTGGCATCACCACAACCACTTGAAGATATGCCTGTAACTGAGAGATCTGTTTGGCTTTTGTGTTCATTACGCTCTTCACTGCTTACTTGTCTACCTAACCAACTATTCTTTTTAGTCAAGAGAGGGATAAAAGAAGAAAAAAAAATCCAGTTCTGAAAAATGCTGTGCGCTCAGCCCTGAGGAAGCCCCTTTGATACTAAAAATAGGATGCAGTGGTTTCAAGAAAAAAGAATTTCCACATCGCATTTTCAGTTGTCTTGAATCTGAAGAGCTCTTGCCTCTTTTCCCACCAATGGTTATTTATTAAAAATAATTAACATGGTAAAAGTTAAACCCAGAATTCAGACTACCTTTCAGTGGACTTCTCTCTGCCTTGAACACGTGGGCACTTTTGAAAGCCTGCCCGGTGTCATTCTCAGAACCTTTTCCTTCTCTAGACTGTGAAGTGCTGTAGGGGGGGAAGATAGCGCTGCCCATGTCAGCAGCAATGCCAGCCCCATCCTCGGGGCTCTGGAACGCTGCTGTCGTGGCGCTGAACGTCCCTCTTTGGGCTGAGCCTCTCCCGGGTCCCTGAGGCACCAGAGTAAACAGGTCCTTGGACACTGTGCCCAGACTGGCAGGGCTTCTGAGCCCAGCATGGGACAGGGACAGAGGCAGCACGGTGGGACAGCCTTGGCTAGTGGTGCAAGAGAGCAGGTAGGGAGCTCTTTGTGCTGGGAAGGGCACGAGGAGTCAGGCATTGCTCCCGAGAGCTCCTGCAAAGCAAGAGCAGTCACTTTGCTTTCTTCCCTTCTTCTCTTTCTTATCAAAGCTTCAGTCGATTCTCTCCTCTGCTCTCTTGCCCCCCTTCCCCCTCTACTCCCTAAGCCTGCTTTTGATTTGGTTTTATTGGCTAGTGAAAGGAATCATTTACTAGTCAAGGGCCAAGCAGTGACAAAGGAATGCAGGTAAATTAGTTTCAGTTCCTATTTCTCCCCGTCTTCCTCCTTTGGAATTTGAGCTTTAGAAAATAAAGTCCTTTTACCCCATACCGCCCCCCTCTTTATTTCTAAAAGGATTTCCCCCCCTCAACCTCTCTTTCAAGAACTTCATTTTTGTAACTAAGAAAACCCCCATTAAAGTACCTAAAATGTCAAGGTGTACCACACATTCAATGAAATCCAACTGAAATACATAAAAAAAAAAAAAAGGCAGCTTTTTGCATGCACCTTAAAAATGCAGAAATAAACTGAGAGCACCATAAAGCTTGTTTTAATGAATAACTATGTACACACTGGGCAGTTTTACATGCACGTATATCATGCTTCAAATGCTGAAATATAGTTAAAGTTTAAACATTTTGCAGAAAATATGCAAAAGAACTTGCAGAGAATCGACATGGAGAAAACCTGTATGTTCAGTCTTTCATCACTGAGTATTACTGAAGTATTAAGCACTAAACTAATAGTAGTAGCATTTAACTGTCCATTTTTTTGCCTTTTTTCCCTTTGTAGTTTGCCTTCATTCAGACAACATGCCTCAAATGTATCTGGATGTTTCACCAACTCTACTCTTACACAAAAACCTTTAGAGATTGAGGCCTTCTTTTTGCATCTCGTTGGTATCCTTGGTAAATAATGTAATCCAAAATGCTCTGTGATCTTCAATAGTACAAGGCATTGTGGCATAAGTGACGGAAAAGGGGTTGTTTCTCTTTGGTAGCTATTCCTGTTAGTAATTTCCAGGTTCTTAACATAGAAATAAACCCACGATTTGTCTTTTTTTTTTTTCTCTTAGCACAGCAAAAAAGTTGCTTATTCAGTCTTTTAGCTGTCCTCATAATTAGATACATTTTGTGTTTATGCCTGCACAACACAAACCTGAAACACAAAAGAACTCAGTTCTGCCTAAACAACAGTAAGGTTTTGGACACCAGCTGGAAGAAGCCAGGAAACGTAAGTTAAGTCTGATATTCCCCACTTGCCTCACTCTATTGTATGTAGGTTTTGTGGGGAAAGAGCACAATGATGAGAGAGGTAAGAACACAGTGTAGTCCTAACACTGCATTTCCTGGCTTTTGTTGGCTTGTGTCACAGCCTTAAAAAATTGGCTTTAATTTCCTCAAGAAAGGGGCAAATATATTTTCCAGAACGGTGTAATATATACAAACGTAATTTATCTGCCCAGCCAGAACATCAGCTATCGAGGGAGTAGGATCTGAATTTGAGAGGAATTTCCTAGGAAAACCTCTCCTGGATTTTCCAGCTGTGTAAAGCTACTTCAGTCTTTAATTCCCAACTGCTATTTAAATGACTGTGGGAGACCAAAGATTTCCTCCTGCCAGTGGAGCAGAACCTTTCACTAAACACCCGCTAAAGGTGTTTTTCCAAACGATTTCTAGGGTTCAGTGGGATCTGCTTGTGCTTGATTTAGAGCCACTGACTCAGAGTCCTTTCCCATGGCAGATTTAGGAAGTACAGAACTTGCTTGGAAGTCGTGAGATCCCATGGAATGAGCAGAATGAGATCCCTTGTGTCCTTAGCAGGACAATCCTCCGGATCCAGGGGCTGTTGTTGGGAGTTGGAAGTCGCCCCTAAGGGATGCGGGTTGTAGGACTGAGGGATGGGAGGTTTGTTCCTTGCTTGGTGTGAAAGGAAAATGTGGATTGTGCTCTCAAAACAAGTCAAGTTTGTGGATATTTGTGACTGCACAAGCGACAAATTTGGGTGGCTTTTATCCAACAGCCGGGCTTTTTAAAAACTGCTTTGTGACTCTGTCAGCAGGGTTTGCAGCAATTTCACCTGTGCACGCTTTCCTACATTTCTAACTCTTCAGATCATATGTTACACTTCCCCTAAAGTTCTGCAGGTTCTTTCAAAGCATCACCGTAAGCACAGTGGATGTTTTTGCACTGAGCTGCCCTGCACAGCAGGGTCGTACCAAGGGGGTGTGATATTTGGACAGGTTTTCATTGGGAGATATTATTATTATTATCATGATGATGATGATGCAGATGTTTGGTACACTTTGTGTGGGCATTTTTAAATACCAAAATTAAAAATATTGCATTGACTTAATACAGATTTAAATCTTAGTATATACAGAGAAGGAAACATCAGAAATATCAAAAGCACATGAAATAATTAAGTGACTTTAAAATTCTTGAGCCTGGTATTCTCTTTATCATTGGGAATAAATATGTGTGCTGGTAATCTAAAATTTAAACAATTCCATGTCCTGCTGCAGTGAACTTCTATCTAGTTTTCCCCCAAAATAATGGTTTGGGAAGGAAGTGTTTACACAATAGCAAGAAAAACAGTGAAGACAGTAACAGTGAAATTACATAACAGCAAAAATGATACGATGTATCGACCCAAATTTGTGATTAATTATAGATCTTAAAACATTATAATGAAGTCTTTCTGCCTCTATAGCAATTTTTATCAGATAAACAAGACTTGGAGTGAGCAGATCTTCCTGTCTCAGGACCAGAAGGATTAGTTTTCTGGTTTGCACCTCCCAAGATATTGTGCCTTCCTGAAGCCACAAGCTGGATCCTTATAGCCCACCACTTTCGATCTGTTTATTACTCACAGAAGAGACTGAATTTCACGGCTTTGAGCCCAAACTGAAACAGGCAGTGTTGCAACAGAGGTGCTCAGGTCGGTGTGGGACTATTGGGTTCTCGCTCCGTGCCTTTTAAAAATGATTCTTCCATACCCAAATCATGCAGGTTTGGGGAACGTTTGAGCGTGGCACAATTAAACATAAGAGTTTAAAATATTTACGGGCAGTCTGTAGTGAGGAGGGTCGAACTGTGGGGGAAAACCCCCAAAGTAGCCCCCGAAAGGCTTTTTTGGGGCGGTTTGCGGCGCTTTGGGTGTCCCCCCGGCGCCTCCAGGGGCCGCTGTGAGCCCACGAACTCCGCCATCCATCCACCCTTTGTGTCTTCAGATGTTCCAGCCGGGATTCCAGGGGAGGAAATGAAAAAGGGAAACTAAACGAGCTTTTTTTTTTGCCTTCCCCCCCTTTCCACCCCTTCCCTTTCTCTCTCTCTCTCTGGTTTCTATTTGTAATACTTTATTTCTACAACAAGCACAAACCACTAGAAAGGCAGAAAGCAAAATATGAATTTTTCCTTTTTTTTTTTCACTGTAAACCTCTGTAAAAACAATGAAAAAAAAATTCTGGACTATATTAGATGGCCTGTTTCTTGTTTCTTCTTTCTCTTTTCTTTTTTCCCCTTTCTGAGCTGTTTGCATTTTAATTTTTGGAGGAGAAGAGGAAATAATGTTTTGTAGAAACACACAGTAATTACCAGTTGGACTAAACTGGGGGCAGCAACTGATGACACGAAATGGTTACGTTTTGTATCAAAACAGTTCCGAGCAGGGCAGAAAGTTGTACTGGATTTGGGAGTGAGAAGCTGCATCTATCAGAAATGATGGATTTCTAAAGAAAAAGAGAGTATGTAATGTTCAAAAGAAAAATGACATTTGCTGTATCATAAAGGTTTAATTCTAAGTCTCCGTCAAACATTATCTGAGATTCTGAAAACAAATAATAATTGATATAAAAGAACTATAGTTGATGGATACATTTAATTAGGGTTTATTTACTGTGGGTTGGATAAACACTTTTGTTTCTGTAAGGGGAAGGATTTGTATCTGCAAGTTCTGCCTTGAACATTTCAAGTTAAAAACAAATGTTTTAAGAGAAGAAACTAACATAAAACAGCCCAGCGTTGGCTTTTGTGTCTTTGTAAATGTCTGTGGCGGTTTCTTCTTGTCTGAGGGAAAGAGCCATTCATTAAATTAAAAGTGAACCAGTTAAACTGGACCTTTCATTGAAGAAAGTCTCCCAGTGATCCGTGCTTTATTTGGTGGATTGTCTTACAACACAAATAAACCGAGGGGGTTTTTATCTTGGGATCTAAAAATACTAGAAAGAAAGGAAATCCAAGCAAGGCAGAAAATACTAGGAAATAATTTCCTATTAAACAGACCCTCTGCCTCCATATATCTCAAATCATGAAAGCGCACAAGAGAGGAGGGCTCATATTCCTTTTTCTCTCAGGTTAAAAGCCAGTGACAGAGGAAATCGAATTCAAAGGTACCGGCAATGTTTGCAGTGTTCAAAAATAGATAGAAAGGAATATACACTGAAAATCCAGCACGGCTGTTTGCTGGCAGCAACTGCTAAATGCAGATGATGGTGCAGTCTCTGAAAACCAAAATAGACTTGAAAACGTATAGATTTTTAGGGCAGAGTCAGGGTATTTTTTTTCTGAACAAAATTCCTGGGCATTTATTTAGATACCCGTTTTGGCTGACTTAAATTCACGCTTGACATTCCCTTTTTCTTTTCCAGTCTTATGCGTGTCTTTACAAACCCTGCTCAGGGACAGTGTGTGATAATGGGCAACAATGAAACCAGTGTAGTTTGGGAGAATAATTACTGTAAAAGATGCAAGACAGTTGAAGAAATATTTTTTCCTTGTGTTTTTTTCTGCTGCAACCGAAAACTTGGTAGTTTTATTTATATGTATTTTTTTAATTCTGTGAAACGTTTTTGTGGAGTATTTTCAAGTTTAAACTTTTTTTTATCATAGTGTGCTTAATGAAAAACAAGCAGAATAATGTACTCTGACATGCAGGACTGAAATTCAGAATAAAACGGAGTCTTGTATGCACTGAAATTGCATGATTAAATTTTGGAAGTGGTTTGCCATAATTTGGATTTTTGGATGGTGAAACTCAGATGCTCCAAAGGACCCCAAAAACATCCTGACAAGTTTCTTGATGCTCATGCTGATGAGCACCCAAAAGGCACTAATTCTCCTACACATTCAACACATGTACATTTAGGTACATGTACTTTCACAAATTTTATCTTCTGTGAGTACTAAAAATAGCTTTGCCTTTTATCTTTGCTTGTCAGCAGAGTCCATACACAAATATAGCACATCTTATAAAGTCTCTTTTGCATCCACAATGAGCCTTCAATTAATTCTGCATATAATTCCATGACATTCATTATTAATAAGTATTAATACAACTTAAAAAAACAGAGCCATTCTCAGGATTATGACTCTGACCCAGAATATCTGGGGTGGAAAAATGAACAGAGATGATAGCTGCATTTCTTATTTTCTTGGCATGAAAATGGAACAAAGCTAAATGAAAAGAAGCAAATTGTCACCGGGCCGTTGTAATAACCAGATCACTGTCCTGTGCATGTGATTTTGCTTTCAGTGATACAGTCAGGATTGTACTGATGGTGCAAAAAATATTTGCCAGTAAAGGCTACTTTCGTGAGTGGTGTGTCCAAATTTAAGCCAATATATATATATATGAATATATTCACAAGTTAAACTTGCAAGTTTAACTCTGGTGGATTCCTGCCCTTCCTCTTGGGCAGTGCTGAGGGAACCAGCCAGGGCAGGAAGGGCTGCCAGACCCACAGAGGGAGTGGGAGCAGTGAGTGATCAAAGCACAGACGGGGCAGAGGGAAAATACCTGTTGTCTCTTTCTCCCCAGGAACCTGTTGGAAGGCTGGGATGTGCAATTCTGGGAGCAACAGTGTGAGTTTTCTTGTCTCTGCAAGCCTTCCCCAGTCTCAGGGGTTGTGGAGCTGTGCTGCTCGGCGTCGTGGGACACGCTGCTCTGCTCAGAGCTGCTCCCTGAGGAGGTACTGTAGGACAGGATTATGTGTGACACCTTTTGTAATTCACTTCTAAAATGCAGCTCCTTTTGGATAAAACAGAGGAGCTCTGAACTGGAAGAATTCACAGTGCTCCAAAGAGGAGGTTCTCAACCTTTACTTTTTATGGGACTTGTAAGGCAATTCCACGCAGAAAGTAGTAACCAAGTGGGGAAAGATAATCTGTGCTAAAAATCAGTTTATAAAATGAGTTCATGTTGATGACCTACCTTGAAAATTCAGATCCAGTAGAAGCTGGAGGTTAAACTAAAACTAACCAGGCCTGATTCAAAAGGATTTGGTTTCTCTTACCCCAGAACAAAGCACATTTCTGACTGCTGCCCGATGTTAGGGGAGCAGATTTTCTGTAGGCTTTGGTTCTCACCTCGGCAAATAAATAAGGATTCAAAATATTTTCTCCCCCCAGGATGCATCAGATCAGTTTTGCTCATTCCAAAAATCTTTCTGGTCACTCTAAATGGCAGCTCAGCTGTTCTGGAAGTCTGGCCATTTGTGCAAAAGGGAGCAGAGTGCAAGCGGGTTTGCTTGTGACAGAACAGCACACGAGGGCCATCAGTCCTGGGCTGCCAAGAGCTTCTCTTCTCAAGGTGGGGATCACTTGGAACCTCTGGCCTGCAGCTGTCAGTGTGGGCTGCCATATATCTGATTTGTCCTGAAATGTTGTTTATCAATGGAAAGGAACTGTGCTCTGCCCGTTTGCCCGGGATTTCCTGACATTCAGCAGCCTTGCTGGAATTGTAGCTCTGCTGAATATTCACAGGTAGGGCAGAGGCAGCTCCTCCTGGGTGGGTGTCCCCCTGCACAGGGCTCTGGGCAGGCTCAGAGGGCTCAGCACACTCAGCCTCCTTGCCAAGTGCGTGTTGCTGTCTGCCAGCCCTTTCTGTCCCGCAGACCTTACTGGGAGCAGTTCAGAGCAGTGCAAGGGAAAATTTCCAAGTGCTTTGCACGCTTGAACTTCAGGCAGTTTCCTCCTCCTAACTGGAGCTGGAGAGTGGGAGTGCACTGCTTCCCCTCTGGCACACGAGTGTTGCTTTCTGACTGATGCACATGAGAGGGGTTTGGTGTAGCTTAATAATGGTTGTGCTTTGAAGAAATGTTTGGTTTATGCAGGTAAAGAAGGAAAAATTGTCTGGGGTTGTAAAGGCCTAAAGGGCACAATCTGCACTATCTGATCCATTTGCCTTCCCAGCAACTACACTGAAGCACAAAACAGCCACTTGATTTCTTGAGCACCTGAAGAGGAGGAGAGGCAGGGGCTTGAGGGTGGAGGAAAAGGGAGCAAACAAACCCTGGTCAAAGCTTTCACAACAGAGCTTTCATTGTTTTAATTTACAAACATTTAACACATGTGAAAGTTGCCATTTCCCCCAGCATTTCCATTAACACGTTTAAATTACAGCTGTTGGAAATCTCGGTACAGGTAAAAATATTCTTTTCATAAGCTCTGGGAGAACAGTGAGGGAAGTAAAATAAGTAACAAAACCCTTTTTCCTGATCCCTCCACCCTTTGGCAAAGTCACCTAAAAATGAGGGGATTAACTATTACGGATCAATAGGAGGCACTTTTGAAAGAGGAAGCATTGCTATCCAGATTTGAGGGAAATGAAGTGTTTATTGGAACAAAAATATCCTCTTTGTTCACATGTTACTTCATTGCATTGTGTATTCCCTTCTGAAGTGCATGAAAAGCAACTGAAGAAAATGTTTTATGCCGCTCTTCCTTTCTTTTACCACTCCTATCTTTTGTCTTCCTCCTTTTCTCTGTGTCCATCTTTGCTCATTAAGTTCCTAACCAATGCTTTTCTAATTAATGCCAGTTTAATTTAATGTGTAATGATGCTGTGTCTGTGTGGGGAGTTTGATTTCTCTTTGTGATTCTGGCCTGACCATTGAGATTAGCAGCATCTGTACAAAGCTGAGAAGTCCCTTTGGGCACCAAGCAACACTTCCAGCTCCCTTTTTTTCACCAAATCAAAGTGACTGGTGTGTAGGATTAGGAGAAAGTATCTCTCCATCAAATGACTGCAACTGTTTGCTTTACAGCTTTCTGAATCAGCTGGTATTTATTCACTTTCTTTTAAATTATTAAAGATGATGGAGTTAGATACAACATTATCATAATATAGCTGAAAATTGAGGTTGAAAAACTATTTTTAAGAAAAAGGATGACATAATGCTGGCAAATTGTGTCTATCAATATTCCATGAGTGTTTATTTAATTATACCTGTTGTTGGAAAACACTAAAGAATGTTGCATATGAATATATTTCAGCTTGTGGGTTGTTTGCAAACAGTTTTCAGATACTTTTTTGCTTGAGCATTCCCAATTTTTTTATGCAGTGGATCATCTAGATCATGTTGTATTTTGGTTACACAGCTCAGTGCCAGCAGAGCCCTGCGTGGGCACTGACAGAACACACACTGGCCAGAGGCAGAGCAGCCCAGCTCCTCAGGACATCTGCCTGCCCACAAAGCCAGGTTTTCTGGCAGAAAATGTGTTTGCAGAGAAGGCACCCAAAGGGTGTTAATTACTGCTGAGATGGCTTTGTGGTTGGGTGTCTCCTGGGGCTCAGTACATCCTGGTGTTCTCAGGAAGCGCTGCTGGCACAGTGCTCTGGTGAACTGTTCATTCCCTTGTCAGCAGCACCAGGAATCAAAATCCTGAGCTTAAGGCAGCAGTGAGGGACGTTCTTCACGAAACCTCAGAGCTACTGAAAGGTTTGGGTTGGAAGGGACCTTAAAGCCTATCCAGTCCCACTCCTCCGTGGGCAGGGACACCTTCCACCAGCCCAGGGTGCCCCAAGCCCTGTCCAACCTGGCCTTGGACACTCCCAGGGATGGGGCAGCCACAACCACGTTGATGCCTCATGGCACTTGTGGGAATCAGCCCCAGAAGGGCCTCCCTGATCCTTAGGTGAACACAGAAAATTAAGGAGCATCCTTGCAGTTTTCCTGTGAGATTATTAATTGAAGCAGAAAGTATTTAGTGGACAGTTTAATTTTGAGGCTTGTTTTTGCTTCAGGGGAAAGATTTGCAGCATGATTATGTCTTTTTACATGGTAATGTGCAGGAGTAGGATGCAGATCAGAGTGTTTAAGGAAAACTAAGAAAACACACATACTTAGAGACACAAATATGCCTCTTATATGACTTTCAGCCTTTGCTTCATACAACCACTCTTTCCATTTGGAGCTAGTGGTTTCTTAAATGCTCAGAGCCTACAATTGAGCCCAGATTTCCAAAAGTGCTTGGCACCCAGCAGTTCTTACTGAGACATTTTTATGGCCAGATAATCAAAATTGCTCAGCATGGTGGAAGCTGGGGAGTTTTGAAAATCTAGCCACTTATTTTAATGCCCAAGTGGAGGCTGGGTTCTCCAGGAAAGCTGGTTCAAATATTACAGTTCCAATGACTGTGTATCAATCCTGTAAGGACATTTTTTTTCTCTTATGGACATATAGTCTATCATGTATGTGCCCACTTAAAAACTTTCCCACTCATTCTTCCATCTAAACTGTAATTACATTAGTTACATTGAATTTCAAAAGCTGTAGGTACCATATGAACGAAGCAGAAGTTCAAATGAAAATCAGATCCAGTAATTACAGGATTTTTCTACAAGCATTTTTCTTTCAGGCTTGACTTGAAGTGAAATAAAGACAAGAGACACCCGTTTCCAGGTTAGGAAGCAAACAAAACCAAATTGTGGAGGGTGTGAGTTGCTTATCTGAGCTGCTTTTTATAAAGCAGTTTGACAGCTGAAAAGAAAAACACTGGGGTAACTTGTAAAGTGAGTAAGTTTAGCTCTTACGTTTGCAGTTTTCCGCTCGGTGTTCCCTGTCCTACTGTGCAGAGAGACGTGGAAGTGTGTAATGTGCCAGTAATAATGGGCAGCATTTACCTTGTCCCCTGCAGGCTCCCCTAACACCCCTGTGGGGCAGGGAAATCGTGTGCTTGCCACCTTGCCTCTGGCACAGCAAACACCCCAGCAGAGGCTGAAGCTGAGGTGTGCCAAGAGAATTGCTGGCTGTGTTGTTCCTCCCTGGTTTCTCCTCGCAGCCACACAACCTCCTCTTGGTGTCCTGAGAGATGTGGTTCCCCTGCACCGTCCAAGGGCCTGATCCTTACCAGCAAACATCCTGTTTGTGGCAATAAAGGGCTGGCATGAGTCTTTTGTGATGGTCGGGGTATTTCACGACTGCCCACAAAAGGTTTGTTTTACTCAGGCGATCGTTAGGGCAAGACTTTCAAATAGGCACAATTAATAGCAGTGTCTGTGCCTCATAAGGTCACCTGGAAGCAGGCACAGGGAAGGGCAGAGTGTCTCCTCTGCTGGAGGAGGGGGTGTGGATGCAGAGGCAGCAGGAGCCAGGCCTGACACAAAGGTGGGGGAGATTATGCGACCTGTGCCATGTCCGCGTTCCTCCCACTGGCACCAGCTCCAGGAGCTCAGCAATCCCTGGGGGAGATCACCTGGGGCTCCTGTACCAGGCAGCCTGTGGTTGGGAGGGTCTGAGCTCTGGGGGTGAAGGAAGGCAGTGCAAGGCTCAGTGTCCCAGCTGGGCACTGGTTCTGTCCCCTCGCTGCCCAGTAAGTCGGTGTGTTCTCAGGGTGGGTCACACAAGCAGAATGCCTTAAATTGGACCCTTGGAGTAAAAATCGGCTTCCACTGCTTTCAGCTCCACGTAGCTCCCGCTGAACCACACGGTTCCTCGCTCCCTGCATCTGGAAACTGACCCTTCCTTTGCTAAAGGCTGAGCAGAGCTGCCTTTTCAAAAGCACCCGGGTTGTTTTTCCCAGCCTCCATACTGTTCCCAGGAGTGACACAGGTGCTTAGGAGTTGGAGTCTCCTCAAAAATCAGCAGATGGAAGCCCAGTTCTTTGTGTATAACCAGGTTCCTACCTCTTAGGGATTTCAGTAGAGATGGATTTACAAATATGATTAATATACTGGACTGTGGCATGTCTGAATTAATAGAGAGGCTTTGCCATCCCTTCAGCCCCAGTTTTCCTTGCCTTGTGCACTCTGTGCCCATTAGCTTGGCCACCAGCTCTTCTCTTACAAAGCCCTGAAAGCACTGTGGAACTTGTGTTTACAGGGCATGGTACACATTTTCCTGGGAAAGCACTGACCTTGGGATTGTCCCACTCCTCTTTATTCTTACTCTGTGAGACATACTTGTCCTCTGTCTTCTCTCAACTGCTTGGGAGCAGCAAACTTGGGAGACAAGCCTGGGGAGAGGTGGGTTGTTTGCAAACCTATATCTAAAAACTTCATTTAGGTAAGAGTGAGCAATAATGTGAGTAACTGTAGGGAAGAGATAGGTAAAAAGTGACTTGTGTGGTGTGGGTTGACAACTTCAGAAGGAATTTGCCTTTTAACTACTTTGCTACTTTTGAAAATATATGCATAAGTCTCTCCTTCAGACAAAAGGAACTTAATCTTTCAGCCAAGGTTTCTGACTGACTGGACATGTTATGACACCACCTGGTTGCAAATTCTGCTGCTGGATCAACTTCCTTCAATGGTCTTGTGAGGAAACCTTGGCCAAAAATTGTATTTGGGGCTGGCTGAACATGGTGGTAAATGAACTCTTTCATCTGCTTTCTTCCAGTAACAAGTACTAGCTTAAAAGGAAGGTGCTGAAAAGGGCAAAATAAATGTTATGTCAGTACACTTCTTTTTAGTGGCTGGCACTACAATATGCTGAAACACATTGTGCTGTTTGGTCCGGAAAACCAGTGTTCATGTCTGCATAATTTGTGGCAGCACCTGATATTCTGGATAACAGGGCTGTTGGTAGCCTCCAGGGCTCCATCCCTACCTCTGTGCCAAAAAAACCCCAAACAAACAGTGCTGTTTATTTGACGGGTAAACACACTGATGACCGGCAATTGCTGTCATTAAAAGAAGACCTCAAACAGTGGCCACTTTCTTGGGGGTCATTAAAAATCCATTGGCAACTGCACACAGCTTAAATTTACAGCTTGAGCTCCTGCTCTTGCATTCTGCCTCCTTTTGCCCTTGCGATTTCCACTGCAGAGTTACTCGCTTTCTTACCTAAGCTGTTTAATTCCCCGGCGGGGTGGAGGACAGACAACAGCTCCTGGTGGAAACAGTGGTGCAGTAATATCATCCACCTTGATGCATTTATTTCCAGCTCCCCTTGCACTGTTGTGCTCCGTCTTGTTTTCCTCCTAGCAGCTGAAGTGAGAAGACAAAGTTAGGTTACAAGATTGCAGCTGAAGCCCCAAGCTCAGATCTCGGTGTAACTTTCATGTAACTTCAGTCGGGAATCTGTCTCCCGTATGGGTTTCATGCAGCGTTCAGTCTGCAAAAAGAATGATTTACTTGCCCTGCAGGGCATGCAGACCAAATAAAATTAAGTCCACGTGAGCTACTGTCATCTCTTTTGGCTTGACAAGAAAAGGTGATGTTAATTTTGCATCTGCCTTGGTGTTATTAAATCTTTCAGTACTTTGGGTGTGTCACATTCTGGAATTTCATTAAAACCTTATTGTTAAGTAAAGGGTCAGATTGCTGGTCTTGATCATCGTAGAGAACAGCCTGAAAGTGTGTTCCCAAAGTATGGAAATGGCTGAGGAAAGAGAAGGCAAAGGAGAACAGTCCCCACTTTGTTCTTTTGGAATCTTAAGGTACTGGTTACTTTTTGTTTATTTGTCTCTTTAAGATCCCGTGACTGACATTCCTGGAACTGTGAATTTACAGATTGGCTTTGCCAATATGGGAAGGGGCAGTTCTTAATTCTCTGGATACTTAAACTCGAGCAGAGTCACACTGCGGAGCTGCTGGAAGTTAGTGATGGGCAGTGCCACCCTGGCCCTCAAAGGCTTAGTCTGGGAGCAGATTTGTGCTCTGGAGAATGTAGATATTCCCTGGCATTCGAGGCACTGTGCAAACCAGGATGCTGAAGTGGGAAAGCTGTGTCTGTAGGATTGCATGGATACAGGTATTCCCTTTCTGTTGGCCATTGCTGGGGATGCCTTGGGTTTGGTAATCCATGGAGTTCTTGCTCTCCATGTCGTGCTGTTTGCGAGTGAACCCTCGTGCAATGAGCCTTTTCTGCTGTTGAGCAAACACCCCATGGTCTTTGCTGCCTCCCTTCCCACAGAACATCCCAGGCCACGCTGCTCCAGCACAGCCTGCCTGGGCCTTTTGTTCCAGCAAATGCACACCTGCCAAAAACAACACAGCTTTGCCAGCCAGGGTTCCTTCAAGCAGTGCTCCTGCCCTCCCACAGCCCAGCCAGAGGCTGCTCCCGTGCTGCTGCCTCTTCCTGCTGCCCCACCAGCACTGGGGATGCTGGAGCCGCCACCAAGTTCCCAGAAGGACAAGGCTTGATGTATTTTGGCCAAGGAGAAACCCGTGATATTTAAGGAACAAAGATTGCATTTTCATGGAAATCAGTTTGACGGGAAGGGGATGGCAGGGAGATGGAATTCATAATCAGTGGGATGTATATAAAGGAAGCCAGAACAGTTTCTTAGCAGCAAGCAGGTCTGTGATCTTCGTCCATTTGGATTCATGTGGAATGTTGCCCATTGTTGCAGTGGATTGCTGTGAGATGGACATCAGAATCTGCTCACAGGAGCAGCTCATCCTACTTGATCCACGGGTAGCTGAGGTTACTGTGTACGTCTAGATTTTGAGATACATATTTCCAACCACAGTGTCTTTTCCAAATTCTGGTTTTTTGAGGGCAAATCAGCGTCTGCTCTAAGGTTATTTAATGACTCTTCAAATGGGAACAGTCCATTGGCAAGGTAGAAATGATAGATCCATTGAAGAGTGTAAAAAATTTTCTTGTTCTGTACCTTGGAAGTTCTTTACTGCTCAAGAGTCTCTGAGTAGAAATAACATACAATATAATTGCTACTTTCTCTTTGATCCCTCGAAGTACAGCTTGTGAAGTGTCTTTTTTTCCTCTTGCAGAATATTCTGTTATAGCTTTTATACTCAGTAAATGAACATAAGGAGGACATCCAGGATTTAAAACACTTGGTGAGGGAATGGCAACTATGTGGTTGTTTTATTGTGTCTCCCTCATTTTTCAAGCTACTCCGTAATCTTTGGTGGAAACCCTGAATGGTTTGATTAATTAATGGGTCGGTTCCTTAGCAGGTATGATTTGTTAATGGAGCTGTAATAAGGCTGTGTTGATTTGTGCCATGAGTCCAACTCTTTGAAGGAAAGACCCATAAAGCATTAAGTATTGTCTGTGGGTGTGCAGAGCTAAATACTGTCCATGAGGGGGGTGCATATACATAAGTTAGGATTTATTTTTTTGGGCCTTCACCTTCCTTGTGGTATGTTTTAAAGAGAAAGTCTGGGAAATTCTCTTCTTCCCCCACCTGCAAATGTTCAGGAGTTCCTTCTGTGCTTTATATTATATAGTGAGTATTTTACTGGGGACAAATCAACCAGATTTATGTCTCCCCCCCCCCGTTTAAAAAGATGTCACTTTAGGCTTTTCATTGTCAGGGTTTTATTTGAACCAACAGAGAGAACAGGCAAATTCAGCAATGAAGAAGTTCAAACCCCTTGGCCACAGTTTCTGGGCTTCAGACTAACTTAGAGCAGTCTAGATCTTAAAGTCCTGGCCTGACTCAATCCCTGGCTGAAGGGAACCCTGAGGTACCTGTAGGCTTGGAATGAGCCAGTAACTATCACTGATGCTTTTGCTGGTTTTGAATTTTAAGGCTGAAGAAAGACCCAGGGTGAGAAACACAAGGATGAATCACTAGAAGTGGGACCCCCTTTTCTTCCCAAGAGGGTCTCTGTAGTTCTCTTTGTTCCTGTATTCTCTGAGCAGACTGTTTTATTCCAAATCACCACACTTCTCTGAGTCTTACCTGTCACACCTGGTAGGCTGGAATTTGTCACCTGTTAAACAAACTGGCTGTTGGGAATTTAAGAGCCCTGAAATGTTGTTTGCAATGGATGCATTTCAAATGTGTTATATCAGTTCTACTTACTCTGCCCCCCACCTCCCCCAAATAAACAAACTAGCCCTTCTCAACAGAACTATTAAAACATGTACTCAAATTAAAAAAAAATCTTTGAAATTGAAGCTCAAATGTTCTAATCTGGACTCCAGTTTTATAGGGAGAATGAAACCCTTGGGTGAAGGGGGTTTATAATCCAGTTCCACAGTTCAGAGGGTACCAGTCTGAGTAGCATCAGTTGTAATTAGGAGATTCAGTAGTTTTGAACTGTTCTGTGATTTTATTCTCTAGTAGGCTTTATAAACACACAATGATGCAATGAAATATGAAATAATCCTAGAATTGAGAGACTTGCAACATTGAGGGAGTCCACTGATAGTGCATTTGAAGACTTAAATTCAAGGATCTGATACAAAACAGGCAATAAGCAGAGGGCATAGAACTCTGCTACTTTGTCCTTCACACCACAAGGGCCTCGGTTGAGCTTTGCATCCTGCATATTGCCCGATGGGAGGTTTGGAAAACTGAATGGCTGGAGTTCCTGGATATGGGGTGAGAAGATCCTGTAGTAGTTACCACCTACAGAACTCATCTAACTTCTGCAAGAGTCCACAGCATGCCAAGTTGGGAGAGCTCCCAGACTGGCTTTGTTCTTAAAAATGATTTTTGTAACCAAATTGAAAGTAATTTGAACTAGACTTTGACCATCACTGGCTCCACTGTCCTCACGAAGGGGAGAGGAAATGAAGGAGGTGCTCAGCTGTTTGTTCTCCTTAGAAAAGAGACTCTGGTGTTGGTATAATCAGTAGAACACTTGGCCTTTCCTTCCCCCTGCATCAGGACCACTTTTCCCTTGCAAAGCTTTTATATAGAGCACAAGGACCTATAAATAACAAGGGAGCTTATAAATAAATACAGCTGTGAGCCGACAAAGGCTTCTGACAAATGATGTTTATTGAATTTCTCACGTGTGGTCCAGTTTGAATCCAACTGTGGGGCTTGCTGAGGTTTTGAAAGTATATTTTGTGCCCAAGGCTGTGTTGGGCAGACTCTCTGGCTGGCTGAGGAAAGGACAGGAATGGGTGAAGAGGGGTTTTTCAGTGAAGTTTATGGTATTAACTTTAGCCAGATCAACCCAAGATCTGCTGCCTGTTGTTTATGTGGGAGGGTTTATGAGAGAAAACAACTGTATCACTGCAAAGTGCTGGCTCACACACTACCCACACCTCTCAGTCATGAATCCTGGTGTCGGTGTCCTAGAAATGCAGTAATCCATGTCTAGATTTGAGCACATTTTATTGTGGCCTTCAAAACTTGTAGTCAGTGAGGTAGGTGGGTATGGCCTGGCATGGGAGGTGGTGCCTGGACCAACACAGAAAGCCCAGGTCCCAAAGACCTTCAAGTTTTCCACTTGAGCAGGAGCTCCAGGTCTGCTGGGCGCATGGAGCTCGCTGGATCCCACCCATAGCCACCATGGGAGCTCTAGTCAGGTAAATTGACAAAGCATTAATTACTTCAAAGGAGAGCTAATGAGGCAATAAACCACAAGGGTGAAACTCAGATGGTTTATGGTACCATTAGTAGACTAAAATGGAATTATAATTAGAGCAGGGCAAACGATTCATAGTCCACAATTTATCCAATGGATTTAGTGCTTGTTTCTGTTCATGAATTATGCACAAGTAGACATATTTTAGGAATGTCTTCATTGTTTGAAATTGCTCAGCAGCCACTTTATATGGAGGTGTTTCTGCCAATATGAGTAGCCTTGTACAGTTTGCATCTGGTTTCTCTTTGCTTGGGGGCTTTGTGCATGTATTTGTGCTCTGTAGTGGGTCACTGAAATGCTATGGTGTTTCTACTTCCTGGAATGTTATAGAAAAGCATGTTAATTGTTCTGGGATATGTAGCAGTTGCCTAAATTTGCTGGAAAAACCTTCCTTGATCTTCAGGGATTTTTTTTTTTTGCTTGAGGAACAGTCCTTATGCAAATAGCTCAGCAGTAGAGAAGGAACCTCAGCAATACTTGCTCAAATATCCATCCCCCCAAAACGGATAAAACTTGTGTGTCCAAATAAAAGTGTGGTTCAGAAATGATGAAACAGGCTCAGGAGAGCTTTGTTCCACTGCTTAGATCTTGACTTAAGTGCAGAATAATTCAAACATTTGTTGAGTGACAGTCTTATCTCAAGCTTTGAGGTGGTGTGGGATTGAGCTCATAAAATTCCTCTTGGAGCTCTTCCAGTTCACACAAAGTACTTGTACAATATAAGGGATGATCCTCTGTTGTGGGATATCTTTTCTGTCTCTGCTAGCATTAACTTGGAATTATTTATACAGGGGAGCAATGTTGCTGAGAGGGATCTAATGTTTGGAACTGGCTGTGTGCACTCACGGATGCTCTGTGTCCCCAGAGGATGTGTGTGTGCCCTCACCTTCACACACACACACACACACACACACACTGGTGTGTAACAGGCTTTATTGATGACATCCAGCTCTCTTCCAGGCCAGAAAATACAGGGATCCTTTGCACTGTGCAGTCCCTAAACTGTCCATTAGGATGGTCTGGTGTGTCAGCCTCTCAGAAGAAATGTCTTGGGGCCACTCTGCTTTCCATTACAGCCCCGTTCTCTGCTGTAAAGACCTACTCAGGAGAGACACAACCAAGCCACAAACCTTTATCTTCTCCTAAGGCTGCTGAATCCACCAGCCTGGTAATGAAGCCTTTACTTCTTCTCTCAGGTGATTGACAAGCTTAGTGTCTTGGAGTGGAGGTGCTTTGTGCTGCCCGGTGGTCTCCTGGCTCCGTGTTTGTCCTCCTGAATAAATCATGAATTCTCCTTTTTGTATGACATGTTAAGTCCATGATTTAAGAGCTTCAACATACAGCTCTTGTTTGTTCTTGCTTTTGTTAATAACCAATCATGAATTATCCATGAATGGGCTAATTAAGGCATTAACCATATATTATATACCAACCAAAGAATCAGATCTTTGACAGACATCTATGTAGGCAGGAACTTCTTGGAATATCCCTGGGCTAGGAATGTCTGCATGTATTAGGGAAGATCTTCCAAATTCTGGCCTGCAGGGTAGTCACAGCATAGCTCAAAAATCAAAACAAGTCATACACGGGACAAATGCCTTGTAGGGAAAAAGGTCAAGATCCCAAAAGTTGCAAATGGTGAAATATGGATCAGGAATTTCATAACATCCTTTCAGAGAGGACAATATTGTTGGAACTGTTTTTTGAGTTTTTTTCGTGTAAAACTTTGAATGAAGCTCAGGTAGAACGAAATGGGAATAGAAAGAGTGCCCATGTGCTGCGAGATGGTTTTGTGGATTCTAATACTGTGACTTTATTAGAAGAGAGACAGAGAGAGACTTCCTAACAGTTTGTGTTGTTTGTGCTCTGGGTACCTGTTGACACTGTTCTTCCTCGGTAGGTCAAGATTTTTGTTAGCAGTGCAGTGGGGATGAAAGTCATTGGTGTAGAGGAGAAATGAAGAGCAACTCGAGGACAGAGCCCTGGAGGTGGCCAAACACAAAGAGTGAGGCATGTGGCTTGTTGCAAATATCCCAAAAGCAGGATGAAGCGATGGCCGTGGCAGAAATGCTGTCAGTCACGTCAGCAGTGGCTCTCCAGTGCTCTGAAACAAACTGGGCAGACTGATTCTGGCTCTGTTGCCACAGTGAGCCTCTGGCTGCCTCCTCTTGTCTCTCTCCACAAGCCTGAGCACCCCTTCAGCCTGCCCTCATCCCCAAGTGCTTTCTCAGGTAGCTGATGCCTGCAGGGGCTCAGAAGGGCATTACAGACTGCAGGCTCCAGGCCCAGCAGTGCTTCTGAGGCTCACAGGTTTCTGTTGCCCGGCTCCCCACCGGCAGCATTGCACCATCTGTCCCTGCTTCGAGCTTTCTGTGCCTCGGTTTGTCCATGACCCAGCAAAACTCAGCTCCTGAGTCAGTGCGCAGTAAAATAACAAAGTTGTCATTTCGATGTTTCAATTAAAAAGATTGTAGAGCCTGTTTCTACCAAATGACTTTGCCATCAAATATTAATAAGCTTGGCTGGTTGGGGGTTTTTTCAGAAGAAAAATCCAAGAGACATAAATCTATATTAAAGACTAAGTGCCTACCAAATGGAACTTTATGCACATTTGCTGTGGTTTCTCGCTTTCTTTTTACTCAAGTGTTACAGAGGAAAGCCAGCAAAACCCACAAAATTGTTATTTTCTCCCTTCCATCTTTTAGCCCCTAAATTGTAGTTTGAATGCTGCTGTTTTCCCTAGCATGGATTTCTGAGTGCCTGCCTAAAGCACAGATGACATGATACATGATGAAAGCCAAAGGGTTAATCTTCTACGGACTCAAGACTAATGGCCCAGTAATGCTCACCCAAGAGGGAATTGTTGTGGCTGTTTCAGATCTCAGTCCTAGTCACTTTATAATAATTTGGAGATTTCCACTAGAATTTAGGTGGCAGGAGGAGCAGCTTTTAATACAAGACAGCAGTGCTGAATGTTGATGTCTTGAATCTTGGACCGAGACCCTGCTCCTACCTTCCCTTTATCTGCTCCTGAAGCCTCCTGTTGCAGGTCTGTGTGTGGCAGAAATTCAGAAGAGTCTTTTGTCCCTTTCGTTGTGGCCCCAAATTTTCATTAAAGCTGCTCTTTGCAGCTCCCCCTTCTCTGTCCTGATTATTACATATACAAGAGGGTGCAGATTACGTTTAGGAGCATGTGTGGTACCTAAGTGCTTCTGTATGCATGTGTATTTACACAGATGTATGCATATATAGATGCAAATATATATTTATATGCATTCAGACAAGTCGGGGGAAGTATAAATGCCCATGATTTGTGAGCAGCACAAGGGTGTGGGCGAGGGGGACCCTGAGCAGGTGTCATGTGTCCTGTAGGTAAACAGGGCCAGGTATTGGACTCCTTGCTGTGCTTTCTGTTGCTGTGAGAACTCGGATGTGCATCAAACCCTCTTGTGCAAATGGTTTGAATTTGGGGGCTCCTCCCCTCTCTGATGTGCTCTACCCATCTCTCTCTTATTGAAAGGAAGAAGAAGAAAGATGGAAGGCAGGAGAGGGAGCGGTGTAAAGGTCAGGCAGCATTGCAGCCCGACGCTGAGATTTATAGCCCTCCAAATTCTCCCTCTCTCTGGCAGCATGTCTTTACAGACTCACATTATCTCTATTAATACCAGCCACAAGGTCATTACTCAGGCACTGAGCCTTCCTCCAGCATAAATATTTATACAAGGCTGACCTGCGGCTGCTGCGTTTGCCTTTTATTTGATTTCTGCCGCCTTTTGTGTCTGTCAGCTAATGTCTTTAGCTGCTCTGTCTGGGACAGGCGAGCTGGGAGAGGAGCCGGGGAGGGGCTCAGAAGGGAGAGGGATGGAGAGGAGCCTGACATTTCATCTGATCCCCATTGATGGGGACATAATAAACCCTTTAATTCACACCACTGAAGATTTCTAAAAGTGTGTATTTTGCAATGAGATTGTGAAACTTGTGAACATGTCCTTTTATCTGCTCAAGAAGATAGAAGTGCAAGAGTCTTTTATGTATTGAGTGTTGCTTTTGCTGGAGATTAATGGCATTTTAGAAGCCATTCCAGAGTATAAGCTTGGGATAGTTTGCATGTAGGCTTGTATGAGTGAATACATAAATATTCTTGCATGACTTCATGGGCGTGCATCTCTGCTCACCTTAACACACTAATACTGCTCTGGACCTTGTTTCTCAGCTTCTGGCAGGGTCAGGTGCACACACCTGGTGTGGCTGAAGGGAAGTGGAGGTTGCTGTGGTTCTTGGGGCAAGCAGAGCCTTGGTACCTGTGCTATGGATTGTGGTTGTCCTCTGGCACAGCTTTATCCGCTGCTGCTCAGGGATGTACGAGGAGTTTGGGGACAGGAAGGGAAGACTGAGACAAGTGTGGTGCATGCCAATGGCTGGATGAAGTTTTCAAGTGTGATAAAAACTGAAGCCAAAGGGAACAATCCTGAGTTTAACCATGTGCTAAAATGTAAAATGGCACGATCTGTCTTCATTCCACAAGGACTGGCTCTTTAATGGCACCTGTAAGTGCTGCTGTGTCCCTGTCCCTCGGGGGCTGAGAGCATCCAGTACAGTAGGAGTGGAGATCCTCATACTAAAACCGTGGAGCTTTGCTGTAGGAATGGCTTAGCCCTGCCTCAGCATCTGCACTTTTGAATCACTTGAAGCCTGGTAATTTTACTTAAGTTTGCATTTCTGCACTTCCCTTAGGTCTTGGGTACTGCTAAAGGTCACAAACTCCATTAGGCAGACTGTAGGTGGGAGCTGGCACAGCAAAGGGGGCAGTCCAGTGTAATGGGCTTTTGTTGATGCTGCAGAAACACTGCTCAGTGTTTGCACAGGATCCCCCTGACACGCTTTCAAACATCAGTCAAAAGGTAACATCAAGCTAACTTAGGTATGGCCTTTAAATACATTTTACCTACTTTCTGAAAGAGTCCTTATTTTTCTTCTTTCCTCCTTCTTTGGAGAGTTTGAGAAATCTACCTTTTGCCTGCCTTGAGGATGCAAATCCTGCTCGTGCCGTGGCGTCAGTGCTGACTAGGGAGGCTCTGTCCTTAAACTAACACGTTGTCTTTTGTCCTTACTGTAAGCAAGGATTTTGGAGCTTGAATCCCAGACAAACATCCCTCTGTGTGGTCTTGCTCTTCCAGGCTGACTGAGTTGACTGAACTAATCACCTAGATGTATTTCTGAGAAACTCTTGGGGTTTATTGTGTGCAGCTGCCCACACCCCCTCCCCAAAAACAATGGTCTTCAAGTCTTTGAACTGTTTTGTCAGTGCTGTGGAAACGGCTTATTTCAAGAATCTCTTCCTTACCCCACCTGAGGATATTTTTCCTGTACACTTGTGGTTCTGTTATAGTGCATTTGCACAGGACCAAAGCTGCCTCTTTGGTCTGTGAGGAGATCACAATATTAAAATTAAAACTAAAAAAAGCANACCCACCCCCCCCCCCCCCCCAAATCTGGTTGCATTTTTGTAGCTTGTTTTTCCCCTAGAAAAAGAGGTTCATGATCAGCCACAGTTTTCAGCTGGTCCCCCACAGACCAGAGTGCTTGGCTTGTTGGAAGCAGCCTGGATCCTCTCAGATGCTCACACAGAGTCATTGGTCAGGTCAAATTGAGAGTCACTGGCTGCTTGAATCCTAAACCATGGAAAATATGGAACGGAGGAGTGTTTTTGCTTTTCCTCATGCGCTGGGTAAGTGAGAATATAACTGAAGCTGTAGATGTGACCTCAGAGGCAACCACATTATGACAGAACATCAGAAACCATTTCAAATAACAGTCTTTATGATGGATATCTATATTTATGTATTCATATGTACATGCATGTATACTATACACAATGGAAATAATCTAATTTGCACAGTTACCTCTGCACTTCTCAGCAGCTTCTGCAAATTGAATTCCCCTCCTTGCTGCCCAAATTAAGAAGAGGAATAGAAAATAACTGGTGCTGTTCTCACTGTTGGTGGGTACAGGCTGCCTAGAGTGGCAAAGGGAATGGCTAGGCAGGGTTTAGGATGGGTGTGAGGGGGAAAGGCAGTTGGATTCTGCAGATGATGGAGGGAATAGGGGGTCTCCCCATGCTTGGGGTGGCTCTGACTCACTGCTGTCACTGATGTTGAGTTTCTGAGAGTGGAGAAGGAAAGGGTGAGGGACTGTGCTGGCATCCCCCCCGGGCTCTGCACTAGCACAAGTTGCAGGCAGTTGTGCTCTGTGATGCTTCATGTTCACGTCTCTCCTTCCCCACCTGGCAGATGGAGCAGTGGGGAAGGGAATTCCTTGGGGGAATGGAAGATGGGCAGTTCTGCAGCAGTTCCACTGAAATGAGGGAATTTGAGAGGGGTGGGGAATGTATAATGTACACATCACAGCCTGCCCCCTCTTACTGACTGTGATATTGAATACTCTTAAGCTGTCCTCACACTTTCCTTTTTTGGTTGCTCCTGTCAAAACAAAAACCTACATCCTGAGTATGAAAACAGAAGTTCCTGTTGAGAAGCCTCAGCTGGAGCTGTGGGAATTCTGCAGCTGAGGCAGTGTGTGTTGTGTGTCTGTGTGTATGCACACACACATCCCCAGGAGTCTTGGAGCCTCCTGAGCCAACAGAGCCATGGAAAGATCCCTCCCCTTCTCCTTCGTGAGGATCTGTACGGATTTAGATGGAAGAATTGATACAGGCTCAAGCTAAGGCAAAGAAAGAGGAGGGTGGAGCCATTCCTTTTTGGAATTTGCATAGCATTTCCATACCCGCCTGGGAAACAATAGTGGTCACTCCTGCTCTGGGACACAAATGTCAGCAAAGAATATTTGAGGAATGACCAGCAGCGAAGCAATTCAAATAGCTGGCATTTAAATTGTCCTTTTGGGGCTCCAGGATTAAAAACAACAGAGGTGAGTGGGGCTGGCTGCTCCCTGTCAGAAGTATTGCACCAGTTTAACAGGCTGAGATTTCAAAGAGATGATTGCATGAGGTGTTAAAAATGTGAGCTTGTAATTAGGGTCACAGACCTGTGAAAGGAAGGGGCTGTGCTGACCTCAGATACTAACAGGGAATCCATCCCCTTCTGTGAGCACCTAGGCAAGCTCTCATTTTGATACTGTGTCTTAGAGAAGATGGAAAACTCCAATTTCCTGACCATTCCTGATCTTAGAACTTGATAAACCAAAGCCATGAGGGTGATGACAATTTTTCCAATGTACCAATCCTTGTTGAAGAATTGCAGATCTTCTGGATGAAGGGAAGAAGTTTTAAAATTGTTAAAACTCGATCTTTGCCCATGATCTTTTCCTTGCTTCAGCTGATCAGCAAAACCAAATTTTGGTGCTTCCTTTACAATATTTTCAGAACTTCAAGTTTTCATCTCTTGTTTTTAAAGATGGGTGGAATGATCCCCTGCCAATTACTCCCAGTATGACAAACAGTTTACTGTCTTCTCTTTGGTTTGCCTCAGCATGCCACATGCTCCCTTCCTTGGGTGTGTGCTCAGGTTCCTACAGTCTGAAATGCTGTGTTTGTGCTCAGGTAATGTGTCACAGCACCACAGCAGAGAGGTGAAATGCTGGGTTGGGTTGGTGTACACTGATCTCTCTGTGTAGTAATGCCCGAGCACGCACACACACACGCACACAGGACTTTCCTCTGAGCCCACTCTCTCACCTGTGCCCAGCCACTACCTCTACCCTTTGAATTTGGCAGAGCAGCTCTTTAATTCCCTCTTTTCTTTTATGAATACTTTTCCCCATTTTATTTTTCAATTGACTGACTTATCTTTAAAACCTGGAACTGCTTTTCCTAGGCCAGCCTGGGTTCTTATGAGGAATGGTAGTAAGTCATTCAGGAGCTCTTTGATCTGATTATCTTGTCTGCTTTTATTCCAGTAATTTAAGCAAGTTATGGAAATCCTTCCCTGTCTGATAACATGTTAACAGACACTTTTGTTTGAATCAGAGAGCCCTTGTCCCTTGTAACAGCTGTAAGTGGGGAAAGCTTTGTATTTCTTATCCATGTGCCATTTTTAAATTGCACTATAGATCTGGAACTCAGGGGGCCAGTGGGATTAGTGGAGGATTTAGAGAGCCTGGAAAAGTGGCTGCATCTTGCAAGATCAAGTTTGATTGACTGAAGAGTAGGGGCTATTTGCCATCAGATTCCAGTTGTACCGTTTGGCTGTGCAGTAGCACAGTGTAAATGTGTGATTTGAGGACCTGTTTTCCAGAGCAGCAGTTCTCATTTGAGAGGCAGTGAAGAATGTACCTGGAGGTGTCATTTCCCAGGACAGGTTGGCAATGAAGTGAATGTGGAAGAGTCTTTAGGTGACTTCATTCCTGGTTCACTCACACAGTTCTCAGCCAGGGATTCAGGCTGCCAAGTGATTCCCACCATCTCTACCCCCTTAACTCTCTGTAGGAGTCACATTGTGCTACCAACACACTGTACCTTGACTTGAAGAGCTCTGTGGAGCCTACAGGTAGCAAAAAGCTTCATCAACTGCATCTCTAGGAGGTTCCTGCTTGGCTGGGACTCCTGGGTTTCAGGTGGTGAGTTTCACTGTTACTTCTCTTTTCTTTTATTTTTAATATTGACAATATACAGCATCTAAGCCTGGTAGAACCACACAAATCTTCTGATGACCTTTCTTATGACTAGTAAAGTCCATCTGAAACTGGTCAGAGCAGAGTAAAGGTGGAGGCAAATATTTTAACTGCATTTAGGTATTTTTTATTACAGAGTGGTGCTCGGGACTTTCAGTGGTGGGCAGGCACTAAATACTTAGACCCTTCAAAACAGCAGCACCAGTCCCAAGTCTCTGTGCAATGGAGCAATTGCAGTGCCTGCATGATGAGAACTAATAGTGACTTGTGAGCCAGGAAACAGGAGTTCTTAACTTGCCTGTGGTCATAGAGCACATTGATTTCCCTTCTCGGTGTCTCAGTGCTTTCACATGGAATGTGGTGCTAAGGATGCTCACCTGGCCCTGAGAAGCCCTTTCCGCTCTGTGCTTGTTGAGTGGGGTTTTGCCTGCACAGCGTGGTCTGCCCTTAACTGCTCTGTGTAATGGCAAACACCAGAAAAGACAAGGAAAAGAAACATAAACACATTGAAAATGGTGACAGAAACTCCTGCTCTGTGGTGGCTCACTGAAACGTGGATGTTTTGACACTTAATGGTTTAAACAAGAAAATGCAACTATTCTGTTTTTATTGCTTTGTTGTCTGCAAGTGTGATGATTGCAGCCCCTTCCAGGTAAAATCTTAAAATAAATCCCTCAGAGGCACCAAATAAAGCAATTTTCTTGCTGTAAGCTCCACTCTTGACTCTCATATAATGTGAACCACATGCAGCTGGTGATGTGTGTGTGAGTGCACATTATGTGTTCCTGTATGAGTTTGGAGGTGGTGCATTTTAAAATTATAAATGAAGGATGCCGAGATTGTGTGAACAGGACAGGCCCTTATGGCTTTGAACTTGAGTTCTGTGACTGAGCAGCAGTTTTCTATTCAACTCACCCATTTGATGGATGATAGTGATCTCTTAGAAGAACAACTCCTTAAGTTGCAGGAAGATTCTTATGGAGAAGTGTGGAATTAAGACAAAACCATGAAACTAAATATAGAACCTATAACTGCTGCAGAGTGTTTGCTCATTTGGTGAGAAATTCTGTTCTCTGCAAGCATTTTGAGTTGCTGCTTTAGCAACTCAAAGTGACAGCAGTTCTTGGTGAGCCTGACTGTGTGAGTGAGCAAAGGATGATATCATAAAAATGGTGCACAGGGCTTGGACATCAGGATGTCCTTGCTGTTCGTACTCCCCGATACAATTTAGAGTGCTGGACCAAATGTTTCTGAGGATCAGAGTTCAAGCAGTGTTTTCCATGAGCTCCAGGGGGTTTTCAGTGGGAAGTTCTCTCTAGAGTGCTGATGTGAACCAAGCTGACATCCTGGCATTTCAGCAGTTCATGGATCCTGTCTGTGCTCTGGGATAGGTGTATTTGCAGGATTACAGGGGTGTTAAGGAGCTGAACAGCAAATGCTGAGAGACTGGAAGAGGAAAGAGCTGATACGGGATGTGCTGATACTGTAATAACTATTTTAATTAAATAATTGGGGAAAGGCCATGTGGGAGTGAGGGCTGAAGTGCACATGGCCTGCACGTCCCAGGGAAGGCGTGGAGGGAAGCTCCAGTGCCAGATCTTGAAAGGGAGTGCATGGATGTGGCAGTCAGTGCCATGATCTAGCAATCACAGTGGTGCTGGATCAAGGGTTGGACTTGATGACCTAGGAGCTCTCTTCCACCCCAGCTGATTCTATGATTCTCTGGTTCTATGACACAGCTGCCTCCACTGCTCCCTTCCCCTTCTTTGTGGGCAGCTTGTTTCCACAGTCAAACGTTGGGTCTAAAACCGTGCAAGTACTTGGTGTCCCTTATGCCATGAAATACCATCGTTGCTCAATTACTGGAAAGTCACCCTCCCACAGGGAGCCACGGAGCCGTAATGGAGTTAAACACAAACATTTGTTGTGTTTAAAGACCCTGGTGTAACATTGCTGTGCAACTTCGGATATGTCAGTTCCTGTAAATGCTCCGAGCCCGAGCCCAACAGTGCAGAAAGCGCTGGAAGAACCCGTTGTGGAAGCGAGGTTTACCAACCTCTTCAATGTTTCATGCTGGCTTCAGTGATCTCCGTGGCTCCCCGATTCTGTGAGGGCTTCCAGCCTCCTGGTTGTGACATCTCTGCTGATGTGCTCAGACAGAGGGAATATGCAAAAGGACGGCTGCAGCTCCGTGCTCAGGAGATGTCATCTCCGATGGACATCAGGCCGGGGAGCAGCAATTAAGGCTCCGGCAGAGTCTCTGCTCAAGCTCCAGGCACACTGGGGGAGGAGAGCAGAGAGAAGGAAGGTATAAGGGGAAAGTAAGAGAATGCAAAGCGGGGGGAGAGAAGGAGAGAGAGCAAAAGGTAGGGAGGGGGGAAGAAAGGGAAACTACAATGTGGAAGAATGGGAAAGAAGAGCAGCATGGGGGGGAAAGTATGAGAATGTCTTAGAAGGGGGGATGATGAAGAGAGGGGAAGCAGAAGGGAAATAAAGGAGTGAACATGTGACTTGGAGAGGTGAAAGAAAGAGGAGTGACAGAGGCAAACAAGGAAAGCAGGAAGGTGAAGGCAACTTGTGTGCTTTTAGCTGTTTGCTGCTGGCTGGTGGGAAGGGAAGCACATTGTCCCAATACACCACCTGCAGTGCTGGAGAATCCCTTAATTCCTGACTTCCAGTGAGCTACCAGTGTAAATCAGCTGCCCTTTCACACTCGTGTGTCAGTGGGGAAGAGCATCTTTACAGAACTGAGAGGGACGTGGGCAGGAGAGAAGGAGAATGACTGCAGTGCTACCCATGAAATCCAGTGCTCTCCAGGGAAATCATCTCTGCAAGGCTTTAATTCCCTCAGTGCCTTAAACCAAGGCACATCCCAGTCAGGCCCACCTGTGTGCACAGAGGACATGGTGTGTAAGACGTGGAGCAGAGGAAACATTTGTGCATTCAGCACAGAAGGTGCTCTTAAACAAGCGAAGGATTTGCAAATGGCAGTAACACACAGTACCTGTTATTCTCCTCTAGGGTCGAGGGGCAGCACAGTCACATCATGCAGCAAATTTATGATACTGATTTCCCTCTTCTGAGAGATGATGTTGCCTGTGCATTACCGAACTTTCCCGCTATAGCTGTGCAGAGCAGTGGCACTCAAGGATTTTGGATTTAAGCCCCAATTCAGAAGTGCTCATGACACCAAATGCTAGCATAACCTTTTGGATTTCTTTGGATTCCTTGATCCCAGTTTTGTCCCAACGCTGTCTTGTAATCTTTATTTAGTAACTTCTGGTGTGGAGGTATGAACCTACCGATGGTCATAGTGCAGGCACACAGGAAGAAAGAGGCTGTGGGGTTCTGTTCTGCCCTGTGTGTCTCACTTTCAGCCTGTCTCAAACAGCTACTATAAGGCTCCTTTACAATTAACAGAGAGAACCATGGAATTACTTGCAAAACAATTCATCAGATACGTCCAACCCCCCATCTGACAATGGCTAGCTCAGAATTAATGCTTAAAAGTAAGACTTGGAAGACTTGTATCTCATCTGCTGGGCCATGGAAAAAGTCTTGTTAAGTTACTACAGCAGATACTGTATGTGCTGGATCAGCCCACTAGGAAACTAAAGAACTGAAAGATTTTGCGATTACAGCTGAATTAGGAGTTGAATGTGCTTTAGGGACTTCAAATGTCTTCTTACTTAATAGCATTGCTAGACCTTTTCTATCTTTCCCATGTTGTTGCTTGAATACAAAGGGGTTTCCATCTCTTGCAGCTGTTAGTTCTGTGTCTGCCTTTGCTTGGGGTTCTCTTGCCCTTTCCCTGCTGCTTGGCATCATCCTGACTTTGTCTTCTATAGTAACTCTGGTAAATTGGGATCTTCTATTTTGTGACTGTTTGGAACCTCCGTGTGAAACTGAGCGTTGGATCCTCCATTCTTTGTCTTCACCTGTTTTTATATACATTATTACTCCCTTGAGGAATCCAGTGTCTTTGTCCCGTAATTCTGAATGGGTCATGGGTCATGACCATCATTTAGGTTGGAAAAGCCCTTTCAGATCATCACCATCACTGGCTCACTCTTCCTTTGCCCATTCTGAATTCCTGACTGGCTAAAAGAAACCAGCTCCTCAAAGGCTTTTTCCAGAATCTCTCAGTGCACCAGCTATTAAACCTTGAATTACAATTTGGAACATCAACTATGATGGGATTATTAAATCTACAAGGTTTAGCTGCAAAGAGCGGGGCCGTTGCCAAAGCTTCGTGCTTCAGCTTATTAATAGTTCCTAAATTGGGGTGAGAGCTGGCAGAGGGCACGGGGAGAGCAAGATGGAGAGAAGCACAACCCTCCTGCATTCCGGATCCTCGGTGGTGCTTTATTTCCCCGCGTGGCTTTCCCCCTGCCGAGCTGCAGGACGGGCGAGCGGTGCCAGACAGCTCACTGGGGCTCAGGAGTCAGCCCGGTGACGTTTGGCATCGCCGGCCTCTTTGTGCCAGTGGTTTAGTGCCAAGAGTAATTGTGATTTACACCCGCTGCCCCTTTGGTGGCAAAATGGTTTTGATTAAGTGCATACCACATTTATTAAGTCTTGCACAACCGAGCGCGGGGTCTTGGCTGGGACGCCGTAAAAGGCAGTGAGATTTACACATCTCGCTGCAGGATTCATTTAATCTCTTGGGGATTTACTGACCTTCAATTAGAACTGTTAAGTACTGTTTACTTGGTACCTAAATCATGTAAGGCCCAGCTAGAGTTTCTTTTTTTTTGTTTTCATTAGTAATGTTGTGATTAAATGTGGGGAGAGAAGGGAAAAGACCCAAACATTATGGACGCAGTGAATACATGTGCTAAGGAGAAAGGCTTTGAAGGTTCTAAATCAAAATTCTGAACAGACCAAACTAACTCATTTTTCCTTAATGACCTCTGATATGAGGCCGTTGGTTCCACTGAAGGACAAAAAGGGACTTTATGGGAGACATGGACATACTGAAGGACACCTTCTTCCCTTTCTTTGCATCCACCTCATCCAGTGTCTGAGGATTTAATGGGAGGATAATTTTTAACTTCAGGGAACTTCCAAATAGGTGTTGAAAGAACTTCTTAGGTTGGCCCTGGAACATTTCTCTGCTTTGCTGCCTAAAGTCACTGGAGTTATCTCCAGTTAAGGAACTTTTCCCAGGTGACCTAAGTAAGAGCAGCCGTGTTGGGAAGTAGGATCGTTCCTAATCAGTGCTCCTGGAACATCATCCCAACCACTTCAGAAAGTCTCCCGTGATTCTAAGGAAAATATCTTCTGCCCTTTGTCGCCAAATACATAGAATTTTGAGATGACATAGAGGATTCAAAATGCAAATTGAGTTTATCTGAGTCCATATTACAAAGCAAAAGAGTCAGTATTTTAGGTCAAGGTTAGCACTGAGTGACGTGCCCTTCCAGCTGATTGTCACTGCAGTCAGAAAGGGATGTTGTGTTTGTGAGTGGAGCTCTGGTTAATGGTGAGATTTTTCTAACAAAATGTCTTCTCTTTGTAAATAGCTTCTGGAAAGTCATCGGTAGATTGTGAGCATCTGGGAGTGAATACTTAAGGTGCAGAAGCGAACTAATTTGGAGTAAGTTTTGTTGGTTATGTGACACCTTTTCTGCGTAGGCGAACACACACAGCAGCACTGAGGACCTGTTTGCTAAGATGAAAGTGGAGTTTGACAGTCTGAAAATCCCTTTTCCACAAGTACTCTCTAAATGTTTCTTTAGAACTTGGCTGCTTCTGGGATTTTTCCTGCCAAGAAACTGGTTGGCTGGAGTGCTCATGGAAAGTGAACCCCAAAGGAGCGTGAACACAGGCAAAATGAGTTCATGGGTTGGAGAGCCACAGAGAATGTCGAGCATTCAATCAGCTCTCATTAGTAGCTCGGGCTTCTTGCTTCCTCCTGACTCCTCAAATTAATACCCCAGCTCTCCAACCCTGTGCTTTCTCTGGCGTTCTGTCAAGAGCGAGGGAATGAGGTGTGCAGCGGGGCAAGGAAGCAGTGAAATGGCACATGGCCTCTTCATTCAAGGTGTAGAAAATTCACTTGAGACCCAAATCAGAAACTGAACTCGCATCTCCTGCCACAACCAGAGCTATGTAGCATCTGAGCTGCAGCACTTGAAGAGAATTTGAGGGTTTTGGTCACTGAGCTGAGTCAAATGAAAGTCCACTTGTTTTTAAGGTGCATCAGTTAAACTATGTGTGAAATTTGGATTCTGATTTTTTACACGATTTCGTCTGGGTAATGACTGTTTAGGGACACGTGTGCACTCAGTGATAAATAATTGAAGGAAAGGAAAAGGTTCTTTAAAGTGTTTTCCATATCGGTGGCATTAGGCAGCCCAAGGCCAGTGCGAGATTAAAAGGCAAAGAAAGGAGGAATAGGAAGTTTCAAAATGACCAGGTTTTTCACCTTACTCTCTAGTTTAAAAAAATATAAATTGTATGTATTTTCTATTCTTGCAACAGCATCACCACCTCATGTTCTGGTAACTTTCTTTGGTTGTGTAAACATGGAATTACTCCTCCTGGAGCTCTGGTTTTACTGGGCCTCCCCAACCTTGGGGCTAGATTTGCAAGTGCCATTATGTAAACATGTGGAAGTTTATAAATAATATAAAGAGTGCTGCCAGGTGTATAATACGGGGAATTGTCCTCTTGGAAAAAAGTGGAAGTGAAGCATGTCCAAGAAGTCCAGCAGTTCCCAGTACTTTGGCTGCCTCATTTACAATATCCTAAATTTTACATGGATTGGTTTGCATGTGTTCCTTGTGTAGAAATACTACACCCCACTGCCATGGCTCTCATGATTTTGGTTTCAAACTGGGACCTTTAAAAGCCCAACTTGCAGGTCCGCAGGGACTTTCTGGAGTTCTAAATCCAGCTTACATCATAGTGATTTCGGACCAAGCTTCAAATTGTGTCTAAATCCATAACGGGCCAGAACAAACACGCAGGTTTGAATACTTGGGGTGCTTGTGGCTGTCGCTGTTCTGGCTGTCCTATCGATCCTCGGCTCGACGACAGGACAGTGGCACTGGTGGGCGAAGTTTGCTGCTCGGTGGTGATGGTCACGCAGCCCTGGGGGCGTTTGACAAAGAGGGAATGACAGCGGGCAGCGATTTCAACAACCCTGTTTCTCTACAGGCTCTCAAGCAAGAGGCAAGGTATTTGGTGGGAGGGGGTGGAACACCCACCCCCCGATGACAGCAGGGCCCTCTGTCCTCTGGTGCCTGCTTGAGATAGCCCAGGCAGTCCCACAGCCCCCGAAAGCTGCGGCTGGCTGATGGACAGGAGGTGCTAATCTCCCTCTTCCTAAGAGACCTCTTTGTCCAGAGGTGTTGGGCTTTAATTGGCTTGTTCGCACTTTCTCCAGCAGACTCTGACTTCTAACACTTCCTCCACACCCTGCCCCCAGCCCTTGGTTCGTGGTGTCAGCAGGGCTGGAAGTGTTTTAATTCCTTCACAGACAGTCCTCCTCCACACCAACTGCACGACTGGGTGCACTGCTGGGCTTGGCGTGCTCCAGGTTGTTAATCCAAAAGGGCAGGAAGGATTTAGTCCATTGCCCTTGGACACTTGCAGGGAGTGAAGCATTTTCTGTGACCAAACCATTAATCCTTGGCTGGGGGTGGAACAAAAAACTTAACTTGTGCCGAATCCATTTTTTTCTTTCCTTATTCCTGTTCAAATCTATTATATCCTGACCTGTCTTTACGTATAACAATTGTAATAGCACCCACTGGTGCCATTTGGGGATTTAGCTCCGCTGTGCTGGGTGGTGGGCACAGACCTGAGGGGAACCAGGCTTCTTTTCTCTGAAGAATTTGTCCTCTAAGTAAAGGTGAATCAGAGTATAATGAATGAAAAAGAACTACTTCTTTTCCCACTTGATAGACCAACCGAGTCACAGAAAGGTGTAAATACATGTTTTGTTCCTGTATGTTTGGAAACAAATACAATTTGGCAGTGCTGTTAACTGAGGATTCCAGGAGCTTCAGAGCCTTCAGAGCCCTCTGTGCTTACAGAGACTTTAGAATAGCAGGGTCTGTTCTGGGCCCAGCTGCTGCGACATGATAGGACTGGACAGAATCACTCTTGCCCTTATTCCCTCTCCCTACCTTGTCTTTATGGTCTTGGAGCTTCCTGGGATAGGAAACTCTCAGTGCACACTCAGGCTTTTGTAATGCCACTGAACAATGATGAGCAGTAGCAAAACTGTCAAGTTGCTGGTGCAGAAAATCGGGGAAATGAGGAATTAAACACCAATGTGGGCTTAGACAAGACCTGTTAAATTTCTGATGCCTTTTGTTTGGATGACACAGTCTCTCTCTCTTCCATTTTATATTTGTGCAGCATCAGCCACCTTAGGGATTCCAACAGTGCCAGCAGGTGCTGCTGGAAGGGCCTCAGGAGTAGGAATGTGACGCAAGCGGGGCTGGTGGTCAGACTGATCTCAAGAAGAGAGGAGGTGAGGGTTCGGAGAACAAGCCTATGAACATGCAGATGGGAAAGATGTAGGGCCAGGGCCAAATCAGGGGATTTGTTTGGAATCTACACAGATGTGGCAGATACAGTCATTAGGCAGATACTGTCACTAAGGGCCAGGAAAACTGAAAAGGAGGTGGTCATAGTGCTGCTCAGAGCTGCTGAGAAGATTTAGCTCTGTAACCCTTTGAGGAACATTCCCTAACTGCACCAGAGATCTCCAGTGCCTGGGAAGACTGTTCCAACACCCTGCATTGTGTCCGTGTGGAGACCTTGCACCCTGTTCTGCAGCTGAGACCTGAGGCTGGCACAGCCCCCGCGAAGTCTGTGTCACTCCTAAATCATTGTTCCAAAGAAAGTAGGGGGCTGCTTTTCCTTTTTGTTTTGGTTGGTTGAGTCACGGCCAACAAATAGAAAACTCATTCCACGGTTATCTGAAAGACGATGTCACATACAATGGCAATTAGAAATATTTCCAAAATTAAACCTCCAAAGGAGGAAGCGAATTACAATGCAAGCAACCTTTGACCCTGGAGAATCATAATGGCTTCCTGGATTTGGAGATATTATGAGCTCAAGCCAGAGTGGTACTGCTGCTGGGTCGTAATAAGTGTTAAAATTAGAACACAATGTGGTAACCTTGGGTGTGTCTTTCTGATCTGAATTCTCCTCCCACCCACACCTCTGTTTAATAATGATGTGTTTTGGAAGGCTTGTGTCTGGCTGCCTGAATGTCTCGGCACTGGCCCCGTGTCCATCAGCTGTGGTGGATATCACTCTGCCAGACCGTGGGCTGCAGGCCAGAAAGGTGCAAAACCACTTGTTCACCCCTGAGTGTGGGAACAACTCTGCGAAGTAAAGGCAACTCCTCTGCTGGGGGCCAAGGGACTCGGATGTGGGTGCACACAAGCTCTCCACCTCCGAGAAAGCCGCATCTCCATTTTTTGGGGATGTTTTAGTTCACTTTCTGTGCTTAGACCTGTGTGCTCATCCCCTTGGGAGACAGGGATGGTGTTGTTATACACACCCCCAGCACAGGCTTGTTATTCCTCCAACAGCAGTACCCGGAGGGGGCTGGTCTCATCGTGCCAGGCTTTGTGCAAACACAGAGTAAAAGACAGCTCCAGCCTAAAAGGAAAGACATTACAGTCTAAACAGACAAGCAGACAGTGGGTCTCTCTTGGGGAGAGTGACAGAGATAAGGCGGCCTAGGAAATGTTAGGACATTTAAAATCTTTTCCTGTTCTCTCTCACAGAAGAAAGGACATTATATTTGGCTACATACACGAATCCAGATTTAAAAATAGCTGGGTTCCTTCCTGGCTGAGGGAGAAAGACAGAAATGAGTCAAATTTATTAGCCGCCTAGCAAGCTTGCATTGAATTTTTGCTTGTCAAGACTCCCCCAAGTAATTGTGTTTTCACATACAAGTTGGTTGGGGGAGTGTTTCGTGGGCAAATACCTTGATTTATGCATGGATATGCAGGAGAAAAACAAGTCCAGTGTTTGTGCAAGTAAATTCCAGCCACGTAAATGTCTGAGAAGTGAAGCCAAGGGGGCAGAATTGTCATTAGACTGATTTGGGAGCTGGATTTAGTTGAAGGGCAACATTTTAAAAGCACCTAAGTGACACAGGAGCCTCGGGGCAAGTCTTCCCCAGGTGGGGCTTGTTAGGGGAATGTGGTATCCTGCTGGCTCTGTGGCACTGCCGTGCTGTGTGCTGGATTTAGCAGCTTAGGGACCTCTGCCCTGCGAGCTCTGCTGCGGTATTGACTTTCACTGCTCCCATTTTTAAAGGTGATTTAGGCGTGAGCACTGGATTTACAAACGTATTAAGGTGCCGATCTTCCACTGAAGGCAAAGGCTGGAAGCATTAAATGCCTTTTTGGAGGGTCTGAGCCTCGGGGCCAGATTTGTGGAGCTGTAGAGATATTTGAAATGCCTGGTTATCTTTACAAAAGCGCCAAATGAGTTAGACCTGTCTCTTCTTGATTTCAAAGTGACTGACTAGTAGAGATAAGGTTGGTCCAAGATCTGTGTCCTAAGCTGCCTGCATGGCTTTGTTGAGATGATCTTTAGGAGAGCACATCTTACCTTGAAGCCCAGCTCAGTCTCCCTGAAGGTCAGAGTGTTGTAGGTATCTCTGAAAATGCCGCCTGCCAAAATTATGAGTAAACAAGAGGGGTTTGCTGCAGTGAAACTACTGACCCGCTTGAAATCCACCGTGCTCTCCCTATGCTTCACTTTCGTTATGCAAGAACTAAACCAAACGTGACAGAGGCAAATGGGATTCCTGTGTTTCCCCGTGGAGTACAGGGGATTTAGCAGGACAAGGTGTTCAACACAGAAAAATGGGGAGAAGCAAAACGAGCAAGGTGCTTGGGGAGAAAGAGCAAAGGGAGCACCGACTAATGGAGTGGGGGAAAGGAGAAAGAAAGGGAAAAAATGTGGCCCAAATGGACTTCTGTGCCAGAGTAATTTGTGCAGGATATTCCTTGTCTTTGCCTGTAACCGAAGGCTTTGAGGAGAAGGGGGAATGTTCCTCATACTTTTAAAGCCGTGTAGGAATCTCCAGGTCTCTGCTACTGGGTGAGGATGTCTCCTACCCTCAGACTTGGTGGGTGGATTTGCTGTGCAGCCAGGGAGGCTCCAGCATCACCACTGCGGGTCATGCAAGCAGCCAGAGCACTCAAGCTCTCTTCCCCACGGCTCTTGCCATCAGCTGGTCCTGAAGCCTGTTCTGCTCTGAAATGAGAATGGATTTGCTATTCTTCCTGACAGCAGGGGGAAAGAAAGTAAGATTTTTAACAGGCTTTCTTCATGTCCAGCTATAAAGAGTCAGCTCTTTGTCTTGCCCCTGTGGCCTGGCTATCTTCGCTCTGATGGCTGGAGAAGTGTGGCAACAGATCCTCACCCAGTATGGAAAATCCTGTCTCCTGCTGAGGAGTTAAAACAAAAGGGACAATGAGCTGTGAAACGCGTTGCACAGAATATTCCATCGCGCACTGGGGTAGTGGGGAAGGCTCGCCTTAAACTGAAGTGGGTGTGGGTGAGATTTGACCGGTCCCTTCCGCTCGGGCGGGTCTGTGAGGGGGGACAGTGTGTGCGGAGGAGCCCCCAGGCTCCCCTGGTGCCCCCGGGGCCCCCCCGGTCGGGGACGAGGAGGGCAGGGCAGGGCACGTCCGTGCGCACCCGCTGGAGCCATCGCGCTGCGCCGGCGGCGGGGACAGCGCGGTGACAGCTCCGACGGGCAGGTGTGGCTCACCTGCCGCAGGGCAGGGGCACAGCGGGCCGGGCACAGCCTGCAGTGGGTGCCTCACGCATCCTGCTCCCCTCCTGCCAGCCAGGGCGTCCGAGCGACAGCGGGCACGGCAGGCAGCGCGGAAGGACGGGTGCCACTCGTGTTGGCCGAGGGCACTGCGGGGGGGAAGGAAAACAACTCCTTTGTGCCCACGTGTGCCCCCCTCCCACTTCCCCAGCTAGAGAGCCGCCCCAGGGCTTGTTCCTCATGCGAGCAGCCGCCTGGTACATTCTCTTCCCTTCGAGTCCCTCCTCCACAGACCTGTTTTGCTCCTGTTTCCCGCTTTAGCTGCCTGCTACAATGTCCGTATTATTATTTCTCAGTTGAGCCTTGAAATACTTCTCCCGCAAGTGCTCGCAGGCTCATTTCCACACAATAAGGGCAGTTAGCAATTTCTTCCCGTGCCCATCTGCTACCTGCCCGCTCCGGGGGACTCAGTGAATAGCAAGAGGCAATTCTGCTGGATGCTTCTGACAATTTCTATTAAGGAAAGCTGAGAGCGTATCAATTAAATAAATATATTATATAGACACAGACAGCCTTTAGGATTTGCTTCTATTTTCTGCAGTACTCCTTGATGTCATGCCTTGAAGACATCTTCCCTCGGGTAGCAGCAGCTGCCAGCAGGATAAGCTGCTTTGGGTCAAGGGAGCCTGAGCTCCTGCGAGAGAATGAGCAGAGCTGAAGGAAGAAGGGAAGTGGCAGAGAAGGATCCCCCTTGGGGACTGGGTAACAGATATTGGCTCGGACTTGGGAAACAGCGTAGAGGAACCAGGCTAAATTTAAACAGATAAAGAGGCAGATAAAAGGAAACCAAGCAAAGCGTTAAGGCTTCTGAAGCTAAAAAATCAGGCGAGTCTGCAGCAACCCAAAGCATTTCCCCAGCAATTCCAAGCAGGCTGGATAAAGCACGAGGGAAGGTGCACTCTGGGCTGCCCTTATGGGCTCTGCTAGCCAGTGCAAGTCAGTGAGCTGTGGGGGAGCTTTAGGCAGGTTCCTGTGTAGTCCAGAGGGTGCATGAAGTTGGTAGCTTGAAGCACTCGTGTGAGAGGAGGCAGGGGTTGGATTGGTAAAACTGTCAGTCTCAGGCTCTGTCTGAGCTCCTCCTGTGAGCTGCAAAAGCCAGTTAATGGTGTGATAGGGAGCCTGGGAAGGTGCACAAGGAGACAAAGGTACGTGCTGAGGTGAGAGCTGCCTATAACCCTGAGTGCTGCCCCAGGAAGGAGGAAAGGGGACAATGTGGGAATACCAAAGGCTGGATTTGCAGTTGTTCAGCTCAGATCAGGTGTCTGATACCTTTGAAAATCAACCCATGGGAAGTGGAGCCTCTAAATAGCTCCACTTGATGTCTTAGGCTAATTCTGCAAATGGGGAGTGTGGAAGGATGAGGCGACAGCTTCTGATAAGCTTGACTCCTGGAGGTCTTACAGGACTGGCACATCAGGAGGTTTGATTCTTCTGCAGCTGCAAACAGCAAGGAATCTGTAGGCTCTTTTCCATCACTTAGTCCACCCAAGGAGGACCTTGCAGAGCTCAGCCTGTAACCTCACCTGGTCGGTGTGAGAGAAGATGGGCAACGTTTTTGCTTGAAGGCTCTGGAAGACACTGTTAGAAGCATCAGAGTTTTGGTCAATAAGAAGGTGATACTCAGGCCCATTTCTCCTTCCCTGAAAAGCCAACTCCTGCCCTCCTGGTTTCTGATCAAAGCACAGGCATGAACAGGAACAAAGTCCCGTGTGATTCCAGACCTCAGGATCATATCTGATTGTTGTTGGGCCAGAAGTGAAGATATTTATCTGACATTTGCAACACAAAAGCTGAGAGTTGTCCCATAGCCCTCTTTGCTTTTGGCCTCTCAGGTGATAGCAGAGGCAGGTCATGCCTTTCCCCAAACACCTCACCCGGGGGCTTAAACTGTTTCTGTGGTTGTGGACCTGCCCCTGCACCCCCAGTGACCTCAGGGCTGGTGTGCACAAATGTACCCCAGCCTTCAGAACAGCCTTGACTGCAACTCAAATAGCTCACTGCTGCTTTGGATGCAGTAAAATGCAGGCAACTGTTGTTTAAGAACACTAAATATTGGATTTTCCCGGTGCCTTATCCTTTGTGAATACAGCACTGTCCCATGTGCAATCAGAGCAGGTATCTGAGAGCTTTCTCCACATTTGTTTCATCAAAGCATTTATAAATAAGGGTGTTTATTGCCTCAGATTTTGAGGTTTATCTTTCCAGATGTGGCAGACAGGCTTATTCAGAGGCAGATTCACAGCTGCTGGGGCCAGCTTTGTCTTGTGGGACAGCAGAAGCTGTGCTCACTGATAAAAGATGTACTTCTTCCATCAAAACTCTTCTAAGTTCAAGCAAGCAATCTGTTGTGGTCAAAGTGAAATGGAAATATTTGAATTGGTGACAGATGAGCTTCATTAAGTGTTAATGATCATAAACTTCACAATAATAAGTTAATATAAACACAACTACACTCGCTCTGTGCCCCAGGTGTGTATCTGAGTTACCCGGATTATTTGTGTAATGTCTGATATCATTATAATATCCTTTTTTTTCTGCATGTCTGAGTTGTGTCATATCAGGTGGATGGAAACAGGGAATTTTTTTTTAGTGACTCCTGTTTTTATGAGTTTCTTCAAAAGGATTAAAAAGAAAAAAAACCAAAACACCAAAAACTTGAGTGGATTAGGCAAGTAAGAGCCATAAACAGGGCTAGAAAAGTCATAAATCTAAAGTGTTTTTACAGGTTGAATCTTTGCCTTTTGGATCTTTGTATTGCCCAGGGTGTTATGAAGAAGGGCAAAGATATTTTTAACTAAAAGCAAGAGAGAGATATTTGCATGATCCGTATGTGCTTTTTTTGTGTGTGTATGTGTGTTAATACTAAAGCTGGATTTTTCATGGATGCAGCTTTCTTTAAAACTGTGGGGAAAAGGAAAGTTGTTCTCCTGCCTCTGCTGCTCCATCCCTTTCCCTCCTTCCCCCTCCTTTCCTCTTGGGTTCCTTGCCTTTCATGTCTTTGTTTGACATCTAGGAAAGAATCATGAGGTGCTGAATATTATTAACTTCTAAACACCTAAGAAATCAGTAGGAAATCGCAAACATTTTGGCCCCCTGACAGTCTCCGTAAATGACCTGTCCGAAATCCCTCCCCTTCTGAGATGAAAAGAGGGAGCCAGGCAGAACGGAGGAGAGAATGGGGAGAGCCAGGGAGTGAGAGGGATACACAAAATAAATGAGAAATATGATTAACTTACTTCCTTGGCTGGGTCTACAGCTGGTTCTGGGTATTTAATAAACAGGTTGACACTCCAGGTTCCCCTCATTAGGTGATCACTAAGGTCTGGGCTGTCATAAATCAAAGGGCCAGGTTATCAAGGCCTGTGATCTTTAACTGTACAGGGGCGCCCAACTGTCTGCCATAACGAGGGCTGGGGAGCACAAGCTGCAAGGAATTAACCACTGCAGCTCTCCGTACCCTGCACAGGCACCAGCACTGCCCCGCCGGCGCAGGCACTGCCCGGGCACCGCGCTGGGCTCGCCGCTGGTGCCCCACACCGCGCTGCGGGCAGATGTGGGATGCACCAGGGTGCACATCTGCCCCAGCCAGACAGATGTGGGTGGGAGAGGGAGAGCAGCCACCCCAGCCTGGCTGCTCCTGCAAAGGAGAGGGGCGACCGGCCGGCTCCTTTGCGTCAGGGAGGGCGCACAGCACAGTTTGGTGCTGTCTGTGTCGTTCCAGCATGGGGCTGGCCCTGCAGGACCTACGTGTGTTGTGCAGCTAACGGGGAATCGCTGCTCTGCAGCTCAGCCCTGCGTTGCCCGTCGTGAAGGCACGTAGGGCCTGCGTGATGCATTGGCATGTGGCAGGTGAGGCAGAAACTTGATGGAAGTTGGGCTGTCTGAAGTTACAGCCTGAGGTTTCATAACAAAGCTGGCACTGAGTGAGTTCTGTGGCCTCCTGAGTGTGGCAGAGCATCAAACCACCCATGTTTGGGCAGCAAGTGATACGAGGTAATACAGGTCAGAGCCAAGGGGGAAAAACCAGTGGTCCATTTGAGGCCCAGTTTTGTGAAAATATGAGACAATTTTTAGGTGCTGGGAATGTTCACCAGCTCCTGGTTTTTCCCAGTTTTGAATAGCCGTTGTCACCCAGAAAACCAGGACAGATCTGAGAGGAGTTTGTAGGCTGACTCTGCAGGACAAGGAGCTTGGTGACACAAACACCAGTGGGGAAAGACAACTGAGCTTTTAGCTGTAATATGTGTTAGAAAGTGAAATGAGCAATTGAGGGCAAAGGAAATAAGAGGGCTTCCAAAGGAAATGTGTATGGAAAAGGCTGTGTGCCTCAAGCCGTGTTGTTAGAACTTCTGAAAGGGCAGGAGTGGGGAGGATGGGCAGAGCAGAGCTGGGGCTCGTGTTTTATTCCTGGCAATTCATGGTGCAGGTTGCATTTCCACATGCATCTGGAGGGGGTTTGAGGCACAGCTCGGTGTAAGAGGGGGGGGACCCACACAGCCCCAGAGGGGAGCAGTGCCTGTGGCCCCGGGCAGAGCCCTGCAGCAGCGGCTGGGGCTCTGCTGGTGCCACCTCCCTGCACCATCGTCTGTGGAGCAAGGGATGCCTCAGTGCATCTGTGGCTGCTCGTGGGGCTGCCAACACTTGCAGTGGGGTGGGAGTGAGGAACACGTTGGTGGCCCAGGGAAGCAGCTGAGTTGTGCTTGTTTTCAGTGATCTAAGCTGGGCCTCAGCTATTGCCTCCTCCCTTAGACAAGAGGGTGATTGTCTGTGGAAGAAAGGCTGGGGGAGATGAGATGGCACAGAGATGGCTGCTGTTTTCAGGCACTGACGGCCCCTGAAGCCTCATCCCGGCAAACACAGATTCACTGAAGCAGCTGTACACCTTGTCACATCTTGTGTGAAGGCCCACATCTACCTGTCTGCTAGATATTCAGCTGATAGGATAAGTGATGTCCCTGCAGTTAAGCCGCAGCTGAAATTCCTCGAGGGGCTCAGAAAGCACAGCTCCAGCTCTGCTGCCACCACTCCAGGGCATTCCATGACTATTTATAATGGCCTGTGTGGGTTTATTGCTTTACAGATTGTAATGCAACTCAGTGCCATGGGGGAGGAAGATGCAACACTAGAGCATGACATGCTGCCCTTTGGCCATCAAACCGTGTGGTTCGTGTCAGGCTGTGAGGTGGAAGCGTCTGGTTCACAGCAGCGATTCCAGGGTGTTTTCCTGGCTCTTTCCACTCCTGTTTTCCTCAGCTGTGTTACATACTGGCCACTGTTCTGCCTGTAAACACAGAAGCATCTCTCTGGTGAAAAATCAACTGAGGCTGTGCTTGTAAAGAGCAAGAGTTGCGAAAGAATTTATTAATCCATGTGCATGTTTTTTAACCCCCACTCTGGTTTCAGTCAGTAATATACAGGTTTTGGCAGAGCTCAGAGACACATCTTCAAATGTTTGCATGATAAGAATTTTCAGCGTGTCAAGTTTACATTCTGACAACACAATCAAGTGCTTGAAGTCTCAGAAGCAGCACCTGACCTGCAGTCAGTGTAGTTTGTTCTTTTGAAAACCAGCTGTGTTCTTCCTCACAACCCTAAAGGATTTACCCACACAGGGAGGGTAATGTGGAGGATCACAGAGTGCTTACTCATTTTAGAATTATGCAGAGAGGTTTTACAAATGGTAGATGGATAATTGGATACCTCCTTGAGAAAGCTGGTAGGAGTAGGATGCTGAAATGCCCTCTCTGCCTCCAAAAATTATTCCATGGTCCTGTATCATTTGAATGATTTTCAAAGTCCCATTCTAAATCCCAATCTTTGCTCAGCTCTTTCTTTGCACTTGGACATAACTCTCATTGGCTGTTGTTGTAGCTTTTCTTGAATAGTCAATATTCTAAGCCTGTTCTCCAATATCAGACTTTACAAAAGTGTATTGAAATGAAAAATCTATCTGAAAAGCATTTATGTTACACCTAATGTAGGTATATCACAAATTTGGCCCTGTATGTCCTGGTTATTGTATACACAGTCTATATTATTAGTCACTGGATTGTGTGTCAAGACTTGAACTTCTTGAATTTCAACCTAAGGATATGAGTTACCAACCCAACCAAGCAAGTGAAAATCTTCTAAGTTATTGCAGGAAATTGCCATCACTACCAATTTGTAAGGAGTTTCCTGTGTCCTTGTTAACCAGCTCCTTTCTGTGCCATATATTAAGGCAAAACACAAAATCTGTTTGGGCAGTGTTTGCTGTTCCATCCAAGTCATGGCATGGCCTGTGTGGTGCATGTCAGTGTTCCATGCCCCTGGAGCAAAAGGTTTCCTACCTTCAGATATCAGGGAGTAACTGCTTTGCTCAGTAGTTTCCCCTTGGCCTGTTTTAATACCCAGGGAAGTACAAAGGGAGTTTGGGTTTGAATGTAAGTGCATGGTAAAGGAACAGGTAAGAATTTATTTGGAGCACTTGTGTTTTCTATTGAGAAAACCACTGCAGCTTCCTGGGAAGTCTACATCTCCAAAATCCTCTCTCTTTTCTAGGCTGCTACTAACTCAGGAAGGTGCTGATGCAACTGTTTCACTTCAGGTTTTTTCCCCATGATTATTTTTTTGCCTCTGATTAAGGCATTTGTCATGGAGAGCAGTCCTGCTCAGAGGGTTCCTCCTTATGCTGCTGAGCCAGTGGAAGGGTGAAAAAAAAAAGCACAAAGCACCCCTATTACATAATCTTCTTGCATTGCTTATTGAGTATTTTAAAGAGGAAAAAAAATGCCCTTCTGATGTCCTGGGTGGAGCCCCAGCCCTGGTCAGTGGTCTGTTGTGAAGTTGTGGGTTGTTGTAGCTCTTCCCACTTGCAGAGTAACAAACAACAAACAGAGTAACGACAACATTTCTCTGGTTGAAATCAGTTTATTTTGGTACAAGTGCCATCCATTTAAGAGGGGGACTTAGAAAGAGCTGAGCTATTTCCCAGGGAGGACTGGAATATTTGGAATCTGTGTTTTGGCAGAGCTGGAAGGCAAGCCAGGCTACAAGTGGAGTTCTGTAAATAGAGGAAAACAAGTGGGAAGAAAGGATTTGTAGGGCTCCAGAAGACATGGATTCTGATTTGCAGTACTGGAAGAGCTCTAGTCGCCCTCTGCTTCCCCTTGTAGCCTCGACTGCTTTTCTTTCCCAACTTTTTCCTCCCAACTCTGCCAAAGTCCCAGTCCCTGGGGACTCTGAGAGGCACTGGATTTAGTGGAATGGCTCTACAGTGGCTGAGTTGGCTGTTTGGAGGCACAGTTTAATCCTTTGTTTCTGTAAGGTACTAACGAGCTGTTTCCAAATCCTCTGGTGCTGCTGCAGAGTAATTTCTTGGCAACTTTGCTGCTGAAAGACAGAGCTCAGGTGATATAATTACATGTGATATCATTAACACCAGGCTAAGTGCTACTTAAGCACCTGGTATTGTTTATGTGATTCTGAGTTGTGCAGGCTTTAGTGTTCTTTGTGTCATGAGCATATGTCCCCATCATATTAGACCAGCAAACCTCCCTGGGAGAAGGCCCCCAAATCTGCCTTCTTTGGATGAATTTATTCTTCTACCCAACTTAGGATCTGAACTGGTGAAGTTTTCATTTCAGCTCTTGCTATTGTTACAGTTTTTTAAATTATATAGAGGTTGCTGAGTGGTCATTAATGAAGGTTTGAGGCTCGGTGGAAGTACTGAGGAATGTGGTAAGGTGTCTGCCATTTGACATCTGCACCAGACTTTCAGCTTTCTAGAGTTTTCCTCCTCTTTATCGATGTTCTTAGATGTGGTGTCAGAAATATTTTGTTAAAAATTCTCCAGTCTGTCTTCTGCTGACTTTACTTATTTTTTAATGAAGCTCATTTGAGCAGTTGAACTCACTTGAAAGATGTTCTTTGTGGGTCTGAACACTTGCTGGAGGAGCCATGTGACAGAAAGGACTGTGGTCCATGGTGCAAGCTGGGGGTTTTATAACCCACCAAAGGTGTGGATGCTGCCAGCTGTGCACGAGAGGGCTCTGTGAAGGGCTGTCCCTGCAGAACAGGGGAGGAGCAAAGTGAAAAAGGGGAATTCAGGGCTAGGATGCTGTGGTTATTTAATAACTTGGAAGTATTTTATACACCTTCTGACAGTTCACCCAGAGGCTTTTCTGAGGTCAGTGTTTTTCAAGTTCTATTTGTGGAGAAAGTTAGAGAGCAAGTGGGAAAGAAATGAAGAGCAAACCAGAAACTTATTTCAACATATTTAACTTGTTACTCGTTTCTTAATGTCTCTACTGGAAAGGAAATAGGGGAAACCTTGGAAACCCAAGTGTTTTTGGCTGTAGTTAAGTTAGGAGCACCCTGGTGAATTATTTTTCCCTTCCTCAGTCAGGGCTGTGGCCTGAACTGCAGATCAAAGAAGAGCAGCGCTTTGGTTAATCTGGCATAAAACTCTACCCCAAAGAAACAAGAAGAAAAAGAAATTGAGGCCCAGGCTCCATGGCAACTGTGAGTTAGGTTGTTCAAATGGTTGGTAACTGTAAAGTTTAAAAAAAAAAGGTATTTGGAAAGATATATTGCTACCATATTGGAGAGGACATTGCATCCCAAGCCAGGGTTGTTTCCTGCTGTTCCAGGGAGTGTTCATAGCAGGGCATGGATAAGCTTCTGTCCTGTTTTCCTTGCATGTTGCAAAGAATAAGAGGTGGCCAGTGATGTAACTTCAGGTCTGCTGGGGAGAATGTGTGCTGAGGACTCGAGCTGTGCTTTTCTCCTTTGAACCTGTTCTGCATCACAAGGTGACTTTATAACCGTGGAGCCAGGGAAACGTGGCATGGCAGGGCACCATTTGTTGGGTGTTTGGCCACATAGCAGACAGCGCTTGCTTCTGCCATTGAGAGGTAAGGCTGTGTGTGGAGAAGGTGCTGCGCTGTGACCTTGTGTGGTGCTGTGGGTCCTGGGCTGCCACATGCAAAGCTCGCTGCCTGCTTTGATGGGGCACTTGAAAGCCGGTTCAGGATTCCTCAGTGTCTGCTCCTGGTGAATCTCAGCAGTCTGCATCTTGCTCATCAGACCGAAATCCTGACTGCCTGCTGCTGCTGAGTGCTCTGGGATTCTCAGGCTGTTGGTTCAGGCCAGTCCAAGCAGGGGACTGGCTCTGTGTGGTCACAGCACGCCTGCAACAACCAGGAGCGCACTCAGGATGCTCCTGGTTATTCCCGCGTCTTTCACCACACAGGGTTTCTACCTGCCTGGTGCAGTTGCATTAATCACCCAGCCCTTGCTCAGCTTTTACCAAAAACCGCTCATTTCTCTGCAGGCCTAAGTGCTGAGGAACCAAGCTGCTCCTTCTCAGAGCTGGACAAACACTTAGAGGGGAGCAGAAATCCCCAGAGGAATTTATGGCCATTCCTGTGGCTCTTGTCTTGCTCATGTCTGTGGGTGTGTGCTCAGCCTATCCCGTGACAAAGCTCTCTAAAGTCCCTCTTTGAAGGGGATTGTTTCCTGCCTCTGTAGCCGGATCATCTGATTGCTTAACTATCTGTTTTATTATGAAATTAATGACACTTAAGGTAATATCAAACCCAAATATTCTTGCTGTCAGCAAAGCTGGTTATGTTTTGTTCCACCACCAAGTGGCCAGAGAAAAAAATGACTGTCAGTCTTTTTTATAACCACTGCTTATCTACTGCAAAAGAAAAATCATGTCCTGTTTGCTTTTGGATGGAAAATAAATACAGTTCCATCAATCTTTTTCCTTCAGCAGTGTTTTTGAACCATCTTATAATTGATGATGGTCTCTTGTCTGTCTAGAGCTGTGTTACAGGGAGGTGGCCAAGGCTGGATATCTTGGCTTAACTTGAGGCATGTCTGGCACCACGGGGAAGATGACATTCCATTTTCACTACATTCTGGGATGTTTTCTTCCTCCTTCTCCTTGTTTTGGTGACGTCAACTTGTTGATCAAAGTTCAGTTTGCATTGTTGAAGCCCCTTCTCTGAATATCGGTGATACTTGTTCGTATCTACCCTATATTGATTTCTTATCTCTCTGTTTTGTTTCAGCTGGATACCATTGATCTTTCCCCATATGATTGAGATTGTTGACTTTGAATGACCTGTCAGGATGGTCTCTGTGTATCTCCAGGGGCTGTCTGTGCCAGTGGCTCATGGAGCTGGAGCTGCTTGGTCCCCTGGGGAGCTGCATGCAAAGAGCTTGACAGCAAATTGCTGTTCATTTAAGAGGATTTTCTAGATAGTTGTACACCAAATTGTGGTGATTTTAATCTACATTTGATTTCCCTTCTGTGCTCTGAAAACATTATGTGGGCAAGGATTAAAAGCATTGCTTTGTTACTTTACTTCAAAGTAAATCACCCTAATGCTTCGCCCTAATCACAGGGACTGTTACCCCACGAGATGGAACATAATAAATGGAACATAATTTGTTCCTGGCCATCCCGTATTGGCAGTTTTTCATCATTCTGCTACCTCCCAGTTACTTGTAAAATGATTCTTTAATTAATTTAATTTTTTTGCATCTTTCTACATATTGCAGCTAAATAACTTACAGTTTGCTGAGTCGTGCTTTTAAAGGTGGGTCCTTTGTTTACCCTCTGTTTGTCCAGAGCCTTCCAGAAGTACATCAAGGTAATACTAGTTATTCACAGATTAACTCTTACAGCTGCTTTTGAAGTGCTTTAGAGCAGACTTTTCCAGCTCTACATACTTAGTTGTGTTTGATTTCAGTATCTCAGGGTGACCTGAGTGTGGCTCCCATAGTCTCTAGGAATTTTTACAGGAAGGTGCCTGTTGCCATTCCCAGTTCCTGGCTCTGTGGGCATGTGGTGACCCAAGGCCTGTGCAGAGAATCTGCTCCACAGCTTGGATAATTTATGATGTTTCTTTTCTCTCTGGGGAAGGAGGATTTAGCACACAGCTCCCAGTTGGGCTGCACTGACAGCAGTGTTATTTAACCTGCTTGTCTTTGTTCTGGACTGTGTCTTTCTCTTGGTAGGAAAAATTACCTGGAGTCGCCATTAATCTTTTAGTGAACTTGGAAGTGAAGAAGGCATTGCTGACTTTCTTACTTTTTTCCTTTCTGCTTTTTATGGGTGGTGTGTGGAATTTGTTTTGCAGTTCTGTCCCAAATTTTTTTTCCTCTTCCTTAGTATTAACCCTTACTCGTGTGTTGCTATTCCCATCTTAGTGTTTCATTTGTTTGGGCTAATTAACATCAGAGACGTTTCATTTCCATCCTGTCAGTTTGCTGTTGTACCATTTGTATGGTACATGAAGTAAGTTCAAGCTTTCCATTGCTTCCCCTTGGAAGTCCTTCCAGGAGACCGGTTCCCTCAGCTTGCTGCTGTCTCCTGTTTGTAGTCCAGTCTTACCAATTCTCTAGAGCAGAATGTTAGAGGTCACAGCTCTCTTTCCTCCGAGGTACCTTCTGGGTGCAGTTTTCAGCCAGCTCATTCCTGGTAGGCAGGAAGATGTTTAAGGCAGCTGGTGATGGGTTCAGCTCCCGCACCTTCTGCAGTAAATGCTGTTCCTGACGTGTTGTCACAGCAGGGTGACAGGCAGTAGTGCTTTCCCCGTGGCTCAGCAGCTCATTTTCCATGAGCTCTGGACAACTCCTGTTCTTCTTGTGAGCAACTTTCTAACCGTGCTGGTCGCCTTTTCCTGCCTCCGACAAAACACAGTGTTTCAAATTCCCAGGTAAACCAAAACTCAGCCTGATTTGGTGGTGGGAATTACATGTACAAAAGAAAAAGGTCCGTCTGGGACTGCTGTTTGGAGTCCCCCATGTCGGAGCTCCCTTGTCATCTGCTGTTCCTGAACAAACTTGACGCGCGTGGGCTTTGACTGGCGTGAAACCACCGAGAACGTGGTGTTTGATGTGGACATCCCAGCCCCAGCAGAGCAGGGAGGATTCACTCTCTGAGCAAAACTATTGCCTGTTCTCTTGAGGAAAGGCCTTGGGGCATGCCCTCGGGGAGCACAAACAACAGCAGATGACTTAGGTGCCCAATTACACCCCGTGTGTAACCAAAGAGTTCCCAAATGCTCCATAGAGTGAACACAAAACCCCTCCAAAAGGCAGCAGGGATTCAGCTTTAATGCTCTGTGGAACAAAAAAGGGCTGAATTTGCAGCTATCCCCGAGGAATTATCTGTGAGCACTATCTGCAAATAATAATTTAATCAGCTTATTTGGCTGCCCGTGGTCACAAAGCTGTAATTGATTAAAAATGATCCTTTTTTGTAACAAAATAAGGCTGCAGAGTAAAAATGAGATTCTAAGGTGATTCTAATGTGCCCTGCTCTGGCAATATGATAAGGAGCAATTCTGTGGAAAACCAAAGAATGTCACAGTGAAGGTTTGAGGACTGTTACAGAGAAGTCTTTTTTCAGACTTTGGGGTGGTTTAGTCTGAATTTGGACGTCTTTCTTTTTCTTCCCCCCCCCCCTTTCACTGTGTTCATGTTTCCTCAGGAGCTGAATGGGGAAGAGGAACTTCTTTGAAAGGCTCCATGGCCCGGTTCCAATTCTGATAGATAAAGTCAACCTGCTTGGCCCCACCAAGAGGAAATAGGATGCTGCCCCTTTAAGCGGGCTGTAAGGAGTATGGAATTACGGCTAACTTGGTTTGGAGCCTTTGTGTAAGGCTTTCAGGAAGAGATAAACCATTAATCATGCACAATTACTCTGACCTTGCATGAACTAAAGCTTCTCTGAACACATAAGATTACGGTCCCCGGGGACCTTGAGACACTGACACGATCGGCTGGGGCCGAGGGCACTGCGAACTGCTGCTCCAAATGGCTGGAAGCTTGGCCTGTCTTGGCTTTCCCTAAACCAGAGCCTTTCTCTCCACCTGGGAGAGGGATTTATCCCTCCAGCAGTGCAGAGTAAGGAGAAGGCATTTCCCTTGCCAGGGTGCAGCTCACAGGATGAGAGTGGCAATGATGGCAGTGCTTAAGAAAATAAATCACATCTGGGCTCTGATCAGGTGGTTTTAAAACAGGGGGAGCATTTCACACCTATTTCTGGTGTCCTTCTATGGGGAACCCTCTTTTTCCCTGCTCACAGCACAAGTGTTGAGGTCAGTGGCAGATTCTCAGGTAGCTCTGTGGTGTTATTGCTTTCCTGGTAACACCCTCACCTGTCCTAATTAGATTTTACATGGTGGTTTTTCAGGTGTTAGTCTTGTTTAGGATTTCTTTTGCCTCTTAAACTCCTTACCTATATCTCACACACCTGTTATGATACGCTTTCCTCTGTCTCTTCTTTCCCCCACCTCCTGGCACTAGCAGGAACATGTAAAATAATATTAATAATAATGATGATAAATAAGCAATTAAGGATTTACTCATTAAGTAATTATTGATCCTAACTTGTAATTTTTCAAGATTAGGGTGAGCTAAAGATGCACATGATCAGTAGCAGAAGCTCAGCTGACTGAGCAACATGCAGTTCTGTGGTTGTTTGACCCTCCATCCTGTGTTTGATCCCTTCAGCTTCACTCACCTACCAGATTTATACTCCTAGAAATACTCTGCTTACGTATGTGATCATTTGATGTTGTTGTTTGCTGAAGTGCAACATCTGTTTTGAACTAGTTTTACATTGCTATGACTACCTTTCCTCCTTTTGCACAAAGGAGGACTTGTGCGTGTGTATTTGGATCTGCAGGAGGAGGGTTACGCTGCTCTAACTTAGGAATTACAACAGTTAGTAAGCAGCACTTACACGAGCAGATCTGTGTGAGAAGCCCTGCGGAGCACTTCTCTTCCTGACCCCACTTTGCATCTTTAAAAGATTAAACACCTTTTAAAAACAAATGGTCTTTGTGTTTGAAAAACTGCAAAGAGAGGGGGGTTTAGTGTCTTGCTTTTATCCTCTCTGTGACTTTTTGGTCAAGTTGTAGATCAGACTAGAGGACTGAAAGGTTTCTTGTTCGGTGTTTCTATCAAGCTCTATTCTCCAAGCCCTCCATCAGCTGCCTGAAAGCCATCTCCATTACAAGGAGGGTTGACACGAGCAGGAATTCTGCTATTTTAAGCCTTTATTTTTCTGCAAAAAGACTTGTATTTGAAACCAAACCTTTCCCTGTGTTCCTCTCAGGAATCCTTCATTGGAGTTGGCACAGATTGCAGCCCCTTCCTTTGCTCTGTGCGTGACAAAGACTTGGAAAAACTGACCTTGTGTGGATTGTATTTATCATAATTTTAAGGTTTCAGTGATAAAATATGTGTTCACCGAAGCAGCAAATTTCTGATTTTTCAGAGATGTGGTTTTCAGAAGATTGAGATGGCTCATCCTGTGTTACAGGACTGGACAGGGGATTCCAAGCTAAAACATGTGACCAGCACCTCCCTGTAGCTGTGTAAGAGGATGGGTAAGTCCAAAAGAAATAACTGTGCTCTTCATGGGCTGAATGATGCAGAGAAAGTGTACTAGGAACTTCTCTTCTCCTTGAAAAGGAATTTAGAAGGTAGAATCATGGCATCTTAGAAGCTCCTGAGTCCATCCTGAGATCATTGAAATGCACAGGTACAGGGGCATGGAATTGTTTTGACGGGTCAGATGTCTGGCAGGAATGTCAGACCTGTTGCATCAGGACATCAGTCGCTCCCGAGCTCCTGAAGGTAAGAAAAGTGCTTTTATAAGGAAAATTGCTCTAGATTGTTTGCTGCAAAGCTCCTGCACAATTGCTGAGCTGTGTTCACAGGCAGCTGGATTGGCTAAGAGCTGATCCTGGGTTCTATCAGAAGGGTATTTAAAGGCTCCCTGTGCCACAAGGCATTGAGGATGAGAGCCTGGTTTGAGGGAGCTGTCCAGTAGTAGCTGGAGAAGACACACACTGTGCTACTCTTCTCCCAGGATGTTTAATTGAGTTCCTTTTCCCCTCTCCTTTACACTTTCCACTGATGCATTCTAAAGGTGCTGCCAGTGGCTAAAGGGCTGTTGGCTCTAAGAAATATTAATCAGAAAGCAAACTAATTGAAAAAACAAAACAAAAAAACCCCACAGGCAAACTAAAGCGGAATCGGTGGAATATTAAGTGGAAATGTACTGAAGATGATAGAAATGAACAGAAAGAGGGGACCATCTAAAAGGAAAAATACCATTTAGCTGCCATCAGTCACAATATAACAGCCTGTAAGGGCATGTTGATTTTGTCACTGTCACTAAAGCAAGATGTCCATGAACATTGCACTTGCTTGTAGTCAGAAAAAGAGATATTGGCAATATAAAAGCAAGATATTACTGACTGGGTGAGCCACTCAGGAGCAGATTGCCATGGGATGTGGTTGATTCCTCATCACATGGAGTGTTTGCAAACTGAGCCTGCATGTCTGGCTTAAGCCAGGCTGCATTTCAGCCAGGAGATACTGCTTTTGGCAATGCTGGGTTTGTGATTCCTTTCCCTGCAGGACATTTGGGCAGTCCATGTTTTGCAGGATTTCAGGCCATATGCCAGTACTGGTCCCTTGTGGTGTTGGATATGTTAATCAGTGAAATTATCTCTGGCTGAAGTGTGGGGCCAAGGCACAGACTTGCCCTGACTGTGGTGCTGGGGAGCCACAACTGCCCACGGCTTCCTTGGGCAACTTGGATCCATAGCCAGTTCTCAGAGAAGCACAGAGTATTAACCCTGCTGCTCTTTTAGGGAAGGGGCTGTGGGAGGGATGGGGATTAGTTGTGAGTGGGAAAAGGCAGGAGCTTGGCATTAGGAGGGGATGCGGGAGGTCTGTGCTGAAGCATTTGCTTCCCTGACTCTGCTGCCACAGCCGAGATCAAACAGAGGGGGATTCTTATCTGGTGTAGCCCAGCTTCAGTCAGGAGTGAAGCAGCTGAAGTCGGTGGCAGAATTGCATCAAAATCAAGCTTGAAGGGAGCAGTGACAGTCCAATGTTGTTTTCCTGCTCTGTTTTTTAGTCCTGTTGCACCTCATTGTGACCAGAGATGTAGAAAGATCCATTGTAAGGGGTTCTGAAGTTTGCCATTGGGAGGGAAAAGGACAGCCCACTGCTTTTTGGTTGCAGTGCAGGCTTCTCTGCTGTATGTCCACTGCAGTGCTGTCAGTGCTTGTTAACAAGCTCTGATAGTGCTGTCTGTGCTGCCAGAACCATAATACAATCCTGATGGGCCTGCAGCCTCATCTTCCCCAAAAATATTACAGACTCTGCCTCTTGCTGTACTGTGAGGACCACTGATGCTCGCTCAGCCATGTGTAATCAAGCTATTCAACCTTTGGACTGAAAGTGTGGGTATTTTCTTTAGTTTTCTATTTGATTTTTCAAAATCTGAAACCTGATCAAACAGCTTCTGTAAGTCCTGAACCCGTCCTGCTTTCACCATTCTCCATGTGAGATCTGAAAGCCTTTGTTTGTGTTGGTCAGAGGGAAAAAAACGAGGAGAGAGACACTGAGGCAGCACGGATCTGTGTGGATTCTCTGCTGCTGACAGTCCAGGTGGCTCAAACCAGTGGAAGAGCTGGCTGAGGGCTGATCCACACTAATAGGGAAGGGAAAACTCGAGGGGTTAAAGGCAAGAGCATCCCTTTTATAATTAGGACAGATCAGAAGTGGAGCAAAATGTTCTTGCAGCTGAATCAGCTGCCCTCTAACCAGCCTGGAGTCTGGAGCTGGGGCCTGATGGACACTTGTACAGAATGCAATTTAATCTGTAATGGCTGAGGAGGACTCCTCAAAGTCTGCGGCAAATGGCAATTATTGTCCCTTTTTGTCACATCCCCCCCAACCAAAACGAAAAAAAGAGGAGAATTAATGAAAATAACAACAGAGAGGGATCCTAACTAGCATGCCCTGCCTCTCCCTTTCTCTTTAAAAATCCTCTGCAATGTAGTGCCTGAAATGAGCTGCCCAGTATAATAAAATCTCTGGAGCACCAACGTGAAAGCAGAATTCCTCCCCCACACACAGGCACACACACCCCTTGTCCCTAATGAGCAGGGAGACGCCAGCTCGGGGGCTGCAGCCAGTGTTAAATTAGCAGAGAAGGCCATCCAAGTGGGCTGACTGCAGCGTAAACTGCCTTAAGTGTGTGTTTATTAAATCACACCACCGCTTAGAGCCTGCCCTGCTGCCACAGCAGAGCTGTCTGCACACAGACAGAGCCTGGGCAGTCCCAGGGGATCCTGGCCCAACTGGATCCTGGGGCTAATAGAGGCAGGGGGAGGAGGGAGCAGCCCCTTGTGAGGCTCCCTCGTGTGTTGTTCTTCAAGAGCACAAAAGGCTTTATTTAGGGTCGCTGTTGGCGTTCGTAGCAGTGGGGAATCTGGATCTCTTGAAACTGTAAAGTTGTCTCCGTCTTTCCTTGCTGCAAAGCAAGTCATGGCAGGCATTTGCTTCCTCAAGTGGTGTGAGTGAGCCTTGGAGAGCAGCTTTGCTGGGGCAGTTCCTGCTGGCAAGGGTGGCCTTCAATAAACTCCCCTGAGCTGCAGCGTGAGCAGGTTGGTAATACCGAATGGTGTTCTATGAGAATTCCCTGGTGTCAGTCTATCGAAGGCTTTGGAAATGGAAATATCTCCTGTTCAAACCATAAGCCATCATATCAAGGCAGGGGAAAAAACATCAAAATGCTTCTGTGTATTGGTACAGTGAGGGTTTGATTCCAGGTGGGAATTCAGTGTTTGACTGGAAAACATGCATGGTCTGTGCTTAGGGCAGACAGGGGAGAGACAGCCAACCTTGTTCTGTCCATCAGGAGACATCACTTCTATTGCTGCTAGTCCTGAAACAACTTGCTCACCAGCAGCCCTAATACAGTCCCTTCTCTCTCAGGGACTAGTTTGTAAATATAGTTGGAACCAGAGCTGCTGGTTTGTGACCTCAACTGCTTATTTTCCCTTTCAAGATAAATATTCTTTTTCTGCCTAAATCCATGGAGAGGAGTCTTGGGCAGAAGTGGATTGCCCTCCCATCCCATAAGGAAGCCTAGAAAGAAGTTTTGAAAAAGTGTCCGAAACAGTCAAAGTTTGTTCCCATGAATTCCATGAGCTTGCTGAACAGCTCTTAAATTTGTCGTCCTTCCACTTAGCCCTGATCTTTCCCTGTAATAAGATTTTTAAGCTTCAAACAAGTTTCATCCACGTGTTGTCAAGTCAGGAAGTCGGATGTACAACGTGCAGCTCCATTTATGTTTATTTTAACAAACTGGTGATACTTCCATGCTTGTGTGCCCTGCTCAGCCTGCTGGTTTATGTCTCCAGGAGGGGTTTTTGCTGCTCCTAGGCTTCCCAAGGCTCCATTGTGCAGCCCAGATGGCCATCCTGTGAAAGCAGGTTAGGAGTCACGGTCAAGCATCCTTTTGTGAGGTGGCCCATTGACACTGGAGAAGAGCAGCAGTTGTTGAGCTAATTTGTACGAGGAAGGAGCCATGTAAAGTTTAATATGAAGTGGTTGCTGTAGCTGGCAGAAAGGGAGAGGTGGGCTGTTTTCCATTTCCCTTTAAAATGTCAAACACTAATAGTCTCTTCCGATCATCCCGAGATTGCCAAATAATTGACTCCCGCCTACAGCAAAAACCTCCCTGATCCACAAAGCAGGAAGCTGATGACAGCAATTGCCTGAACGTGTCCAAATTAGTCAACCCCTTGCAACCCCAGCAGGGTCAGCAGTGGCAGCCCAGAGGTCGTGGGGCAGCAGGAGATGGAGGTTGAAGATTGCCCTGCTTCCTCTGCCCTCTCATGCCTCCAGGACATAGCAAGGACATGAGGGATTCCCAGCTGGAGCAGCCAGCACCTGAACTGCATGGCCAACAGAGATGTGTTTATTGAGAAGATCTGCTCCGAGTTAGCCAGAGCAGGGCTGAGGGGAGAGCAGGGGAAGCGGCTGTCCCCGGGAGAGGCGGCAGAGCACGTGTGTGTGTGGGGCTGACCCCGTGTCACGCCGCTCCTGCCGTGTTGTCTCCAGGGTTTCTCTGCCTTGCTGCAAGGACTGACCTGTTTACAACTCGCTGGGGTCTGTCCCGGCGCTGGATTGTTTTTTCTGTGCCTTCATTTGCTCTTTTGCAGCTGTGGAAGTGGCTGCAGGAAAACTTAGGGACGTAGGGAATTTAGGAATACACACACAGCCCTGGAGCTCGGAGAGGAGCCAGAGAAGAGTGTCCACCGGGCTGTTCCCAAGCTGGTGCCTCATCAACACATCCAGTTAGGGGTGCTAGGCTCTTTGGTTTTAGAAAGTGGTGGAAGTAAAGCAGCAAAGAACCTCTGGCCCCGTTCCCCTCTCCTGCCTTTGAAAGGGCATCGGTGTGCCTGTGACTTCTTGAAGGCAATTCAAACCTCTAAGGGTTGTGGCCTTTTCACGAGATTATTTTAGGACTCGGAGAGAGGACAGAGGCGAAAGAGAGAAGCAGTGTCTCAGAGCTCCCGAGCAATACCCCTGCTGTTACAGGCAGCATGAGGACGTCTCTTTGTGTGCTAGGCTGCGCTGCTCCGTGTGTTCGCTCCAGCCGAGGAGCTGGGGCTGGGGAGCCTGGCCTGACAGCTCCCTGAGTGTGCTGCTGCGGGTCAGGACCTCTGCCCGGGGAGGGGGCACTGCCCATGGGCCTCCCACGTCTGCGCACCGAGAGCCTGGCTGGGCACTCTGTCACACTCGACAAAGGTCACTCTTACATCCCGTCTTCGAAAAGGTCACAGCATGACCCCAGGTGCAGGAGAAGAGGAGGAGGGAGAGGGCAGCTTATTCCCGTATTTTTGTTGTTGTTGTTGTTTTTAATTCGTTACTTCTGCCTGAAAAAATATCCCTTGCCTTTGCTCTTGTACTGCCCCCTCTCTCGAGCCACGCTGGCACCTTCTCTTCCTAAATGCTACAGCATTTCCCTTTCCAGGCTTCACTGGCTGCTTACTGGATTGTCCCCTCTTTCTCCGCTCTGTTCTCTCTGTCCCTCAATGAATAAGCAAACACTCCCAACCTTGCTGTGCCCTCCACATGTAAAACTCTCTGAGCACAGTTTGTGCCCACAGCTTGTGTAAGATGCGCACAAACTACTGCACAGAGGTTGATTTTCCCCCAAGGGCTGGGGGGGGGAAAGTAACAATCCTTCTCGGACTTTTCCTGCTCTGTTGTGGTAAATGGATGCATCTCCTGATGGGATGACTCCCTTCCCTTGCTCCTTTCTGTCAGTGATTGCATTGTCACTGAGACGGGGAGGAGGGGTGAAGGCCAGATCCTCAGGTGTGCTGCAGAGCTGTTTCCCAAACCAGGATTTACTGAACCAGCCAGAGGATGAAAATAATTTGCTTTTCTTGACTTAAAGAAGGCCCAATGCTTATTAACAAGACATTTCTGTTCAAGCCCCATATGGCTTCAATTCAGAACTAGTGTCTTTAACTGCTGGATCATCCTCCCAGTGTGATTTGAAGTTTTTCCTTGTCAGAGACTCTGCAGCAGCAACAGAATTATTTTCTGCATTTCACGTGCTGATGGCAGGGATAAATACAGGAGATGTCTGTGTCTGGTCATTTGAATAATTCTTTTTTAAGGACTGGACTGTGTTACCAAAGACAGAGGTGCTGGACACAATTCTCTGTGTGGATGCTGCAAACAGCAGTGTGAGAGTGATAACTTAATACAAAGTGATAACTTCATACAAACTATTTTATTTGCAGCATTCATTCTCCACACAGAATTTCCTCAAGATGCTTAACTAAAGATACAAAGAGCTAGAAAGAGAAACACGGAGGAGTCACTTTTCAAAGAACTCACTATAACTTTTGTATAGGGAACAGCCTGTCCCTGGCTGGTCTTTGAAAAATAGATAACCAAGTTCTCACTTTTACAATAAAATGTAATAATGTACATCTGTCTTAGATATCTGTAAGGGCTCTTATTGCTCATGTAGCTGAGTCACATCTCACAATACGTTTTTTTAGTATTCCTGTAATAGAGGTACTTGCTGTGAGCCCAAAGTAATTAAATAACTAAAGACTGTCTCACTTTCCTCTGTGTGAGTACCTTAAAAAATCCACACCTTATTTCCAGGATCTCAGAGGAAATTCCTGCAGCTTGCAGACTCCCCAGCAGGCCAGCCTACCTGTTCCTGACCTTTAACTAAGCAGATCAATAGAATTCTTCTATGTTGGCCAGAGCACAGAAGAGTCAGAATTGTGCAGAAGCAGTAAGTTGTGTAAGGTCAAAATCCAGGTCATGGTCGAGCTAGGAATGCTGATGAACTGAGCTACCTGTTGAGCAAAGGAGGGAGGAAATAGCCACGATGAAGAGTCCCCAAAGGTGGTTTTCCAGGTTCCCGGTCAGAAAGGAGACTGTTCCACTAATTGGGTCTTAAAAGGCCTTTTCTATTCTGTCTAAATTCTTATAATATGCCCCTCACCAAGATATGAGGGTGTCTGTCTGAGGATTCTCTTTTCATTCTTTTCAGCTGTGTTTATTTTCCTCTCTCCCCTGAGCCATTCTTTGCAGGTTCATGAAGAGCATTCAGACCCCACGAGGGGGTCTCTACAGATCCCCTAAGAAGATTAAGCTCTCTGAATATTTCATGCCCCTGATTGACAGTTCTTGAGGACCTCTTGTAAGCCTGGCGCCCGTATTCTTGTTTAAAAAAAAAGAGAGAGAGAGAGGGAGACAAGAAAATCACATCCACAGAAAAAAAATTGATCCTATGGGCCCGACCTCTGCTGACAGAAGGCACTTCATGGAGGCAGCTCCTCCTGGACATGTCCCCCTCCCTTCCCTCCCCTCCAGCCTCCATGTGAAATAAAAGGAAGGTAATGGGGTTTTAAGAGGCGAGGAGCAGGCAGAGGAGGAGGAGGTGGCTGTGCTTTGGCTCATGGCCCCTCAAGAGCCATTGTGCCTCCATCCCTGCCTCCCGTTCTGTGCCATGTCCTTCCCTAACGAGCTGGTCCTCATTAGGGGCTGAGCTGGGAGCCAGCCCTGCGCTCTCCGTTCCGCCCCATTAAGGGTTTGCCCCTGGTTGACAGCGGGGAAAGGGAGCCGGCGACCTGTAAATTCTCATCAGGCTCTTTAGGGCCTCCCTTCCCCCCTAATCATCCCGGAATAGGCAGCTGAGAAGTTTCTCCTTTATTTAGAGAGGCAGCGCCAAGGAGAGAGATCTACTCATGTGCTGGGTTTAGGAGACTCTCCTTGATGGAAACAGGAGGATGAGGATGAGGGGGAGAAAGGCAGAAAGAAGCAGCTCTCGGTCCTTCTTGCAGCTGGAGCTCAGAGGGATTATTTACTGCTGTGCTTGCTGTAGGTGCCAGCATCAGGCTGCGATGCCCTGCGAGCTTCTGACCCGCTGCACAGAGCCTGCCCTTGTAGCCAGATGACATTTAGTGGGGGAAGGCCTCAGCTCACCTGAGGATTGAAAACTTTACCAGGAATAGTGACTGTAACTACAGAAACACTGACTGTGAAAGGCCCCGATGCACCCGCTTGCTGTTTGTTGACTTGAGGGTCACTCTCAGGATCTGCCTCTCCTGCATAACCCACTTCTGGGGCTTGGTTCAGATGCAGGTGTAGACTTCTTGTGTGCCTTATCCAGACTTGGGCTCATAGGTCTTTGTTTCGTGTCATTTTCAGACTAAAGAGGAGCACCTTAGCGGAGGATGCTGGCAGGGCACGCTGCAGTTCTACCTAGAGGTGTGTGACAGCAGGAGAGGAGAGGGAGCCCATTCCTTCTCATTTTGAAGGCATTGCCTGTGTTTTCTGAGTGTAATAGAAAGGGAAACTGCCATGCTTTGTTTTGAGGTGTTCCTGAGGTGGAACAGGCTGGGCAGGGAAGGAGGAGGGTGAGGGAGCCATGTCAGTACTGGACATAACGCCCCGTGGTGCTTGGTGAGAGCAACACCTTCTGTGGCTTCAGCACATCTGCACCTCTCAGGCTGAGGGCTTCTTCCCTCCTTTGGGCTCTGCAAAGCTTGTGGTCATTGGTCTCAGTCTGGATCGAAAATTTCTTTCTCAGATGGTGTTCATCAGGTGTTTTAGAGCCCAGAGCACACAGAGGGAAGGACATGCCTGCTGCTCTGAAACGGATCTGTTGGCTGCGACTGTGAAGGAAACCATTAATCTATGGGAACACTGAATTCCTCCAAGATCCCTGTTTTACTTATCCCTTGATGGGCTTGTATGAGTTCAGAACTAACCAAAGAGCAGGGATTATCAGTCATCTCAGATCAGTGTCAGGTTTATTTAATCAGACAGGACCTGCCTAAACACCTTACGGAATTTTAACTGGGCATTTCAGGCAGAGAGCAGTTGAGTTTGGGCCAAAGCAAGTCAACCTCCTACTTCTGCTTTATCCGTTATGGTGCAGGGGTGGTTAGTGAGGAACCTCTGGAGTCCTACATCCCCCCTGCAGTGGTGGTGACTGATAAAGAACAAGTAGCTGCTCCAGGTGAGAGTAAGTGAACCAGACAGTCCTAACAGTGTTTGTTCTGGACTCAACAGTATTTAGGACTGTTGGGTGGAGGGATAGAAAGAGAAAGGCAGGTAAATTAGAGGCCTCTGCTGCACGCACAGAAATTGGCACAGCTTCCTGTTGGCAAGTTTGTGGGAATCATCCGTGGTGCTGGGATACTCCCCAGATGTGGTGCACGGGATTATGGCCGTGTGGGTCTGTGGAATGGTCACTGCTGAGGCACTGGGAGACTCTACCAACTTCTGCACTGTCCTCATTTTTTCCATGCTTGGGACTCCAGAGCTGCTGGGCTCAGTTTCAAGTCTCCTCTTAGATGTTAGACTTGCTTTCTCAGGGTGGTTGATGTGCAGCCTACCAGAGATGTCTGTTAAACATGCACATCCCTTCAGTGGAGGCTCAGGGTTTCTGTATGAGGTACAGCTGGACACTCCAGTAGCACTTTGGACCATGTGAGTAGGGGCTCTTCATGGTACATGTAGGGTGCTACATGTAAAAGGCACACACAGTGTTATAAAGCACCAGTTGAGCTGGGAACTTATCCAGTAACATCATCTTTTCAAAGTCAGTTATTATTTTTAACAACTGACTGATGTCCCATTTATTTGCAGTGCCATCTTGGTGGAATGCCAGTGCCATTCCTCACTAGTGCTTATCCTGGCACTGTTCTCTGGATGTGCAGCTGATGCTGCAGCTCATTATTTTGGTTTGGGGGCAAAAGCAGAGCACCTGGCTGTTTATAACCAGCACAGAAAAGATTTGTCTGCAAATAGAACCAAAGGAAGCTTTAGCTCTTGATTAATCTCACACCACTGGTGTTAAGCTTTATAAAGGCTTGACTGTTAGGGCACAATATTGTCACCCTCAGTCCAGTCCTCATGTCATTTGTTACTCCTGGCACTGCCAGCTGGAGTTTCTGGTCCCACCCTGTGCCCTGCCTGTGTGCTGGGAATGCTGGGCAGACAGCAAGCTCTTCCAGAACTGTGCCAGGGGGTTGGAGGAATTTAATCCTCTCCCACTGAAATGAAATGATGGGACATGCACTAGATTTTAACTTTGGCCACTGATATGAAGTGGAAAAAACTAGACAGACTTCCTCATAACCCTGCTCTGGTCAGGAAGAATGAATCCTAGGTCTGGGGACTTTCTTCTGAGTTCTGAAAGAGGAGGAACCATGCCCACAGTTTCTCTGCAGTGGGGACAGTCTCTGCAGACAAAAGCCTGGATCTGAGGTCAGTGAAATCCTTTTTGAACCCAGTTGTGCAGTATAAGCATTTTCTGTCTGGTTCCTTAAAATCTCCGCTCTGCTTCTTTGTCAGGCTGAGCAGAACAGCTGAGACTGACAGAGCCTGGAGACAAAGCTACCCCTGAGTCATTCCCAGCTCCTGACATGGTTTGCCCAGTCTCTCATGGACACAGAGAAGGAGCTTTTCAAAAGTGACTGAATGCCTTCCATCCTCTCATCACTCCTCTTTCAATTTCAGATGAGCAACAAATAAAGCAGGGAAGGCTGAAGGTCATTTTTCTTGATGGCAATCAACTGGCAGGTTTTTGCTTCTCAACGACCACACTATTTCATCTGTAAAAAGGGTTTTTTTTGTTGGAAGGAATCTGCTGACATTTGGGACTGATGGGGTGTATTTGGTGCCCAGCTTTTAGGTATCTACCTGCATTGGTAAGATTAGGAGGCTCTTCACGTGTGCTGTGCTCCTGCTCTGAATGCTCTGTTTGCCTCCCTCTTCTGTCTGCACAGAGACTTGACGGAGAAATCCTTTCCCTCCCTTAGATAACTGGGCAATAAATAGGCAGGCAGTGAAAATATCCCTCAGTGCTACAAGCTCCTTTGCTTCAGGAGGACTCCAAAGATCCTCCTGTGCTGGTGTGTTGCAATGGTCAAGAAAGTTTTGTGTCTTTTTCCAGGGGCAATTTCTATCTCTTGTATTAATCACGGTGCTATGTACAGCTTATTGATAATATCACATTTTTCTGGTCTAGTTGTGCACAGGAAAATATTTACAAAGAGCTGCCTCATCTTTGGTTTCTGGACACCTGATATAGGACAACATATTGCTCTGCACAGCAGTCCTGATGTGATATTCCACAGACTGTGGAATAATACAAGTTGGAAGGGACTTTTGGAGGTCACACGATCCAAGCAGAGCTGAAAGAAGAGGGGAATAGCAGTTCAGAATCCTGCTGTCCATCCTTAATCCCATACAACTACCTCTTCCCATTACGGTTTCCCAGAGCCAGAATTGCTGTATCCTGCCAGCCCTGCCTGCTGGAGTGGCTTTGGCCAAAGGAGGCTGGGTGACCTCTGTATGGAACAGAGGGGGTTTGCTGGGGGGGTCTCAAAATTCAAATTCATGTCACCCATCCAAGTGGAAAACCGCACAAAGCCATAGGGCTGTGTATGTTTAAAAATGATTATCACAGTAGTAGAATGAAAAAACGAAGGGTTTTCATAAGGTAATGGAAAAATCTAGGTTCCCTTTAAAAATGCTTATCCAGGTTCAAAACCAGGGTGGAATTTAAACTTGGGTTTTAGGGTCCTGGAATTTCTGGGTAACTTTTTCCATTTTAATTTGTGGTTAGGAATAGACCCAGAAAAAGACCAAGATACCTCCCAATTTATTGGAGCGTTTGGAGTTGTGAGCAGAAGTAAAATGTCCTAGAAATCTGACACAAGCTAATAATTTCCTCCAAGCTTTGGAGCCCAGTTTGGCAGAGCTGGGAAGCTGCAAAGAGATCTGTGTGAGTGAGGCCCTGCAAAGGCAGGGTTGGGGGCTTCAGTGCTTTCTCCCCATCAGGTTGCACTTGTTGCTGCACAGAATCCAAGCAGGTTGGGAGAATCACTGCATTGGCCTTCCCTCATACAAGAGATTTTTCACTGAATGAGAGTTTTTCTGTAAGAAAAAGGATCACATTTATGTTTGCAGAGACTGGCTAAAATTTGGAGCTGAAAGCCATTGAACGTTTCCATTTTCCATTTGGGTAGAGAGAGATTCTTTTAAAGCCAGTTTAGCCTGTAGTGAGAGCTGTAAATGTGCTGTGGCCTGATGTGCTGTCAAGGGCCGTGTTTGGAAGCCTGTGGGGAGGAAGGAGTTAAGGATTCTGCTCCATGAGCCATCCACAGCAGGGAATGACCCAGTTTAAAAGGGTTAACAGTATTTGGTTTTTCAGAACTATTTGTTATATCAAGTTAGTGCAGTAGAGGTCACACAGGTCACTGTGCCTCCCCCTTCCCTTTCCAGCCCCAGCCCCTGCTCCGTTCCTTGTTTCTCCTCTAATCTGATGACCTCAGACACAGCTCTTTCCTTATGATGTTCTTGACAGCATCTTCAGACAATATGCAGCTCGACGCCAGTTGTCTTTCCCCTTTTCTCCCGTCCCTCAGGAGAAAACCTGGCATGCTAAAAGGCACTTTGTGCAGTGGGGAAAAGCCTCAGCAATTTGTTCTGTGGTTTTTGGACAAGAGAAGCTCAGAAAACAGTTTTCCTTGGATGTGCCCTGTATGCATGGCTGTCTTTCCTCCCTGTGTGTCTATTTGTTTCTTTCTGCTTTGTTTCGTTTGTTTTGTTTGATTGTTTGGTGGTTTGGGTGTTTTTTATTTTGTGTGTGTGATTAAATCCTCAGTTATGTGCTGTACCTTTTGGTCTCTTCCATCATGATGTTGCTGAGTGTGTCTTGATGAAGTTCTGAGCAGATGCTTTCTTGGGAGCACAAGTTAAGGTGTTACTGTTTGCAAATGGGAATGGGAAGGTTTGGCTGGAACTTGCCACTGGGTTTAGTAACCAAATGAGGTCAGATTTGCCACTGGAACTAGCAGAGTTAAGTAGAGAAAACCTTGCTGAGAAGGTGCCCATCCTCATCTCTCACCTCTGACCGCCTTCTACCAAGTGGAGCTTCTCCTAGAATTTTGTCAGTGTGTTTTTATGACCTGCTTTCAAAGGTGCTCAAGGTCCACTGAAAAGGAGAACCTCAGATGCTTGATGTCTTTTGAAAATCAGACTAGAATCAGGTGATAACTATTACACTTACATATTTTTTCATTTTACCAGCATCACTATGTTAACTTTCTTTCATACCACCCACGAGGAATAGAATACAAAACTGCCTGATATGAAGCAGGGGAAAGTCTCATTTTCCTGCTTCCTCAATTGCTTGTGTTTTACTGCGTTTCTCATTCTCCTGCATCTCTCCCCTCCATCCAGTCAGCTAATTTTTTTGAGCCTGTTCCTTGCTTCTCATTTGTTTCTGTTGCTCATTATGCAGCCAGAGCTAGAGGAGTTACACGTGCTCTTGGGGGTCAGCTTAGTAAGGGTGTGATGGACTGTTTTCCTTCCTCTCCTGTGGCTTGACTGGTTTCTGAGGAATGTGCTCTGCTTTTCTTAGGATGGTGTAGTCTGGTCCTGGATGTCCTTAATGTCCTGGGGGAAGTGAATGGCCACCAAAAAGCTGCTGCTGGTAATGTTAAAGCTGTTTCTTGCAGCCTTTGCAGAGCTGGGGAACTGCCAGACCTCAGTGTTTTTAACAGATCTGAGGGATCAGTGAGAAAAAAATGCCTGTGCATGTTTGGTGAATTGAAAAGCAAATTGCAGCTCAAGTGTGTGTGTGTGTGTGACTTGCCTTTGCTTCTTGGGCATGTTTGAGTACATAGGGGCTATTAGTGTGAATGTTAATTAGACAACAAAGTTTAAGGCTGTGTCTTCTGTTAGAACTTTTTTTATGCTACAACAAACCTCAAGATTTTTACTTCAGTCAACACAAATTGATGTATCTGAAGAGCTGACTGTATTCAAAATTTCATGTAACTAGCAAAGGCAAAGTTCAAATAATACATTTCATTGTCAGCTTCTCCAATTCCCAACTTGCTTCTCCGTTACTGTAACAGAGGCCCCTTCCCAGTGGCGTGAGCAGTGACACTGGTAGCAATGGAAATGACTATTTTGAGTGGCATTGTTTTGCTGGAGGAGTCAAAAAAACAGCAGCTCTGCCTGTGGTGCATGTGGTGAGCTCTGCCCCCAGTGCTGGGCGTGAGGCCTGGGTGCAGGATAGGGCCAAGTGCCCGAGAGCCCGTGTGGGGGCTGAGCAATACTTGGTGTTCTTCCCAGACGAGGGTGGGGGTGTAACACCTGCAGTGGGAGAGGACTCTCAAGCAATTCTGAGCTCTGCTCTCAGCTCTGACATGAACTCTGTCTTTTAACACATCAGCAAACGTTCCTGCCTTGGCTTCCCTGTGCAGAACTGGGGTTGTGCTGTGTCCTCATCCACCTCGCAGAGATGTTGTTTCTTCCTTTTATGTTATATGAGTTTATAAATGGTTGGCGACCGAACATGACAGCATGGAGCTGTGTCAGGGCAGGGTTAGGTGGGATCTCAGGAAAAGGTTCGTCCCACAGAGGGTGGTGGGCACTGACCAGGCTCCCCAGGGCTGCCAGAGCTCAGGGAGGGTTTGGATGATGCTCTGGGGCACAGGGTGGGATTGTTGGGGTGTCTGTGCAGAGACAGGAGCTGGACTGATGATTCCCACTCAGGATATTCTGGGGTTCTCTGGCAAATCATAAAAATGAATTCATAAAAAATGCTGGCTAATGACCTTCAGCTGAGCAAGAACCTATTGGAAGAAAATGAGCTTAAGTTTCACCTTTTCTAACCTTAGCTGGAACATTCCTAATGTTTCCATTACCCAGGATAGTGAGGTCTTGAAGCCAATATCTGTTTCAGAGCTTTGATCTACACTCTCTTGGAGGGTTCCAAATCTTTGCTTCAGCACCTGCCCAGATGTTGCAGGATTTCTAGAGAGTGATGGAGTTGCTGTGTCATTTATTACCATTTCTCTTTGCATCTCCCCATTGGCCTCAGGACTACAGGTTTTTGGAAGCACAAATGTGGTGGAGAAAAGGAGTATCTGGAGGCATGAAACTTTCAAGTTTTGTGTTTGTTTGTTTTCCTTAAAGAAAAAGGCAAGACCCTCTTCTGTCACTGCAGCATTTGCCTTACCCACCAAGCCATCTAGGCTGAAGGACAGTGCTGTGACATAGAAATTCCAAGATGCACAATTTCTGTAGCAGGGTGGGAGAGCATCAAAACAGGAATAGGAATTGGCAGCAGGAGCTCTGAAAGGCCAGAAGTTTCCAGCTCTGAAAGACAGTGGGAGAGGAAGTCAGTGAGTGCAAAAGGATTCCCTCTCTCCCCACCTCTCAGCCCCCACCCTCTGTCCTTCCTCCACACCCCACCCGGGGAGATGCGAGAAGAAACTTGGCAAGCCATCTTGTCGCCAATCAATCTGTGGTGTAACAATTAGCACTTAAGCAGCACTCACGCTAAACACAGGCTCAGAAAACACTTAAAAAGGAAAAGAAAAAAAACAAAACCCAACAAGCCAACCCCCAACACAACAACAACAACAGGGGAAAGCTGGAACAGATCAATGCCACGCCAGGCAGGAGGCACCTAATACCGCATTATCGACGCGCTCGCTGCGCCGGGCACTGAGGCAGCATTACACCCTCAGGAGCGCATCCCCCTCAGGAGCGCATCCCCCCCCTCAGGAGCGCATCCCTCTCAGCAGCGCATCCCCCTCTCAGGAGCGCATCCCCCCCTCAGAAGAGCATCCCCACCTCGGGAGCGCATCCCCCCCTCAGGAGCGCATCCCCATCTCAGGAGCGCAGCCCCCGCAGGAGCGGAGCCCCGGAGGTGTTCGCTGACAGCTCCATTTGTTAGCGGGAGCAGCAGGAGCTGCCGGCGCCGCCGTCCTGGCCGTTCCGGGCAGTGCGAGCGCAGCCGAGCGCGGGGTGCGCTCCCCCCGGCCCGCCGTAACCGAATCCAGTAGACACGGAGTCTGTCTGTGCGCTGCCTAAATTGATTGTAATGGGTTTCTTAACGTGCTGAAAGAGCCGACTGTTTTCTCGCCTCGAAGAAAGGCTGGTGGGGGGAGGAAGTGGCTGCGGCACAGGGGATGAAAGTAAAGTTTTGTTTAGTAAAGCCCAGCCGACTGCGCGCTGTCTCTGGCCTTTCAGCTAGCTCTGCGCTTCGGGAGAGAGGAGAAGGGGAGAAAACAAACTGGCCGCTTCCTGCCTTGGCTCTTGCTCCCAGCCATAGCCCTGCTTGCCTGGCAGCACTTCCCAGAAGCTCGCTGGAAACCTCTGAATGGCGTGGAGTCTGTGTGCAGAGGGTGCCGAGAGGATAAGGCTTTCCAAGGGAATTCGTGCGTGTGTAGAGTAGGGCGTATGTGCTTTGAAATGCTTGGCCAGGCTGAGACTTACCTCAAAAAGGTGTGCCCAGCTCCTGTAACAGCAGGAGCTAAGCCAGGCCCGTAGGAGATGTGGCCTTCTGAAGAGTATCCAAACAGCATCTGCTGTTGATAAACTGGTGTTTGCATAGAAGGCCAAGAGCCATCCCGAGACCTCCCAAGTGGAGAGACGTGTCCCTGGTCAGACTGTCCATGCAGTAGGATCAAACCATCCATCACCAACTCAGACCTGCTCAGCAGAGCAAAGCCAGCAGGTGCCCCTCAGGGACTGGAGGTGCACACTGGGCTGTTCTCAGGCATGTGCAGCATGTCCTGCTCATCTTCACTGCCTAAGGTAGCTGGATCTGCCTAAGGAAAACAGTGCTGGGAGCTGCCCACAGTGACCTGGCCACTTTCATCCTTGGAGAATCATCGTGTCATATCTGAGCAGCGTTTGGCAACAAATCAGAACAGTTGACATGCAGATGTTCAGGCTTCTCTGGGGGCAGTACCTGTTGTGATAGCTCTGTGCAGACACCTGTTCAGGTGACGTGGGCCATCCCCACCTCAGCACGTGGGGCTTGGGTACCAGAGTCTCCTTCCCCAGTTACTCATTGCTGGATACTCTTTGGTTGCCTCTTCTCTTTCCATGGAATGGCTCTCCTAGAGATACCACTTGCTGGTAGGGGCTGGTAGATACCCCAAAGGATGAGGAGGCCCAGGGACCTGGAGTGCATCGTTAGGGAAGAGGAAAAGGGTTGAAGTTGTGGGCTGCAGTGGTGTCACTGAGACTGCAGGTGGTCCCACACCTTCACACCCTTGCCTGGTTCAGAACTAGGATTTATTCTCCGAGTTAGATCTTGTGAGTAGAGACAGGGGCTGAAAAGTACAACTTTTCGTGCTGCTGTAACTAGAGGCTGCTCTCTGCTTTTGACCAGGAGGCTTTAGGATGATGCCAGATGGGGCCACTAAAGCTGTGCAAACAATAAGGAGCACATAGGGGAGTCTGTTAATGGGTTTCTTTTGGAAGCATCAATTGGAGCTGCTGAATGGGGCACATGACCTATTAAAGAAAGCCACTTGAGAGATCTGTATGACTGCTGAAACGAGGAGATTTTTTTTACCTTCCCATCTATGCCAAGCCACGAATGGTCTGACATGCTGGATGCTCACTTGCCAATACACTTTATGGCTCGTGCTTTAAAGCTCTGAGATCCGTGGGCTGGATGAAGTGTCCCAACCACATCATTCTGAGCAGTGAGGAAGCCACATTTAAGGAGGTGGCTTGCATGGAAGTGTTGTGTGATTACCACTTCTGGGAAGGGGCAGTCTACTGCTAGTGCAGATTCTTTCCGTGGTCACAAACCAGCACTTTACGTGGGGAACAAGCAGCACGGTTTGAGCTGGCTGACAGAACACTCTTGAGTGCACGAGTTCCTCAGCCCTGAGCTCTGGTGGGGGTTAATGTGATCAGGGATTGTGGTCTAGCTTGCCAAAGCTGTGGGTTGGAGCTTACATGAGGATCAGCTACTGATTCACTTTTTGAAGGGAAATGCCTCTACCTGCAGTGCCAGAGGAAAAATGAAGTGATGGAGAAGTGATGTTCAAAAAGAAAATCCAGATATGCTCCTTAGCAGAATCCAGATCTTAAATTGCTCCAGCCCATGAAGGTATTTTCAGTTGTTCTTTTTTGGAAGAATAGTCCAAGATCCTGACTTGAGTTTGAACACAGGGAGCTGATGATGCAGGGGAGGATCAATTCTGTGGTGCCCTGTGTGCTACTTCATTGGATTGGGTCTGAAAGAGGAGAATTTCCTGAGGAAATGTCAAACACTAATTCCTCAGTGGAGATTTGACTCACTCTGCTTGATTCTTTACTATTTGAAGCACAATCATGATTTTGTGATGGGCAGGTCAGTCATCTTACCATGCCATTCAAACAAGATGGAAACTGCAGGAGAATGGTTCGGTCTTCATTCCCATAAGGATGTAAGGCTTGTTCTCTTCAGATGAATCTCTCCTGGATGGTGCTGTTGTATTTATTTCATAAATAGTGCATTAGAAAGGTGTTGATTTTGCTGTGATAAAGGAAACAAGACTAGAATCTGCCCTGGAGAACACCTTAAGGAAAAGCATGAGGTGAAGCATTACATTTATGTGTACCTGTGCACAATACTGGAATAACCATGGAAAGGAAGGGGCTTGCTTATCGGGGACCAGCGACAGCAGGGCTTTTCCACAGGGGAAAATGAGGTGGGAGCTGAGGGCAACCAACAGGCAGGGACAGTGACCTCAGTGACCAGGCTGCAATGCCACAGTCCAGGGGGACTGCTGGCAGGGTTGGTGATATCAGCACCTTCCATTCAGAGCCTGAATTGCACAGAGAAATGCAAGGGGGGAGTCATGGCTGAGGTCCAGCCAGGGAATCTGGATCAGCAAAGGCCAGGCAGGACACAGGTATTTGTGTGTCACATTCAGGCAAGAGCTGGGCCCTGAGCTTAACAGGAGCTCCAGGACCATGGAGTGGAGGGACCTGGCCAGTGTCCCCAACTGAGCCTGCCCAGGGCTCTGGGGGCTTGTGAGTATATTCAGGGCTTGAAAGTGGGTGCCTGAATCTCTGCAGCGATGCCTCAGCCCACTCGTGCACAACCTGAGCTAAGGACCAGCTCTGCAGTTTGCAGTGGCAGGACATACTCCACCAGTTTGCTGGAGACACGGAAGGGAGACTGTGGTTTGAGCTGTGAGTGCGTTTTGTCAGATTCTCAGGAATTCACTGACAGATCATTGAATTCAACTTGGAGACAAACTCAGAATATTTCACATGGCAAAATCAAATCTCCCTTCAAACTAGTGGTGTTTTACACTGGCATGGCAAACAGAAACTGTCACTGTGCCAGAACCTCCTGGACTGTAGATTAGGCTCACTTCAAAGGTGTTCCCTTGAGTTTTTGTAAGCAGCAGTAAAGAACTGATAAGGGAACTTTATGTGTATCATCATTTCTCCTTGCTTTTGGTGCGTGGCTGTAGCCCAGAGAGGGAAGAAAACCTGGTCTAGTTCCTAAATCTCCAAAAGCGTGAATATGCCATTCTGCAATCCTTCAGGTGCCCTTCCTGAGAGCCTTTTTAACCATCTGACAGGAAACATCTCCTGAAGGAAAAATCAACTTGAAGTGTTTTCCCTCCCATTTGCCACCTTCCAACTTTGGTTGCTGAGAGAAGACGAGAAAGGCTTTTAACACCATGCAGTGACCCAGCCCTAAGTACAGTCTCCTGGATTTGATCTAGCTGGGGAGACAGGAGGTCAGCTCCAGGGGCCAGGAAAAGTGAGAGGAACCATGTCAACAGGCTGCTCCCGCCGTGTCTGAGTGGTGAATGATGAGCGTGTGACACGGGAGAAGGAGCGAGGGTGCTCACCTGGAAAATGTTGTGGGAGGCCTGTCATGGATGTTTAAGTGCTGACAAGATGTGTCTGAGATATCCTCGCAGTGCATTTAGGATAAGAGTAACCTTTCTTGTGGTTCCTGATTCGGAAGGGGTGTTGCTGCCCTGGTTCGTGGAGCAGTAGCTTGATGGGAGGGCTGAAGTCATTCTTCTATATGGAGTGGTGCTGCTTTACTTATGTAAGGACTGAAAGGGCAGGGGATGGTGGGGATTTAATCCTGCCATCGGCCCTTAATCCATAGGTGTGATCCCATGTCAAGTGAAACCAGCAAAAACTGCCTTTGCCCCAACAGGTGTTGAAGCAGGTTCTGCTTCAGGAACATCTCCAGATCTGTCAATCCTTTGGTATCCAGCAGTGACTTCTCTCCAAGAAAAGTGTCCATGGGATGAATCCACTGCCCTACACGTGTGCCTTTCAGTGGTCAGGTGCATCCTGTGTTATCTCCAGGGATGTTGCACGTGAGCTTGGAGACGGCATTGGGCAAATCCGATACCAGAGGCTCACGGTTGCTGTAGCGGTTGCTGTGCTAACACGTCCCAGGGACATCAGAGCAGCTCCGGGTTGTGTAAGGTGGAGCACGTGCACTTCCAGTCACTGCAGTGAAGCACTGAAGGCTCACCCAAGCTCTGCAGTTCTGTGTCTGCGGAGGTGGCTGTGCTGCAGCAGGGCTGGCATGAGCACAGGGCAGAGCTGCTGGTGCTGCTGCGGAGCTTCTTCCCTGCAGTTCCAGAGAGCCCGGTCCAGGTGAGCCCTCTGCTCTGGGCACTGCCCTCTGCTCGCCTTTGGAAACAGGCAGCAATGTGCAGGGGGATTGTTTGCCCAGGGACACCTGGCAATTCAGAGCCAACGTCATGTTAGGAGTTTCTAGTCATGTGAAGGGAAGGAGTTTGCTTTTGGAACTATATTTTCTGTAGTAAATTGTAATTGTCTTCAGAAATAATGACTTGCTGGGTCTTAGCATGTATTTCCCCATACCTTGTCAGGAAACACATGTGCCCTGTGGAACAAAAAGTGTCTTTAAAGAGGTAACCTGTCTGATTTTGCCATTGGTTTAAATTGCTAAAATTCACTTGCCTTCCTTGCAGTTTTCCTACTTAGGATATGCTAAAAAAACCCAGATCCTGCTCTGCAGCAGATCATTTCTATTGATGTGTCATCAACACTTCAGTGATATCAAAGTTATAAGCTCACATTTTTTACTGTGTGCACGAGAGCAGAAATTTGAATCTGTTGTTTCTCATCCTTTGTTTCTCACACCATTAATTGCTTGACTTCTGTCCTTCTGCAAGAGTCAGCTGGGAGAGCTTGGTAATGCTTAGCCCTTGAGCCTGACCTTCCAATCCCTGCAAAGTCCAAAGGAGGGGAAAGAGTTTTAACTGAATTTAATTGGGGTCGTCCTTGCCCATCAGCCTCTTCCTCCTCACCACCTGGGGGGTTTGAGCTGGGGCCCTCCTGAGTGGGGGAGAGGAGAAGATTTCTCCACGTCAGAGCCGGGCAGCTGTCACTGTGGGTTACTGGGCAGGCAGGAGATGGTGCCTGCAGGAAACAGAGATGGTTCCCACCTGTCCAGAGCTAATGAGGATGTTTCCGATGTCAGCAAATGTTTCCTGATCACAACAAAGGGTCTGTAGTCTTCACAACCCGCTCAGGAACGATAGACAAGCAGGAGAGGTGGAAAAATCTGGGAATAGAATGAAGATGAGACATGGAAGGATAGAGAAGAAAGGGAGATATTTGAAGAAGGAAAGGAAAAAGACAGGAAAAGAGAAAGTCGAACACGTGGCAAAAGAGAGAAAACAAGGTTGATGTCTGGATGGTGCAGGGAGGAAATGGAGAAATAGATGGAAGGAGCCTGAGAAGAGAGATATTGGGAGCACTTTGGAAATGGAGCAGAAGAAACAGAGCTAGAGGAATATGGAAGAAAGCACTAACAGGAGGAGAGAAGTGCCCAACCAACACACGCTTTTCACAGAAGAGTTTGAAAAGCTCAGAGTGATGAAGGGTGGCACAGAGTTCCTGGGCCATAGAGAAGTTAATGGAAAAGAGAGGGAGAAAGCATTTTTGACATACAGAATTTTTAATGCTACTCTTGAAGTGTCTGTTGACTGAAGAGAAAAATTAAGACATCTACTTCAGGTTTGAAGATGGGAAAAGAAGTGCAAATGGGCAGGAAGGCTGAGCTTATGTGGTAGTTGCTGGTGGGAAAGACAGATGTGCCCCAAACACATCCCGGGAGTGGGGTAGGAGAGAGAGTCAGACAGCTCTTGGAGAGGTGGAGATTGAGATGAGGGGCTTCCAGTTTATCCACATGTTAGACTTGGCCTTGGATGTCCATGATCACACGTGTCCTGTGTCTAAACTCACAGGATGTGTCCAGGAGAGGCTTGGGAGCAGCAAGGCAGTTTTGAAAGTCTGCCCTGGGAGCTGAAAAGGCTCTTGGTTTGTAGAAATGGAGCCCCAATATCTGCATTCTGTCATTCTGGGACCCTGGGCAGGTGTTTCTGCTCTGAGAGGACACCACTAAGAGACAAAGGCAATTTTACAGTATAAATGCACCTGTATATATATAAAATATATATAATATTATATGATCTATATATGAGCCAGAACGTAATGAAAAATTTGTTCCAAATAACTCTGCACACCAGCATTTGACTGTGTGTGGCTAAGCAGAGCACACGTTGTGTATTCAGTCATACAGTTCAAGTTTTTCAGTCATGGACCACAAAATATACATAATTTATTTTGGTTTGTTAATCTACAATCTAAACATCAAGGATTCTCTGCTGTCACAGCAGGGTGTTGAGTTTGAAGTGGTATTTTTTAACAAATCTTGTGCCCAAGTTGAGACAATACTGATCTATCAGCAGGATCTGTAAGTCATTTCAGGAGATTCCCAGAATTCCCTAGGCTCTTTGGAAGGGAGCAGACTGTTTGTTGGCAGTTTCTTTCCTCTCACTCAGTGGTCCTTGCTCTTAAGCTGAAATGCATTTCAAGACCAGGAATGTCTGTAAGCTGACCAAAAATGTAACACAGGGAATGAACTTCCCTCAGGAATTCCACATCAATCTTATCATTTCCATTTTGCCAGCATTTCAGTTTTGAAACAGAGCCAAGGAGAACCCATGGTAAGCACCGCACAAACTATGAACATCCACTCCTGAGTGCCCTGCTGGGGTAGCAGCTCTCACCTGGGACTTGGAGATGAGAAGCCAAGAGCTGAAGGAGATTTATCTGGGAACGTGTAGCACTTCAGTAGCTGCAGGAATGAAACTGGGACTTTATATCCCTTGAAAACGTGATTCGCTGTCACAGCCAGCCCCTACTCCTTTATCCTTTCCCTACAACCCATTTCCTACAGAAGCCCCTGCTCACATATTTTTGCCAAAATAAGGTTTGGGGTTATTTTTTCCTCTCCCAAGAATAATACACTTTACTGTCACCACTTTTATATGTGCTGATATTGCTTTAAATTCTATGAAAAATCTTACTTTGGAAAATTGAGTCTTCCCCTTCCTGGTATGTTTGGAAGTTTTTATGTGTTTTCCATGTTCCTGTTGGTTTGCACATACATACATATATATATATAGGTTGTATATCAATAGCAGTACTTGGAATAACTGAGAGCATGATTTATCTCGTTTTGGTCCAGCTGATGATCCTCCAGCTCTGCTGTATGAGGAGATCAGCAGCTCCAGAGCACCATTCAACTCATCTTAAAATAGGTGTCAAAGCAGAGATGATTCCTGTTCAGAGCCACGCCGTCCTGTTAAAAACAGGAAGACACTTGAATCTACACAGGAAGGACAAATATTTACAGTGGTGCTAAGTAGCAGTTGTCCTTCACGAGTTTAAAAATAAAATGAAAGCAGAGTATCCCATCAAAGCACGTCCTGTTGTAGCACTGGGAGCAGTGTGGAGTTAGGAAACTGGCTAAAAACCTACAGGAGTTAAGAAGGGAATTTTAAATTCACTGGGAACATGTAAAATTACTTTATTTTTTTCAGTTCTGTATCGAAAACGATGGCCTTTCAGGCTTCCCAGATAGCTGTGGAGCTGTGCAGTGGGACAGAGGAGTAACTCCAGCCAGGTGTTGTGCCCATTACCCCCTTCGTTCCCAGCGCTTGCCAGTGGCCGAGAGCAAGGACGGGAAGGCAGCAGCCCGCTCGCTGCTCCAGTTCAGCCCTGAGCTAAGACCATGCTATTAGCGGTGGCTCCTCCCGGTGAGATGCCAGCGGGCTGCGTTGTCCTGGAGCTGTCCTGGCCCCTGAGGAGCTCAGCCTTGTGACAGCGACAGCTGAGCCCTGGCGGGGTCAAAGAGTTTCGGACCCTCCAACTTTCCAGCGAGGACATTGGGGTCTTTGTGTCCCCTCCCTGCCCCTTTCCCCGGCAAGGAGCGGGTGCTGATGGAAGGGACAAGCCGGGAGGCGGGCGCGGGCTCTGGGAGCGCCTGGAGCACCAGGGAGGACACAATTACTGCAGCCACCGTCCACCCAGGGCGGCCGGGAGACTCCACTTAATCTAATTGAGTGTGAAGGCAGGCTGGAGACACAGGACCCGCTCCCGCAGCCCCCCCTCCCACAATATAGACACTATTGGCTGCTAATTGGCGCCAGTGGGCTGGTGCTAATTGTGCTGATGGCTTGGGCTGAGGACAGGCATGTGAGGGATGGACGGCTCTGCTGGGAATAGGAGGAGTGGAGAGCGAGGGAGACAGTGGTCATAAAAGTTGGAACAGGGCTTTGATTTCATATCAAATATTTAAGTAAGTGAGTGGAAGATCTGTGAACTCTCTTTGTGGTAACCCACAAGAGGCCATGGGGAATAGCACCCCCCTGCCTCCAGCCCAGCCAGGAGCTGTCTGAAGGGCTCTGTTGCTCTTCCTCCTCAGCTTCGTTTAATTAATTGTGAGAATCGCTAACGAGCCTTTATTCCTCTTCATACCTTCTCTGCTTTCTGTCCTTGCTGCTTCTTCATTCTTTATTTCAAAGAGCCAGCTTTTCCAAATCCAGGGCTGTCAAATACTTACTTCATGGCACGGCAATTTTGGCCGAACGCAATGACAGCTGAGGCTGTGCTCGTGTTCATCACCCTGAAATTGGGTAAGGTCTGATTTGTACGTGCGGGGCCAGCGGTGGCTGTGTGATGGTTTCCTTCTAGAGGTCTGGCCAGAGTTCTGCAGGTGGAGGTTTACAAGTATCAGGTGTTAGTAAGACTTGCTTACTAACAACTGCAGGAAGGGTTGGTGTGTTAAATGCACAGATAAACATGGAAAAGTTAAACCAGCCCTTTGTACTCCCAGCACAGGGGTCATCATAGCTGTGCAGCTTCATGGGAGCAGGGTGTTTCACATGGGTCATTCCTTTTCCCATCTCAAGCAGAATGCACCCCATCTGCCTGTTAAAATACTTATTTTCTCACAGTCTTGTAGCCAAAATCTGCGTGCTGACCCTCTTCCAGCTCCCTGTGCCCACAGCTGGTGCTGGGGATGAGCACTGTGTGAGATCTGCCTGCAGAGGTGCTGGGTGAGTGCTCTGCAGCCCCTGGAAGCGAAACCACTGCGGTCCCTTTGGTAGGAAGCTCCGAAAGTGTGTGTGGGGTGAGGGCAGACAGCTGGGCCTGGAGGCACTGATCATTTCTAACAAATGACAGATGGATTTGGTAAAGGATGTCTGTCCTCCGTGCTAGGACTTAGTTGTGGTAACCAGGCAGATAAAAGGTCACATTCCTTGCTCTATAAAAGTACAAGTTTTAGCTTTCTGCCAAGTTAGAAGTGTCCCAGTGCTCTGCACTGCAGGAGGAGCAGGGCTGCTGTTGATAGGGCACCAAAGCCCTGAGCTGGGTTTGCAGGAGGCAGGTTGCCTTTGGGTTTTTGGCTATTGGATCTAGGCTGGCCATATTCCATTTATATAATTTTTCCTGCTGACTGTGCCATAGTTCTCAGCCTTCATCTGTCCAGGTCCTGAAGAGCAGCTCTTTGTTTCACCACAACTTGCTATTACAAAACTCTTTGTTGTTGGCTTGGATATTTTCCCCAAAAATCCTTCGTTCTCTTTGTGCTCCCAAAGAATTCTGCTACCATATAATTTGTTCTTCTAGGATGCAAATTGGCAAGGGCAGAGAGTGATACCCTACAATATATCTGTATTATAGAGACACTGTTATTTAAAAATACATACATATATAAATTGCAAATGTGAACAGGCTGAATCTGCACCAGTCACACATTTTACATCTCAGCCTTCCTCCCCAAGAGAATCCAAACCCCACACTCAACTAAGCTGCTGCTGTGTTCAGAAATAATCACTTGGGGTAGGAGCCCAGTTCAGGTGAGGATTGGAGCTGTGAATTGTACCTCCACGCTCTCTTACTTCTAAGCTTTTAATCTCCAAATAGGCAGGGCAAGCCTAACTAAGCTGGAAGCTGAGCTCCTGCGTGGAGGTGACATGTTCCCACCTGGCTCTGAGGTGTGCTGGGCTAAGGGTGAATTTGGGACATGGGCAGTGCTCTTCCCTCTCACTGAGGTGAAGAATTTCCCAGTGATGAGAAGGTGCACCAGCCTTTGGTACCTCCTGGGGAGGAGCTGGTGATGTTTGGGAACCCTGCTGTGAACTCTGGCTGCCACTACTTGTTTAGAAAGTTCAGGTAATACAAACTTGGAAGTGCCCTGACTTGGGGATTGTGGTGCATGAATGTCACCCAAATCCAGATCCTGACTCTGCTGCAGAGATTTGCCCTGAGCCGAAGATTTTCAGGTGTTTTAAGCTTTCCTCCCTTCTGTGTTTTAAGGGCAAAGTGACTTAGGTGTCTGTACCTTGATTTTGAGGGACCTGGAACCTTGTGATGCAGTTTCGTGACTGACTTAGGGCAGTGTGACTGTGGGAAGAGGGCACCATCCACAGGTACATGGTCTTGTTCTGGCTGTGGGTTCCTCTCATCTCATTTGAGTAATCTCAAGTCATTATGAGTCGCATTTGAAAACAAATCTCCTCATTCCATTGAAAGCAATTATTTTCTTTCTTAGTTTGCCATTAGATTTCAGCATGAGTGAGGGTTTAGTATGGGTCATTCCTTCCCAAAGGAGGGGAAGGAAAGATGTGATCAGGGGAGTGAGAGCGAGCAATGGTCAGTATTTTATTAGAAATCGCAAGATGTTCCTGTCCCCAGTTCTTCCTAAAAATGGACCATAATTGTAAAAATCACTTTGGGCCTTGCTATGCTGCACAAGACAAGGTATAAATAGCTTTAAAATTAGTATTTCTGAGCTGTTATAATTGTGTTACATATCACACAAATGTAACACAATGGTGACTTGTTTGGCCTCAGGGCACTACTGCTATAGAATGTTCAATATTAAATAATAATTACAGAAAGTACTTTAATAGGTTCTCTGAGTAGGATGTTCTGAGTTCATAATATAACTCACAGGCCACTGAATTCAGATAACAGTTTCAATCTCAAATTAAATTTTAATGTCCTGATATCTAGGCAATTTTAAGCTTTTTATAAATTATCACAATGTGCAAATTCTTGAGTGAAAGGCTTAGGCATCCAAAGTTCTCTGCCTCTTCCTTGCTCTCAAAATGTAAGCCCAGCACTGATGTATGAGGCCTTTAAGCTCCTTTGACAGCATGTCACTTTTGCTAAGGCAGCCACAAAGTGAGGGGAAGCTCCGCAGTGATTTGTTTCAAAACCTAAGTTCCAAATCCCAGGCTCGTGAACAATCACTTCTGTCTTACAGTCAAAATACTCCTATAGCTCCTCCATGCAGACACCAGCCCCTGGGATCTGGCATCCCTAGGAGAGCCTGTAAGCTTGGGAGAGAAGCAAACCATTGCAGGGCAGGGATATATTGGGCCAGACTTGGAGCAGCTACAAAAAGATGCTCTACATGGCTTGTCTTAGTTCAGGATTCCCCTTCGAAGGAGTTCAAGGCTTGTGAGGGTTCATCATATCCTTTTCTCACATGATGTGACATTTACTCCAGGGCTGCTGGTGGATCCTATGGGGTATGCAAAATACCTTTAGCACCAGAGCTTGAATTCTGCTTATTAATTGCTTGTTTCCCTGGTCCCTGTGGGTGTAACTCTGCAGGGCAGTGCTGCTCTGAGATAGCCGGGCTGGCTCCTAAAAACTGCAGTGGCCTGGTTGGTGTAAGCCCTTCTAGGACTGTGCTCGTGTTCTTGCCTTCCTTTTCCTTCCTTCCTTCTATTGTGAGTTTCTGTGCTTCCCTTGAGTCAGCAGTGGGGATCTTACAGAGGGGCAGTAAATCAGCTCACTGCTCCAGATGAGAGCTCAGATATCTCCCTTTTTCTGTCTTTTTTATTTTCCTGGTTTTGCTATGCTCATTTGTAGATCAGAAAGCTGAGCTGGCTAGTTGGGCAGTGGTAGAGATCAGTAGTGCTGATGGAAAAAAAGCAACAGGAACATGTAGTTAGGAGCACCGAGACTGTCCCTTTGTGGTCTTTGTTTGGCTTAATCCAGCCATAAACTTAATCCAACAAATGCAGTTCGGTTTAATCCCAATACCCCCTGCTCGACCACATTATGGGGATCATATCACAGAGGGCTGGCTTCACTGAGCTCAGTTTGAGTTGAATAGATCTCTCCCATAATCTGTTGTAAAACTGAGATTATGTCACTAAAAGAGCATCATTTAGAATGTGCTGTGAGGGATCTCCATGCTCCGTGGCACCTGGATCTGAATCAGGAAACACTGGCTGTCAGGGGGCTGATGAAGTGCTTCCAACTGGGCAGGGACTGGTGCTTGGCTGAGTAGGACTGGACATGCTGTTACCTGTAAAAAGGACATCAGGTTGAGTGTCTGTAGAGCTGTGGGGCCTTGGGCAGGGTCTCTGTGCCACTTGTGTCCTCTGTCAGCTTCCAAGCGTAGCACAAGAGACAGTCCAGAGCTCATAATTCACATGTTCAGGCATGAAACTCCCCTTTGGCATCGTGCCGAGGCTGTGTTGAAGCTTTGAATCTAAGTGTGCTTTAGGAAAAGAGAATATCCTAAAAGTTCCCTCTGGTTCAGCCCAGGGGGGGTGTGGGGCTATTTCTGTGAGAAAACAGATGGTACATTTCATTGTTCTCTGAATTGGGAAAGCAAGCAAAGCTGCTATTCTAATGGATTCAAGTACCAGCAACTGCTTCCTCACTTTTAATGGGTTAATTCCCCAGAACAAAACTAATCCAGAGTCTCTGCTCCCTTCAGCAGCCTTGAAATCGGGGCTTTAGGCAGAGGACAAGGTGGGTTCTTCTCAGTGTATTGTCTTCAGGAGGTCAGTGCCAAGTGTGGGAAACTGAAGAACTGAACCTTTCTCTCAACGTGGGTCTTGTTTTCCTTCCTTCAGAGGATTTCTACATGTTATGTTGTAGCACTACTTTGAAAGGCAACTGTGACCAAAGAATAAAGGGAAAACTCCGATTCCTCTGGCTTAAATTGCAGACTAGTTTTCCTTTAAAGCCTCTCCCTGCATCCCAAGCCTTCCCTCTGCACACACATTTGGAGTGAACTCATTGGTGCTGAAAGAGATGGGTTTGACAGGGCTGATGATTCACACCTTCTGCTCAGCTTCCCACTCAAACCAGTCCAGGCTGGAAAAGGAGAGAGCAGCTGCTTTAATGTAAGGCTGCGATTGCTGTAATTTTGACAGGGTAGGAAGTATCTGAATCCAAGGCCAATGGAAAAATGTGCTCCCTGTGTGTTTTGCTGTGTGTGATACAGGTGAGACACTCAACACAGACCTCCAAATGTGTGCTGGAGTCATCTCTGGCTTTGCTTTTACACTAACCAATTCTCACTGAGACACTCAGACTGTGATATCACTGCTCTGAAGGTTCTCTTGCCACTGCATTGCAAGAAGATAATTTTTACATGGTAAATAGCAATTAATTACTGCTGCCTTACTGTCAGTACACAAAAACACTCCTGCTGAAGCTGGAGCGCTAAATGAGGGTGCACCTTAATGACCAAGGAGCTCATTAGCTCCACGGGCTGGGCTGGAACCGCTGAGGTTTCCTCAGTGTCTGTGCAAACCCATAAAATGACAGTGCATGTTTGTTCTCAGGGCAGGAAACAGCACAACAAACACAGGTGTACATGGGAGCCCTCTCACCCAGCTCACTGCTGCACAGTCCCTGCCGACCACACTGACATTTGTCCTTCCGCAGACACAGCACAAATGTACAGTCTCTTACCCTGCTCGGTTTTCCCACTGGATGTAGGAACGTCCCTTCAGAGAAATAAGCGTGTGCGTGTGCCCCAAATCAGGCGTGTCCCTCGCCGTGCCTGCCCACCGAAATCCTGGTGGCACACACTGGCACAGCACACCCAGCTCTTCCTTTCCTCATCAGGACAGAAAAATCCCATTGATTTTTACTTTTCATGCTTCCGTTCCCAGCTCCAGCTAACAACTGCCACTGCTGTTCCCTATCAATATTTGATGAGTAGGGTGAGGTGCAATGGAGAAGCCCTGTGAGTTTCTCCTCCTAAATGGTCTCCGTGAGGGTTGAGGTTTTTGTGGCTTATGTTTATTTTCTCTGTCTGTTTTACTTGGTTGGTTCAGGTCCTGAAGGTGACTGCTGCTAAAAGATAGGATGGAAATAGGACATTTCCCTTCCCCCCTGGCTCTTTCCCTGTTCATGCCTTTATTCTCTGCTTGCACTCTTGAGTGGGCTCGGGGATGATCTTGTGGGGTATTGAGTTTTAGATCCTCTATGGAATTCATCAGCAGTGAAAGGTCAAGCAACACTTGTCTGTATGTAGTTGACATAACTTCTCCTTAACTAGTTTTTCCCAGGCTTTCTCCAGCTAAGTGTTCTCAGGAAATGAGCTCTCATTTTTAAAATTATCTTTCAACTCACAGAATTAATGACCAGCCTAGTATCTTACTAAATTGTGCCTAAGAAAAAGGTCACTCCAGAACAGAGCAGCGTGCCTTCAGGCCATATCTCTGAGTTATAACTCTTCATTTATTCTTCACTTGCTGTAAAAAAGAAGTTCTCATAATACCTAAGAGAGAATCTTCATTTTCTTGTGCTTAAGCAGCCATTAAAACTTATCCTGTGGGTGTGAGCTTAAGTCAAAATAAGGTCAAAGGCTCATTCATTACTAAAATGAGAATTGAGTGCTTTGCTTAAAACCGCATTTCTGAAAATACTTTTCCTTCCAAAGAGCTATTTTGAGTTTACAAGGATGGAGTCCTTGAGTGCTGTTACCCACAGAGCAGTACCCGAAATGTGACAGTCACCATTTCGCTGAGCTCTGGTGAGAATATCTGGGAAGCACATAAGGCCATGGGAGCATGTGGAGGCTTGGGCACATTGGGAATGCTGGGCTACCATCGTGGAGAAACAGGCTCTGCACTGGCCTCCTCATTCCTGGGTTGGGGAGCACAGGCAGTCAGGCCCTGAGTGCACTACAATCCCAGCTGGAATGTGCTGGTGGCATCCCGGGACGTGGAGAGTGACCAGCCAACTCCGCCAAGACCAGCAGAACAAGGCGGTGCTGGGTGGCACTTGGAGGGCCAGCACAGGGAAGGAACACCCCCAGCAGTGTGGCTGTGCCTTGCAAACCCGGCCAGCTGTTTGCAGTGGGACTGGGGTCGGGATGGAAGAGCAGAGGGAGCAACCCCACCATCCTTCCCATCTTATGGGGTCAGAAGTGCTGGAGAAGGAACTTGCAACCCTTGTTTTTACTGCAGCCAACAACAGCCCTATAGGAGTGACTGCTGATCACTCAAAGATCTGTGCAAGCCTCAGAATCACACGAGGCAAAACACAGGGGGGGAGTAATTTTTCAGGATTATTGCAGTGAACGTGATGTGTTCCTGTGCCAATTTAATTCTGACTTGGACTTGTAAGTTCTGTGTAAATAAGATGCAACCTAGAAATTGGGGAAGACAGAAAGAAGAAAAAGACAGATGGACTTTCCTTCTCAGTCCCTCTGTATTGCTGGAATATATTCTTTGTTCTTGCAGGTTAGCAAATTCTACAAAGAAACTGTAAGATGGAACTAGATGATGATTAAAGAAAAATGTTTTCCTTGGTCACATCTCACAGTCAGATGACGTTGTTAGCAGCCCTTATCGCTGGATTTCCAATGCCCTTTCCCTCCCTGGGGTGCTGGAGCCTGTGCCTCTGGAATGCAGGGGTATCCTGGGGGGTGCTCTGATCATGGAATCTGTTTTCTTTCCAAACCTGAAAGCTGAGTGTGTTCTGTATCTTACATACATGTGTTCTCCAAAGCTTCTAGAAGGTTTCAGTTATTTTTGTCTGTTGGAGAGCATAATTTTGGTGTCACAAGGCCTTGTAGATTATAGCTCAAAAATGTCTTTAATTTCTTTTTCTGTCTCACCCTTCCCCCCTGTTTTATGTTGCTATAGTGGTGTAGAAAGTAGGAAAATGCATCAGTTCCTGTGGAGGTGACTCACAATCCATCTCCTCCCTCCACTGCAAGGGTTTGGATAATGAGTTAGGGAAATGGAATGAGCAGCATCCACCACACACTCAGCAGAGCTCGGCGCCCATTCAGTGCAGCAAAACAGGGTTAGTGTGTTTGGTTATGAATTTTGGATGGCTTTCCCCTCCCAAATAAGCTTTCTGTGTCAGGTGTTGCACTGGTAAACCTTTCACCTTGGCTTTTGGAAACCCAGATGGGCTCTTTGGGAAAATGCAGCCCCCTTGATCCATGTGATGAAGCCCAGTGGGACACAGGGGCTTGGCTTGGCAGGTGCCCTGGCAGGGCAGGCAAGTTCTTTCCAACACTTTGGTGATGGTTTTGCAGGCTTTGTCCAAATTTCCAAGTGATTTGAGGCTCTTTGGAAGAGCAAACAATTTGCTGTGGTTGTATTGGACTCGTGAAATGAACTTATAAGAGAATTCCCAGTCACAGGTCTGGGAGTTCTGGGTAGGACTTTTCCATGTGAGGTTTTGTGCTCAGCCCTGCAGCAACTGCGTGGTCTGATTTGGTAAGAAAAACCAGAAAATAAGTCAAGGAAAGATATTCTGTATTAAGCAAAACACTTTTTACATCATTTTACTGCTGTTTTTTTCATCTGGGTAGGGCATAAAATGTGAAAGTTACACAAGTCTGGGCTCTCGTGAGAGATGTGGTGGCTTCACTTCAAATACAACCACCTGGGGATGTCTCAGTTTCATGATTCTGGTCCTGTGGGGGCAGAGTTCAAGCCTCTCCTTGTTGTGTGCTGTGCTCTGAGCAGAAGAAATGCTTTTGAAAGGAGCATTAAAGGCGTCTGGAGGACAGTGTAGGGATCGAGGCAAGTGACTGGAACATCTGCAGAGGTGTAGGAGGCAACAGAGAACACAAGCACGCGGCCAGCAACACCGTGTGCCTTCTAAACATGTCACTGATCAACCGCAAAAAGAGTGGCAAGAGAGGGAAGGGCACAAGCTGGGCAAAGCCCTTGGGATGGCAGCTTTCCCATGGCAAGGCATCAGTGTGGGCTTGTCTGGTGTGTGCTGTAAAATGTGCTAGGGAAGGGAAAGCAGGGGTCTGTCTCTCAGGGTGCAACTCCTGCCAAGGTCCTGGGACGCTCGCAGGGTGACATGAGGATAAGCAAACAAGCAGAACTCCAGGGCGTTGTTTGATTTGTTTGGAGAATTTTGTTTCGTAGTTTGCTTTTCTTTGATATTTTTTTTAATTCTTTTTCCTCTTTCCTAGAGACCACTGCTTTTAACCTTCATCTTTGCCCTCCTTCTTGAGTTGGTGATTTCAGGATTGCTGGTGTCCAGCATCCTGGCTCTGGGCCATCTGGAAACCCTTAATCCAGTGCAGGACAGGTTGAGCATGCTCATTTCACATCTACAGATGTTGCAAAATCTGATTACCCATGTCCTGTACATCTTAGAGACCAGCCGTAGCTGGGTCCTTGGAGTTAATTCAGTGACAGGACTTAGGAGTGTCCCAGGCTTTGAAGTTGGCAGTGCTTGTGAAGTGTCCTGGCTGAGCATTCTCGTGCTGTGCTGTTCTGTACCCCGTGCTAGTGTTGCAAGGCTTGGGGAAACCAAGCGTGGTTGAACATGTCTGCTTCTGATTTACGGACCTGATACACCTGATTAAAGCTGCTGCCTGCTCTGCCCATCCTTGGGAAACCCAAAGAATGCACCAGCAGTCTGGGACAGCTCTTTAATCCTCCGGGCTCCATCTGGGATTCAAAGCTGTTTGTTGACCAAAGAGCTTTGTGAGGTCTGGAGACCCTTCTCTTGACAACTTTTGTCAACCTTTTTCCTTGTAGGTCACTTTTAATAGTGATCAACTCGCTGGCTTTCTCTGTATAGTGAATGTGAAGTCTGTGGGCCATGTGAAGTCACTGGAAAATGCTGGGATCAGATGTCCATGTGGGATCAGTCACACTATGATGCCAGCTGAATAATTTTAAAGAGAATTATGTCATCTCTAACATACACCTTTCCCTGTTTCTCAAACCCTAATCCTGTTTTGGATGGATCTACCAATTTATTCTTCTCCTTATCTTGCACCTGAAGCTCTTCCAACCTCTTGGGCAGCACATGAGCAGGTTGTTGTGGGCACTAAAAGCCTTCTGCCCTGGTTTCCCTCCTGGGCACTGTGCCCAGAGTCCCTTCCCAGGGACACCAATCCAGTTCAGGTTCTGTCTTCCAAATGGTGCAGCAAACCACATCCTTTCTCTAAGAGAAAAATGATCTCTCTTCATTTGTAATATCTTTCCTAAAATGTGCTGTACAATCATGTCTCTAAAATATATGAGGCGATAGAGCAACTATATTGAAAAATAGCACATACTTGGCCAGTTTTACTAATAAGTAAAATATACAGGTCTGAATATGACAACTGTATGTGTTGAAATACATTGGAAACACATTTGGATCATTCCATATAGACTGAGATATTGAAAACTGGCCAAATCTGTAAAAAATTTAAGGCTGTGTTTTATATGTTCTACATTTCAAAATCCTTTTCACAAACAGATAGCAAGGAACCTTGCTCGGAAGATGTGGGAAATGCTAGCCAGGCTTGATTTTTTCCTGCTGGAAGGCAGTGACCATGGATGCTGTGTCATTACAGACACTGTGGGAAGCGCTGATGTGGCTGCTGGCTCTTGATTTGTGTGCTGGGCCCAGCGTGGGGGTTCACTGATCTTAATAGAGACCACTGAGGAGCGGTGGAGTGCAACAGGAACGCTCCCTTGGCATTGCTGCTGCTGATTTAAATCCCAGCATTTCTTGCCCTGCACTCTCTTTGGATTAGGCTGGGAATGGACAGGGAGTGAGAGCACTTCTGACAGCTCCTAGATAGAGGAGCTTGCAAGTGCTTGCAATTTCTAGAGAAACGAGAAGCTTCTGGAGTCTGAGTATTCAAACACTGAGTCCTAGAGAAGGGACATGACCCCTTAGCGAATGCAGTTGTCCTGGCCTTTCCATGAAAGCAAGCATCTCCATTTACTGCTGGCTCCTGCTGGCATTCCAAAGCATTCCCTAGAGAAGACCAGAGATGTCTGGATGCCCTTGGTCCCCTGGGAAGGGACGCATCCTGATGGAGGTACCCGTGGTTAGAGCAGAGGTGCTGGCACAGCACATCTGGAGTTCCCATGTCCTGTGTGTTTGCTGGTTTTGCTGTGATGCCCTGCTTTGAATACTCCAGTAAATGCAGAATAACTATAAATACAACTATAGCCTTCCAAATCAGCACTGCCACGTTCTACCCCAGCAAGGGCCTGGTTTCCTCATGCTAGTTAGACTAGGTGAGAGCCGAGGAAGGAGAGCAGTTTTAGAGGCAGACCCCTGTCCCCAGAGATGACCTTCCTGCCAGCTTTGGAGGTGAACAGAATTCATTTTGATTCTTAAAATTATCCGGTTCCTTTGTTAGGAAAAGCATTAAAGACAATTTGGGGTCCTCAGTCTGCCTCACTGTGTGAATAAATCTCAAAGAGGAGTCAAGGATGCCGGGATCCTGTTGACCAGGTGAATGCATTCCTGCCCACTACGCCGTACAGACTTGGTGCAAACGTTTATTTGCGTGCAGAAAGCTGGAGACAGATCAGCCCCAGCCAGAACTGAAAGCCTGGTCCATCGGGGGTCCTGTCACGAGGTGACCGAGGAGGGTTAGGAGCGTCCAAACGAGCCCCATGGCTGTTTGACTCCTCCGAGATCCCTTGTGCCCTGGAGATGAGTTGCCCCAAGCGGCGGCCACGCCCGGAGCGAGGGGTTGTTGCGCACAGCATCAGCCTGGGGAGAGCTGGAACACCTCAACATCTCACAGCCCTAATGAAAACAAGGAGCGGACCAGAATTCTCCCGAAAAATAAACAAGCCCACTTTCATGACCCCTTCTTGACCTCCCAATGAGGTGCTAATTACTCGAGGATTAGCACCTCTTCTGTATCACAATGCACCCAGCCAAGGAGCAGGAGGTGACAATACTCTACACAAAATGCAAATCCAGAAGAATTAGTCCAAGGGCAAGAGACAAGTCCCAAAGTTAAGGACGGAGAAACCTTCTCCATTCAACCTGTGGTCTGAGAAAAAAGTGCCAAGTTAGTGCCTTTTGGAGGAGTTAGGCAGGAATGGAATCGTCGTTTTTTCCCTCTTCATGTTTTCTGACTTCACAGCTCAATAGAGATCATTTCTTCAGTGTGGCTGCAGTGATAGCAATATCAAACCAGGCTTATTAAAAACTAATTGCACCAGCAGAGGTATCTCTATGTATCTGTATCTGTGTTGAAATGCCATTCCCATGACACCCCATGCACTGGCAGACCGAGAAGCTGGAATGGAAACTCCATGAACTGGTGCTTGCAGAGGGAGCCCTGGCAGAGATCCCTGTGATTGTGGGCTGATGTCCTGCCAGGCTGAGGCACTGGGAGCTCGGGAGCCGTGTGACACGGTCTCCCAAGGTTCAGTGGTTGTATTTGTCCCATCGAAGGCCACAGCAGCTGAAAGTTTTCGGGATGTGCTGCTCTTGTGTTCTGCTCAGGCACTGAGAGCACCCAGAATGCCCTGGTCACATCAGAAGTCCCCTCTCCTGTGTGGGGATGTGTATTTGGCCTCGCTGTCTCATGGCTTGCAATTTCTACAAAAGCACTGCTGGGCAGGGCGGGGTTCAAATCTGCCCTGGGACGTGTTCCTGGGGTACAGCAGGTTTTTATTTTATTTATATTTTATTTTTATGTGCTGCACACTGAGATCCTGATTGACAAAACCTGCCTACCCGAGGGAACTGGTCCTTGGGAGTATCAGAAACCCCAGAGATCTCCGTGTGTTTGGTTTGCTGGCAGTTCTCGGTTGCTTCTGAGAATCAGCCCATTTTCACGTCTCAAAGACAAGGATCCTGTAATTATCTAGAAATCTGCTGCCTTCTGGGGGGTTCTGTGATGGCTAAAGTGATGAAGTCTTTCTGTTGTGGCTACTGTGTCTCTGTGTGTGGATTTTATTCTATTTGGCCCTGTATGGGATGAGAAATAAATTGCTCTGGTATAAGGCATCCTTATATTTGCATGAGGCTTTGTACTGATGTTTTTATTTTTTGGTAGAAAACACAGTTCTCATTACAATGTTGCTCTCAGTAATTATTTTAACAGTAAATCAGATTTTTAGGAGCTGACTCTAAACATGGTCTTGGCCCAAAGCGAGGTCTACTGGCCAGCAAAGGTATGAAGGAGGAGAGCCCTGTCCTCACTCAGTCCATCACCACGTGTGTCACTGCACAAGAGGTGCTTACATGTTCCTTGGTATAATTATACCGGTGTCATTTGTATGGATAATTTTACTGTAAAAGGAGAGTTTCCAAACACCAATGGGAAAGAATTTCAGAGGTGTGAGATACAGGCAGACTGGAACAGCCCGAAGTCTGGTGGCCGAGGTGGCCACCTGGAATGTGTGAGATCAAAACTCCGAGTGCCTTTGCTGACAGGTACTGGGATGGCAGATGGACAAAAGCCCCCTTACAGCAAACTGGCCCATCTATCCCCTGGAACAGGTGCTTTCCTGGGGGAGAGAAGACAAGCTGTAAACTGGAGTCTCCTGAAGCTCAAGCACCTCTCCCAGGCAGCATCTTAGGAACTACTGTAGTCTGGGTTTTTTCCGAGTCGAAGTTCACTCATGAACCAAGAATGCTGTTCCCACCACCTTTGTTTCAATGCTGCTACATTCTCAGGGTGGGGAAGCTTCTGGTTTGGATAATTGACTTTTCCAGTGGAAGATGTCATCCATGAATTCTTGACCAGCTCTCCACTGCCCAGCTGCTTTGCCTCTACCCACTTCCTCAGTTTTCTTAGATGTGAACATGGGGCTTACACAGCTCTGCAGCTCCCTTTGGATGAAGTATGTCCTCTTCACTGGTTACACCATCTCAAGTCACACTTTTCTGAGCTGTTCCTTGCCTTGTCTTCTGCTCTTCTCTTCCATGGATGCAGATCACCGTGTCTTGGCTGACTCCAGCACTGCTGCCCGTGGCAGAGGAGCTGGCATTGCACTTCCTTGGCACAGCCCTGTCAGTGACTGTGGCAGACACGCTGGCCAATGTCATTCCCTGTTTGGAGAATCACCTCCCAGGCCTTCAGATGGGCCAAGAGGCTCCTGCTGCATTGTTCTCCTGTAGAGGATATGTGCGCTGTGGGGCCAAGGTGACACAACCCAGAGCTTCTCAGGGTAGTGTCTGATGAGGCCTTGGAATAATACCCAGATAACTATCTCCCACTTATCCTAAACAAGCCTGCCTCCTTTTACAGTTTGTGTTACACAGTATTGTTGCCAGGATGGATTTATGCTGGGCCATTTCCCACTCCAGCTGCGTCATTACAATCATTGTCATGAGAACACAAAAGCAGAGACTGAATGCCTTGTGCCTTCCGAAAAGTATATTTGTCCCATTGCCCCGTGGTGACCTTTGCAGTGCCATGTGGCTCGATCTGCTGGTGGCTACTGAAGCCAAGACTTCCTGAGGCTTGATTACCGGGGATCCTCAAAGGCCAGGGCCACTCCTTGTTGTCTCAAACAGCCTGGCTTGAACATGCAAAGCACAGTTGCCAAGTGAAGAACAATTCCTAGGGGACAGGAGTCAGGTCATGTGCCCACAGCAGTTTGGACCTAAACAGCTATTTTTTTGTTCTGTCCCAGAGTCCTGTGCCCACCCCCTTCCCATGCACAGATGTTCTCTCTCCACCAGAAGGCACTGTTGGACAGGGCACAGACCGGGGGTACAGACGCGCTCTGGGGTGATGTCACCACAGTCCCCTCCCCTCCCAGTGCCTCAGTTTCCCCCTCTGCCCATCGGTTCGTGCTTTGAGAAATGTTGACCGATGTGGTGCACAGCAACTGGATGTTATTAAGCCACCAAAGGAGCCGGTCAAACCATATCCGTGCTTTAGGAAAGCGAGATCAAACCAGATGCCTTCGGGCTCCTCTGCATGACACAGAGCTACAGAAGGTGAAGAAACTGTTTCTTCATTATTTCATTGGGTTCCCATTGTTCTGTGCCCTGCTCTCATCTCCAGCCTCCTGTGACGTTTTGCCATGGGGCTTGAAGGAAAACAACTGCCCCTGTGCTAATTTTACAAGCTGGCGTGCAGCATGTGGGGTCGGTGCAGAGCCTCACACACAGCCTGCCAGGGCAGCCTGCCTGCCTGACCCCCAGCTGGCACGCCGATGCCAGTCAGAGCCCCCTTTCTACAGCAGGGAGTAGACGATCTGCTGCTCATGGGTCTCACAGCACTCAGGTTCCCTCCATCCCTGTGCTGAGATGGGGTTGGTGCTTCGCTGGGTCCCGTCAGCATCTCCTCAGACAGGTCTTTGCCTTTCATTTGGTTTGCTTGCAAAGCTCTGTGTGGTAGAAAGTGGTTTTCTCTACAATGCATAGAATCATCTGAAGAAACTGTTTGAGAAGAGTCACGGTTCCTACTGGAGTGCTCTGCTTTGCAGGGACAATGTGTCATTTCCCACCAGTCTGTGCCCCCAGCCCAGGTGCTCTCTGTGTCATGAAGATTCAAGGTTATGGATCTCCAACCTGCCTGTCCCCTTGAAGATGTCCTGAGAGCAGGGAAAGCCTCCCTAGTCACCATTTCCGTTGTGTCAAGGGTAAGCTGGGATAAGGGTGCAGAGCCTCCAAATCATTTACGCCCTGCTGTTCTCCTTGACATCAGCCTGAAGTGCAGGTCTCCAGCTGGCTGAGCACTGCACTCATTCCTTCGGGAGGGACGGGCAGAAGGCTGTGGTGCCTTTCCCCCCTTCCCAGGGCTGCACACAGGGAGGGGGAGCACAGATTGAATCCTCTGGGGCTGCACACTTACCCTGGCAATGAGATGTATCCCTCCATGAAAGGATTCTATTTGAAACCAACCCAGTGAGGAAGAAGTTCTTGAATGGGAAATCATTTCGTGTCTGGAATCCACTCCAAGAAACAAACTTTAGGGTCCCTGTCTCCTTTGCCGTGAAGAGGGACAAGCTGGTACCTTGTGCTCATCACCTCTGTCATCCCTGGCTGCCAGCTGCTGCTTGTTGCTGGCATCATGTGGAGCAGAACCACAGATTTCAGGAAATGATGTGAGTACAGAACTCTCCCTTCACATCTCTAGCTCCAACAATCTCATCTCTTCCTTCCAGCCCTCGGGCACATTAAATGGTTTGGCCTAATGAAGCTCTCTGGTCTTAAAATCACTCCAATCTCAATGACCTCCTGTGGCAGTGGGTAATATTTAAAAGCCTTATGTGCCTGCAGAGGCTCCTTGTCTCTCTTTTGGGTTAATAGTTAAAAATTCATGGTTGTTTTTCAAAACCTAAATTGCTTTACTCTCTGCAAATGATTCCCCTTTCAATTCAAAATCAAACCTTTGTCTAGACTCAGCAGACTCTTGGCTAATAGCTCTGGCAGGCAAAGACACCAACACTTTATCAAGATACTCGCTTTCTGCCCCAAAGTCACTCAGCTCAGTTTCAGGAGGTGGTTTTTGTTTTCTCTTCTGCAGTGGCAGAAGAGTGTTTAGCTAATTGGGTTAAGGAGCCTTAGATGTTCCTTGGCTCTCCGCAGAGTGTTTCTTTTTTAGCAGTGCCAATTTCCTTAACAAATGTATTTCATTGTGTGGTGCATTTGATCCTCATATCCGGAACTGCGTGTGAATCCTGAACCACCCCAGAGCCGTGTCTCCAGCTGCCATGGGCTTGCCTGCAGCTCTGCTGAGCCCTCCACTGCCTTAGAAAGGCACCTCAGAGTTCACAGGCCTTCTCCTGGAGAAATGAGAAGATAATTAAAGATAAAACAATGCGTCTCCTTCAGGCCCGTGGTTGTGTCCTGTCCCCCCCATGAAGCTGCTCCACCGTGGCCGTCATCCACAGGGGTTTTCCTGGAGTCTTCTCCCAGCTCTGTGGCACTTGGCTGTAGGGAATGACATTTCCCTTTGCCCAGGGTCCAGAGGAGCTCAGCTGTGACTTCCAGGCTCCTGCACCCACATTCTGAGCTTGGGAAACACGTGTAGGTGTCAAGCAGGGAGTTCTGAAAGGCTGGCTGTGGATGCCAGCAATGCCAGGCCCAGGCAGAAAAGGTTTATCACGTCTAAGATCATGGCTAAGATTATTTTATTAAAGAAGAGCTTTTGTCTGAGATTTTCTGTCTCTTTTTAGGGTCTGACTCTCATGGGTAGAGCTCTTTTGGCACCTAAAGGAAGCCTTAAAGGGCAAGCTCAGGTCCCAGCGAGTCCTCAGTTTAAAACTCTTCTATTTTTGCATCTCCTCAACAGATTTCCTGTGAACTAGTCAAATATCCAGAGTCCAGTTTGCCTTACCACTAAACCCCTGCTACAAGGAGTACCAGAGAGTCTTGAAGTATTACATACACTTGAAATCTCTTTTATTTTATGGCCAGAACTGTATAAAGGAGCCTCAGTGTACACGTGAATCAAACCTTCGGTCTTTGTTGTAGTACTGGGTCATGTAAAGATGTGATTACACAGTATTTTGTTGTCACATGAGGAAACCTCCACTGGAACTGGAAATTGCTGCCTTAATCCTGACACAGCTGCTTGTACTACTGGAGGAGTAAACAAAATAATACTTAGCATCTATAAATATTTTATTTGCATGCTGAAGCATCCTAACACTGTATTTCCCAGCCCACCCAAGGTGAAAATAAATACTGGTTTCTCCATGGGAAAGCCGAGGGGAAGGCAAAAAATGAATCACTTTGTATCACAAACCATTTTAACCAGCATGCCAATTTTATCAAACCATCCCAAACACGAGACAGAGCTGAGAGCCGTGACTGCTCTGGGTGTTTTTGGCAGTCCTTTGTGCCAGGACACTGTAGGTACAAGCACTGTTGTTTCCATATGGAGCACCCATGCTGCTGGGAGAAGGAGGACTGGCTTTGGGTAGAACAAGTACTTTCTGTGACTTGCTGTCAGGATTAAAGTGGGCAGCTTTCTCCTGATTACTGATAATCAGTTATGGCTAAAAATAACCACATGTTAAAAGATGCCATCGTGGATCAATGGGAACAGACACGATGTGGGATTTTGGAGTGGTTTGTGATTGGAATGGAATCGAACGTTAAATGAGCTTCACGAGTATTCACTGGTGGTGGAGATGGGTTTGGTTTTGTGTTGAGCGCAGAGGGGTGGGCAGACAGGGACCCCTTCCCACCTGGACACAGTCCTGGCTCCAAACTGGGCACTGACTTCCAGGAGAAGAGGCTGCAGGGACTGCCCAGCTGCAGCCTCAGGTTAGACCCACACACAATCACAGGGCCATTGCGGCATTTCAGCTTTGCAGCACTGAAAACCACAAGCCTTTGAAAGCGTGAATCAGGCCTGCCCAAATGGAGACTGGCTTAAAATGATGAGATTAAAAAAAAAAAAGACATCTAAAAAGACATTTGTTGTTTTTACATTCGCATTCTGATTTTTCCTCCTCCCTGGGGGTTGAATGTCTTCAATCTGTTCCCTGAAACCATCACCATTAGAAACTCTTTTATTTTTTTCCTGATGAAATTTGACAGTCTTGTGTAACCACATCAGTCCTGACACCAGTACTGTGAGGAAGGGAAGGAAGGAAGAGCCAACACTGAACTGAGGTACAAAGTTGTGTAATTCAGTTCTCCAGGGTGTTCTTTTTTGACTCTCCAGACCCAAATATTGCCTTCCTTCACTCTTCCCAGATGGGGAGAAGGTAAGCCTGGAGTGGGAAGAACCAGAGGAGGAAAATGGCATCTTGTCAGATTTCTCATGTTCCAACCTTTGGGGCAAATCAGTACAAATGAATGTGGTTGAGGTTCCCTGCTCCTCACCGTGTCTTTGAGAGGGGATTTCAGTGGGCAGTCCCTGCCACAGATGAAGCTGGAGAGAACAAGCAGCACACTCCTGGGGCCTCTGGCATCTCCTTTCACCAGGTGCAGGGCTTTAGTTCTTAGAGCCAGGACGAGGGGAAAGCTCCTGGGGTGACCTGGAGCAGCACTTGGCGCAACTAGAGCAGATGGCAAAGGTCATTTGTACCATCTTTAGTTCCCTCTGCTCAGGCATTCACTGGTCCTTCTAAATGCAGAAAAGCTTCTTTTTAGGCTGCAAGAGATGTGTGATGTGCAGGTGAGTGCAGGCATTCACTACAGTGACACTACAGTGTCACCTCTTCAGGAGGCTTCTCCAGCAGGCTGTTGGGATTCCTGGAAAGCTGTTGTGGGTCCCAGAGGACTGTACTGGGAACAGTGAAGACCGAAAGCTTGTCTTCCCTGCAGGACTAGCTCCTACTTTGTGTGTTGGAGCATGAGATGCAGAAATGCTGTTATTCAAAGGGTTGGATCCAAGAGGAGCTGCTGGTGTCTGGTTGAGGCACCTCCAGCCACTACCACACCTACTGTAATCTTGACCCAGGGTGTCTCCATTTGAGCCCTTCCACAGCTCCTCTTTGTGTGTGCTGGGAAATTCTCCCACGGATGACTGGGGAGGAATCCCTGGAGCAGCCCAGCAGTGCCCACAGTGATGGTGTTGGCCGTGCAAGAAAGTTTTAGATGCAGTAGCTGGAACGTCATTAGGTGATGTAACTGCTTGTCCTTATGGCTCAGGAGTAGTGGTTTGAGGGTAGGGGAATTAACTGCATTGTGCAGCTCAGATATTCCTTTAAAATCTTCCTCGAACTCAGGAGTGATGCCCAGTAAAAACCTGTGGAGGATCAGTAGACACTGGACAAGGGGGAGTCTCCCAGCACAGGAGCTTTGTAAGATGTGCTAGCAATCTGAGGGTACCATCCACGTCTAATTCTGGGATGGAGCTGAACTCCTCAAGCAATTCAATGTGGAAAATTTGCTGGGAGCAGCGTGGACAGGGGAGGTGGGAGTCCCAGGGCGGAGATGCTGCTAACACCCAGCAATAACCGGTTACCCTGCTTGGCAACCCCCTGGCCGGTCTAGGTAAATGGAAATGACTTCATTATTTGTTTGTCCCTTGTCCCAGTGCCTTTTATTTTTAAGCCTGCATAACGCAAACCACAGCCCCTGGGGAGCTTAACGAGGGTCTAAGTGGCACCACCGTTCCCCGCTAACAATGGGCTTTTGTTGTTCACACTTTCCCTATCAGAGTGTCCCGGAGGAACGTCCTTGCTTCGGAGACTATATTGTGATGTTATGACCTCAGAGAGGGGTGGGAGAGGAAGGGAGGGTTCAGGTGTATCTTTAACTCGCTTGAATAACTTTCTGGTGGTGTTTTCTTCCCACCGGGGTCCGTAATGAGCGCTCCGAGGGGGCTGCTCGGCGCTATAAATAGGGCGCGTTATCACCGCGGTATTGTGTGCGAGCGCTCCCGTCCGCGCCGCGCTCCCCCCGGGGCGCTCCGCGTCAGGAAGCGCTGCCCGGGAGAGGATTAAAGGGGCTATTGATGTGCCTCGGCATCTCGGGCCAGGAAGGCCGCTTGTATCATCTTAGATCTCGAGGCTGCGGTGTTGATATCCAGCTTTGGGGGGGTTATTTTATTTTTTTATAGAGTGGCTTCAGTGAGCGCGCTGTTCCTCCCCGCCGCCCCCGTGGCAAGCACACTGACTCCGGCACTCCGGGCTGGAGTCTCCGAGGAGGAAGTAGACCCTGTAGGCGAATTTCCTGGTATTATGCCATTTTAACAACCTCTCTCTTGATTTAGGTGTTGCAGGCTGGCTAAGAATATTCCTTGACACTTGAAAGGGACCTTTATTGTTTTCTTAATTTGTGAAGAATTGCCTTTTTATTTTTTTTTGGTGTGTGTGTCTCTGCAAACTTTTCTTTGTAGGGTCAGACTGGAGCCATGTTATTGTTGTTAAATTTAGATCTGAGACTATATTAAGTCCTCTGGCAGTCTGCCCCGGCGCTTTCACTTCTTAAAACAGGAAGGCAGGCCTTGGCCTACTTGTGCTCATGTACTTAAAAAGGGTGAGAAGAAGACTTTTTACACTGCTGGGAAATAAATATCAAACTGCACGGGGTGTATACAACCACAGCTCTGCTGGAGCCAACGGGGAATTTCAAAGGATTAAGCTCCTTAAGCCTCATAGTTCTGCAACAGGAATTAGGCACATAAGTGCCTTTTTGGAAAGTGTGTCTGCAGAATAATTCTGTCACATTAAAACAGCCTTGAAAGGCAGTGGGTGGGTGATGGAGTGAGCACCCTGAAGCTCTGGGATATGGGATGGTTGCTTACCAGGGATCTCAGCCCCTGCCTGCACTTGGGCCAAGAGCTCTTTCAAAGTCTTGTGGAGGGTCTCGACGGAAAGGTGTCCACAGTGACAAACAGGTGAAATAATTCCAAAGCGGTTTTTTAATGCAAGTGCAAAAAACCCAGTGTTTGGGGAAGGAAGGAATTGCTGCGTGCTGTCAAACCCCCTGAAGTTCTATCTCTGACTTAATGTGTGCCTTGGAAAAGTTACTAGGGATTTTATCTCGGCTCCTCTGGTTGTGCTGGTTGGCACCCAGATGGGACCAGCAGGGTTAGTGTGCCCTCACAGCTGAGCACTCACACAGAAATACAGTGCCACGGTGCTGTGTCTGTGTTTTCCCTTATGTGTGAGAAAGGATATCTCGCAGTTCTGACAAATTGCATTAGGATCCTTTTCCTGATCAATGTGCAGCAGCTGTGGGAAGGCATCAGAGGACTATCAGCACCTGAATGATTGTTTTCTCCCTTCTCAAACCAGAGTAGATACACTCCATGGTGAGGGGAAACATTGCTGAGCTTCTAAATAATTCTCTCTCAGCAGGGTAAGGTAGGCCAGGCTGAAGGCACTTCCGAACAGAGGATGTGTTGTACAAATAGTAAAATGTGTGTTCTGTTCAGCTGATAGCTCTGTGCCCTGAGGACAGCGTGACCTTTGGGACTGTGTCCACTATGCTCCTGCCTGTAGGGATGCAGAGGAACCTGGTTCACCCCCTCTGCCTCAGGTCTGTGTTCACAGGGAACATCATAATTTGCTGTGCATCCTCTTACATGGACTGTGCAGCTTACTGTCTCTTCCAGCTAAGTTAGCAACTTTTATCTTGGAGCTGCGTGGGCTGAGTGGGTTGGGGAGAAAAGACAGGCAGTCCCTTGGCTGAAGGAGAGAGGAGATGTTCAACTGACTTTTGGCTGCAGAAAAACTGAAAAGAAGTGTCTTTCCCTCTGAGTTTCTCTTGGCTATATTTCAGGCCACTTTAACTACATATATCTGTGCAGAAGGTGCAAATAGTCACCCAATTCAGCCAGAGGTCAGAGTGAAGTCCTGTTAGTGATGTTTGCACTGTGATTGAGTGCCGGGCACTCCTCAGACCTGGCACCTGTGTTTTCCTTGTAGGCAGCCTCGATTCAGAACCCAGGATATTTGCAGGATTCGGGATCCACCCAGTTTGCTCACAGCCAGCTTTGGAAGGTCCTTCTAGGAAAGACCCCAGGCCATTTTCTAGCTCTTTACCTCTGGGTGGAAGGAACAGAGGGAGGATGGCAGCTTGAGCAGAGTGTTTGGTGTCCAAGAAGGTATTTTTCCTTCTGCTTGCTGGATGTCCTTCCACACAGCCGATGATAGCAGCTCTTGCTGTCTCTGAATTCGGCTACACTTCTAGTTTTTGGTTAATGGAATCACCAGATTCCTCGGCTGAGAAGTTGCTCCTGTATTTTGAAGACACAGAAACAGAAGGAGGGTGAATTCAGGTTTTCTGGTGATGGGGAGGTTGGGGGGGGGCGTGGTTTGGAGCTTATCTCTCCCTTCTAGGAAGAAGGTTGGCAACACAGCTGTTCTGATGAGAGGGAGAAGAGGAGGCTGAAGAGCAAAGGAGAAACATTAGATAATGTAGGAGAGATCAATTGTGTGGTAGAAGCATTGATAAATGATAAGATTCCATTTCAGGTCTTGTGATATTTGGTGTCATCTTGTTGTGGCTTGTTTTTAATCAGCCTCCCAACTCCTCTTTGAATTGGTTCTCCTACAGTGTTGGTGTCTAAAATGTAGCTTCCTAAATTATTTTTGTGCATCTCAGAGAAGGTAAGCTGGTTTCTAAGATTCCCAGGATTCCTGTGGAAGGCAGAGCAGGGGGGAATGCTCAGCACTTCAGGAATAATGACTAACTCAGATTACAGAGTCTGGCTTTGTAACGTCTGGCATCCGAGTTTGGAAACTGCCTCTCAGCATTTGGGATGGAAACAGGTTAAAATATCTGCCCATGTTTGTAAAGAACAACTCAAACTATTAGTCCCTAAACCAAAAAAACGGTGGGAAAGGGAGAAAGCGTGACTCCGTTAATAACTTTAAATTTTCCTGTTAATTTTAACCTCTCTCAGAATTTCTGAGCACTCTTAGCTGACCCTTGCTTTTTCCAGGGCCAGCCCAGCCAGGATGGGCCAGGCTGGAAGGCACTATTGCAGCCCCTGCAGTGTGTTCTTGTATGAGGCTGTGGCTGGGCGAGCACAAACAGCTCAGTGGGCTGGAGGGCTGTGCTGCCCTGAGTTTTGACTCTTTCCTTGGGCCATTTGTGTAGCTAATCCTTCCTATCAGCAGACAGCCAGGAGCCAGCAGCCCATTGAAAAGGGAACCAGGCTGAGGACAGGCTGCTGAGAGGAGGAGAAAAACTGTTCCTTTGAGGACTCTATAGATTTTATTTTTTTTTCTCTGTGTAAAAGCATTCTTATTCTGATATATATGATGGGGAGAAGAGGAGGGGGGCACAAACTGCGATAAAAATACCTCTGAGCTTCACCAAAGCTCTTTCTACTTTTTCATAATTCACGAGTCTGTCAATCACAGCCGAAGCAGAGGCTGAGAGAGGAGGATGTGCGGGGAGGGCTGGGGGCAGGCAGAGACAGCAGATAGCACTGTCCTCCAGCCTGCTGACAGTCCTGCTTCTCAGGGAAGCCCTGCTGTGGGCAGGCAGGAGCAAGGGAGCCCTTTTGTGGGACTGCAGACACTCCACTGGATTCCTGGAAGGAGCAGGCTGGTCCTGGCAGGGCCCAGGTTCTGCCCGGGGGTCCCAGTTCCAGCACAGGGGCCGGGCACTGTGTGTGTGCAGTGACATATTTGTGCATGTGCAGCGCTGAATAATTCAGTTTATCATCACGGATGTGCTCAGCACGAGCCTCTCCAGCACATGGGGAAAACTTGCTCAGATAAGAGTTGTCTTTTACTGCCTTTTTTTTTTTTTTTTTTGAAGCTGCACAAAACTGAAATCGAAAGCTCCCAAGCCCCACCTTTTGAAAGTATCTCAGCTCTTCCAGTTCTGTGTCGGGGGAATACGGGAAAGGAGGAATTCACCGAGTTGGTTCAGAATACCCTGAGTATTCAGTTCAAGGAAGGGATGGACAGGGCAAACCAAGGCTTAGTAAGAAGGTGGCAGGGTCTGGAGGATTGCTGGAATTTTCAGTACTAATGACACTTTGAAGAGAAAGTAGCTGGAGGCTCTTGGGCTGAAATGCCATTCCTTCTCTTCCAAGAAGGCTTACAGCAAGAAATACTGTGGAAAGATGGTATTAAAATAATATTCTCTTTTCCAAAAGAAAAAACAAACCCTTGTAATGTTGCTGACTCTGGTTTGTTTTGCTTTTGTGTGTGGATTTATTTTCCCCTTCAAATGAATGCACCATCCCTCAGTTTCAAGCAGTTCTTCACCCAAAGAAGAATTGCAGTGCCAGGTCTGAGCCTTCTCCCTGGGCCCAGTCCTGCCTGCTCTTATCTGCTGGCTCCTGCAGCAGGGCCAGCCATAAGGCAGGACTCAGAGTTCTGTAGTTCGCACAACCTCCCTGACAGAGGGTTAGATGAGCAACAAGAAAACCTGAAGGAATGTAAAAAGCTCAGGCTTTCTGATCTTCTGAACCTCCAGATAGGTTCAGGATTGTTTTAGCTGAGATAACTTGGGAATTGTATTACTCAGGGCAGTTGGGAGGGGAGGTGATTAGGTGGAAAGGTTATTTCTGTTTGTACACAGGATCTAAATTCCCCAGATCCTTTTTCTAAGGATTTTCCTTCTTTATCTTTAGTTTCTCCTGGCCCTAAATTCCCCTCTGCCTGACTGGCTGCTGCCTTGTGTCTGAGCATCGTGGGATGCTCTGGAATGACACGCAGCCTGTGTTACTGTCATTATCTTGGCCTGGAGCCTGCAAGCTCGCAAGGCAGAGCAGTCGGTTATTTAGTGCCTTCCTTCCACAGCCAGAGGACGTGGAATCTGTTTTCTGGCGCCTCTTAGATACTTTTAACGGGGTGCCTTCTTGTTTGCCGTGTTGTCCGAGCACACACCTCGCTCCTCACGCGGCTTCGCCCCCCAGCCCTCCGTGTCGGTGTCCTGCCCGCCTGGCGGGGCCGCGGCACCTTGGCGCGGTTTGGGACGGTCATGTCGGTGTCGGTGTCCAAACAGACAATAAATCTCTCGCCGTCGGAGCCGGGCCTGGGGATGTTGCCTGAGCAAACAGGCTCTGGCTCCGTCTGCCAGGGCACACCTGTCTCCTCAAACAGCGGCGTTCGCTCTCGGGGGAGCCCCGGGCCCTTCTCCCTGTGCCTTGCCTGGGAGGGACAGGTGTCTCCGGCGCCCTTCACAGCGCCCAGGCCAGCCCTGGGCAGGTCCCGGCCCCGTTATCTCTTGTACTGGGGCCGTGCTGGGAGCAGAGGAAGGAAGGTGGGCTCACAGATACTGAGCCACGGCCGAAAAGCCCAGATCGGTGGACAAGATGTCTGAGGCACACGATGCTTATCTGCGGAGGGTGGAGGAGGAAAGGGCATCCCTTATCTCCTCTCTGGTTCCCAGCCCGCGCTGGCTGCTTAAGGAGGCTCGCTGGAGTCTTCCCACATTCCTGTACCTTCGGGTTCCTGCTGGACAGGATGCGGCTGCCGCTCCACCACCCATTACATCTCAGCTGGTAGTGTCATTTCCAGCCACGTTTCTTTTACTGCCTTGCCTTGGGGCGGAGGGGACACGGAGGGTGGAGGGGCCAGTGACCCCCGTGCGAAAACACCTCCCTGGGAAAACAACAGGAGCATTGAAACTCGCCTGATTTCTTGAGCAGTCGCGAGCCTGGCCCGCGATCCTCAGGCGCTGCGGGAAATCCAGCTGAGCCTCGGGGAAGGATCGGAAAATTACAATAAGTGTGAGGCTTCAGCAGGACTGCAGGGCCACTGCAGGATGAGACTGACTGTGCCATTGTTTTATGCCCGAAAGGAACCCAGTAATACACCATTGATAGGTCACGTTTCTGCTTGTGCAGGTGCTCTCGTGCGTCCCTCTGGGTTCGGGGGCAGGAAGGCGTGGGAGGCTGCAGAGAGTGGCAGCAGAGAGGCACCGGTGCCACCCCAGTGGCACAACCCAAGAGCTGCCAGCATGGCTGGTCGTCTTTCAGGTGTGACGTTTGGTCACGATGAAAACGAACCTGCTGGCAGTGACTGCGGTGGCACTGTTAGGATGTTTGCTGAATTAAGGTGTGTGTTTCTTGGTTTGTTTAGGTCAGCGGAGTGTTTGCTGCTGAAGGTGACATTAATGGTGTGCTGAGATGATAATTGTTCAGCGTTTTAATTTCAAAAGTGTCGATACCTACCACAGTTGCCTACTTAACAGGAATTAGATTTCTTCTTTCCTCACCCCCTCCGAGTTCTTGAACCTTTTCCTCCTGACCATGCTCTGCTCTACTATTTTTTAAAGTATAGTATGTATTGTTTCTGAACAACCATCGCAGGTGCTCAGAGTAGGTGTCACCTTTCACACGTGAAACATTCATCATTTGCCCCAGGATTATTAGAACAGAAAAATCTTGCAAGTGTCCAGAGGACCTGAAGGAACTGAGATGTTCATCTTTTTGCATCAGCATAATTTAATTTAACTCAATAGGGTTGCCAGTTATTTTGCTGATGATAAAAGGGTTATCAACCATGTGCTAATAGGAACCTATCTGCATGCACAAAGCTGAGTGGCAAACCTCATTATGCTGCTCTGCTATTCTTGTATGGTTCACTGGTGCCCAGCCATTCTCAGGGGCTCACAGGATGGTTTGCTTGGAAGGGACAGGCAGGGACACCTTCCACCAGCCCAGGGTGCTCCAAGCCCCGTCCAGCCTGGCCTTGGACACTTCCAGGGATCCAGGGGCAGCCACAACTTCTCTGCCCAACCTCTGCCAGGGTCTGTTCTCCATGTCTTTAGGTCTGTGTGTGTCCAGTCTGAGCTGGCAGAGCCAGGATGTGATAGCTTGTGTTTTGAGCTCATTATCACATATTTAAAATTTAATGTCTCTTAAATCATTTCTGGAGGATTTGATAAAGACCTACACCTTGTACAGTGCTGCCTTCTGCCTGTTGCCACCCAAACCTGTTAGAGGTTGACCTCTTGTCACCCCAAACTGGTGCTACAGTCCCACTGAGGTATTTAAGCCTGGATTCACGTGGGGAACAAGCTGTCCAGGACGATGTGGTATGTGGACAGGGGAACTGTTTCCACTGGTGACCTTCAGCAGATCTCAGCCTTGTGTTCCTCTGTTTCCTCTGGTGTCCTTTGCACCAGTGTGTGCTGGTGGAACACCCAGAACAGTGAGTTTTCCATCAGCTGCAGGTTCAAGGTGCCAGTGATAGAGAAATCGATACTGACAGTAACTTCCTCCAAACCGAGCCTGTGACACAAAAAGGGTGTTGCCTGTAGGGTCACAGTTGCTGTGCTTGAAGAGACTTCCCTGAACTGCTGGGAAATACATCTTCTTCTCTGTCCCTAGAAATGCTGCCTCCAAGGGAAAAAGAACCAGGAGCCTGTGAGCAGGGAGAATCCCAGTGCATTTTGCAGTTGCAGGGAGAATCCCAGCATATTTTCCACTTTTCCTTTCATATTTCATTGCAATTTTATTCTTCAGACAAATTCAATGCTTTGCCAGGTCCTGAGCAAAGGTTTCCATGCTGCCTCTCTGCAGATGTGGTGCAATGCCAGATGCTCTGGACTTTTTTTCCCATGTGAGATTTAATCCTTTAGGATGAGCTATTGCAAACTGATTTCCCTTCTCCTTTTTAAGGAGTTGCTGGGATTCTTTTTTTTCCCAGTCATTGAAATTAATTCCATGTCCTGATACAAATTTCAGGTGAGTTTTGCTAGGCCTTTTCACCGTGGGGTTTTATGTACCTGCAGGTGGTCGTGGCTTAGTTCTCAACCTGATTGAAACCCAGTGAATGGAATCAGAGGTTATTTGTTTATTTGCCTGATCCTTGTGAGTAAAAACTCAGAGTATCCTGGGTCTTTTGTTCAATTAATCATTTTTAACAACTATATCTGCATTCAGGGGACACTTAGGGCCACAAATTGAGACTCCTGTTGGAAAGTGTTTGTATAATCATGAAGACAAGCAGTGTGGAGAAGGTCAAAGAGTTCCAGAATCCGAACCTCTTTAGGAACTCTGCCCCTGTTATGTTTCCTTTTAGTTGCCATTAAGACTACTAAAAATTCCAAACAAAAGATGTGGAGGGAGCCATGAAATGGCAATCCTATGACCTGACCTTCTGTACTTGGATTCCTGGTTCTGTCTGTGCCAGGGAGAATGTGACTGTCTCCCTGAGGGCGATTGGCATCTCCGTGGTGTTCATCCTGCACGTGGATATAATTAACATTCTATTGCACCGTTGCCCTCCCTGTGACCTTGGTGAGGTTCCAGTTCTGGACTTGCCTGTCTATTGTCTGACACTGCCTTACATCTTCAAATACATCCTTCCTTCCTGTGGGAAGGAGACACCACTGAGGCCAAGTGTGTGGCTCCTCCTGTGCTAATTGGCGTCTTGGGCTTCGTGGAAATTCCAAAATGACCTAGAGTTTGTTTTCCAGGCCCGTTTTCCTACCTTAGTTCTTCGATCTATTTAAATTGCTGACCTCTCTCACTCATTCCATCACACCCACGACCTGATTCACACCTCGTCAGAACAGGGTTTGGGCAGTCTCACTTCCCTGTGTTGGGTAATCAGGTCTGTTGGAAAGCCAAAGGGTTCCAAAGCTCTTCAAGCAGAGGTCACACATGGCCAATCCAGCCAGTGCAGCTCTCAGTGGCCTGGCTTGTGTGTGGGTTTCGACAGAGGGCTCTGTGGAAGAGCATCCTTTGCACTCTCTTTTGTGCATGAGTGCTCTCTTTCTTTAGAGAAGTGTGGAGGGAGTTGCTGGGGGTGATGGCAAAGAGGTGGGGGTACAAATGAGGAAAAAAAATCTTGTATTAATTTATGTTCTTGAGTTAATATTGTTCCTTGGGTATTGCAGACTGTAATCAGTGCCTGCCGTTAGGGTACCGAAAGTACCAGCCTGGTTGGGAAAAAAAGAATTCCATCAAAATCAAGCTCACAGGAAAACTAATCTCATTCGAAAGGAACATTTTTCTGGAAAGTGTCTCCTTTGTTCAAAAAGGACTCAATGTCTCTGCTGGAAGGCAACTTTTAAATCTGTTTGCAGATAGTTTTGCAGCGTGTGTGTTATTTTTGCAACTCTCTCCAAGCAAGTGCATCTCTTCTTCTGGCTTGTGACTTCAACTCAATTCCACCCATAGCACGGGGGGCTTTTTGGCCTGCAGTTTGCCCAGCTGTTGTGCCCAGCTGTGCCCTGCTTTGGAGGTCCTGTACTTGCCTGTTCAAACAGGCACTGAATGGGCACAGTGGTTTGGGAATTGCAGCTGGAGAGGGAGCAGAGCCCCTGCCTGGCGTGAAAGTAATTGCTCCTGTATTTTAGGCTGAACTGAATGAATGGGTTGCCTAAATTCCTTTGCTGAAACACTCACTTGTCACTCCCAAGGCTTTTTAATTTTTGAGACCCAACATTTCATTCTAATTGACAAAGTTGCAAGGACAGACTCCAAACCAGAAGCAAAGCATTCAAAACAGGGAAAATGCAGGGGACTCTGGAGGTCATTTATATATCAGAGGGTCTGGACATCACTCATCTGGAAAGAATTCAAAATTTGCCATATGTTTCTTTTGTAAAATGTTTGTAATGATATATCACAAATATTTAAATATTGGAAAACTGGCCAATTTCCATGGTATTTAAAATATATTACATTATACCATGTGAGCTAAATTGTAAGGAAACCAGCCAATTTTCTAAATTATTTCTAAACTCTTCAGTGCATTATGATATACACATACCATAGTTTGTCTAATAAATACATATTCATGCAATATGGGTAGGGAAATATATACCCCCTAAGTTGTGTATGTATTATATATGTATATATAAATGAAATATATATTGTTTTTCCTTTCGAGTTCCTTTATTTATTCACTTAACACACAGATGACCCTCCAGATGCATGCCAGAAATACAGGGTTATTTAGCCCTTAATGATGATATTAATAATGTAAATAAAAAACCTCCTGAACTTTAACATGCAGTGGAGTCACTCAGGAGGAGCCTGATCCCATCCTGCCAAAATACTGGCTTTTGGTAACTAACTTGTTTTTAATTCAAGCTGTTGGAAGGGAGATTAGAGTTGGGTTTTAACTTGGTGGATGTGCATTTGTCACACTGGGAGCTTTTGGACCTCCCCACTGTATTTACTGGGATTCAGTGCTGGGCACTGACCAGGCTCCCCAGGGCAGTGGGCACAGCCCTGAGGCTGCCAGAGCTCCAGGAGGGTTTGGATGATGCTCTCAGGGTGGGATTGTTGGGGTGTCTGTGCAGGGCCAGCAGTTGGACTGATGATCCTTGTGGGTCCCTCCCAGCTCAGGATGTTCCGTGATTCTATGGCAAATTCCCACAGTGTAACATCCATTCTTGCTTCATCCTGGCTTTGTGTGAGAGCAGACACATATTGGGAGGGTAGGAGTGAAGAAGGGAGTCTTGGGAGATATTTTACCCTTGTGGAAAGGAGGTGATGAGTGTGAGTGTCAGCGTGGACAGAGGGATGTGCAATGGCCATTATGGACCTCTTGTAACTTTGATGTGCAAAGGGTCCTCTGTTAAACTTCAAGGGGAGTTCCAGACACTGATCAAGGGTAGTCTGTGTCCTTAAATTCCCCTTCTGACCCCTTCCTCTTGACTCATTAATCCATAGTAATTTAAATTTATGTCCTGTGCCTTCAAAATTTATCTTCGTCCCCCGTTCTTCAGGCATCTCTTGCAGTCTGCCATATGACATGTCCCAGCTTGGTTCCACTTGGTGGAACATTCCTTTTCCTGTGGCATCCTCTCTCCCTGGCAGAGGTGACCTGCCCCAGGAGCACGTTTTCCATGTCTCCAGCACTGCCTCCCTGGCAAAGCCAGCGAGCTGCAGCTCCGTGGCACCGCTCCGGGAGCGCGTTGGCAGGCACATGAAGCAGATTCTCCAGTCACCCTTAACGCCAACAGTGACATTTATTATGGCCATTGCTCCTAGGGAAATGAGCCTGGGGAATTAATTTATGGTGTTTTGAAATGCTGTTGTCTTATCAAGGGACTGCTTGCTCATAGCCAACCTCCCTCTTACCTTTGGCCACAGGGATTGCGTGTTTAATGTGGGCTTTAAGGGGGCAATTAAAAGGGCACAAGTGAACACAGTCACACTCTGGGCCCTTTATGGCATTTGATCCTTGTACAGCAGGAGTGACCCCCTCCAGCTCACCTTCTCTCTCAACAGTGTATCTGGGAAGGGAGATAAATTCACAGTTAATAAAGATAAGGCTGGAAAACTCCCTTTGGGAACTTGTGAACAGCTCACAAGTTGCAGTTTGGCTTGTAACAGAAGGATGCAGCAGGATCTCATAATTCCAGGAGCCAACACCACTGCCGAGGGAACAGGAGCTGGGAAATCTGAACTCCTTGGTTTGACTGTACTGGACAGAAAGATTTAAAGGGTTAAAGTCCTCTGCATGAGCATACTAACGATAAAGTCCTTCCATTTGCCATGGTACACACTGCAACCTTTGTGATTCTTCAGCATTTCTGTGTGTAATGGTGCTCCTGGCAGGGAAGGCTGCTGTGGGCACATTGCTTATCCAAGCATCCAGGACGGTGTTGGAGATGCAGTGGTGACTCTTGCCCTTCTGTCTCCTACATTATTCATGTTTGTATTATCATTACTGAATGATTTATGGAACCCATTTTGCAAAGCACAAGCCCACTTAGGGCAGTGTGTGTGTAAAACATGCCCACACACAGGTGCTTCCCCTGTGCAGGGAGGCAGCACGGGGTACAAAGTGTACAAAAGGTGTTCAGCCACAAAGCAGAGGGTCGTGCATCCCAGGAGGTGGAGAGCAATCGTGAACGAGTAGAATGGAATACCTCTGGAAGGTATTTGAACAGCAGCTTCTCTCGCAGAGCACAGGCGCCTGTTGTACAGTTTGACTCAGTCTCTTCACTGTGCAAACTGGCACAACATTATGTGGATGTTCCCCCTACAGGGAGCTCCACCTCCAGTACCTGGCCAGGATGCCGAGAGGGTCATTTCGTCACGGCAGTGGAGATGTATGTGCAAGATCCAGGGCTTTTCTCCTGTGAAATCAGACACCCCAGTTAAACAGCTGTCCTGGGGGGTTTTATCGAACCGCACATCTACAGGTCCCCAAAGGGCTTGTTTTCCCACAGTTCCTGCAACACCTCTCACTGCATTTCTCTCCTTTCATCCCCACTTACACGTACAGTTCTTTGGTTGGAAAGGTGCTCCAGGAGTTCTTCTGGAGCTTCCTTTCTCTTTTTATCATGGCTCACGGCTGGGTGGATCTGTTGGAGTGCCAGTCTGTCTTGGTAAGGGTTCTGTGTTACCCATCACTATCATGTGAGGGCATTAAAGCTTGAGAGAAGATCCACCTGATGCTCAAAAACAACACTGTGAGAAACATTGAGAGGGTGACTGTGGTCACTTGTTGTTCATCCAAACAGGTTGTATCCCTGTCGTGTTATGGACAAAATGTACTGGGCGCCCTTTGCCGTAAACATGAACTTTGAGGTCTTCGTGTATCGGGTGTAAGGATAAACATCCTCGCCTGTATTTAAACCTACATCTTCCTCTCTCAATCAGATAATGTAGCGACAATTGTGCGGGGGGGTTTTGTTTGTTTATTTTGATTTAGTGGCGCGGAGCGCTCCTCGGAGGTTGGCTCGGGGCGGAATAGCTCAACCCCTGGCGTGTGGCACGCAGGTTACATCAGTGCCGCTGAAAGCTCCCTCTGTAGCTGTGCCACACGGGTTTGCCTCCGTGCCCATAAACCCACAGCCACCAGGGGCCTCATCAATGCAAATACACTCGAGGGCAGCTAATGAGGATTTTAATTTAGCTTTAAATGCCTTTGGTGCTGGGCAGGCCTTTACAGCACCGGGCGGGGAGATCTGCGACGCTCTGGCGGCTTTCACCATAAATGTCACTGCGCCCTATTTATTATTTGTTTTAGCTGCGTTTCTAATGACCAAAAAGCTCGTTTCTCAGATTACACCGATGCTGTGTGTTACTTCCCAGCACCTTGGTTTGTTTAAACACGGTGCAAAATGCAGGAGTTGGCCAGAAGGAATTTTCCCTTACGGGACCAAAGGTGCGAGTGGGGGAGAACTGACAAACATCTTCGGAAAGACTCAGAGGGAGACCCTGGGAAGGTCCTGACTTCCCTGGGTGACAAGATTTTATGGAGGTGTGGGCTGAGGTGTTACAGGTCCCTGTGATCATCTATCGGCATGGATCCTTTGGAGGACTTTCCCCAGGGTGACTCGATAAAGAACGTTTTGCTGTGTGTAGCTGAGCCAAACTTGTAAGATTAAGGTTTGTCTTGCCAATGTTTTATAACTGCCCAGACGTTTGCAGGCACCGATTACTTATTAATGCTGCTGTTATATTGAGTGTCACCTTTCCTTCTAATTCCTTCAATCCTCAGTGAGTCATTACAGACTTCAGAGCTGACTTCAACCTTTCTCGAGGCCTGTGTTTGCCAGACCCTATCAATGGGAGATTTATTGCCCTGAGGTGGTATTTTCCAGCCTTGGTCCAGAGCTGGTCTCTTTTACGACAGGGTAGGGGCAGGCTTTTCATAGGCTCGCAGTGTTGGTGCTGGTTTGAGGTTTGAGCACCTGTCTCAGGGTGTTATGCTCCCATTACGAGGGAGTTCTGCTGCTGCTCCTCCTTTTTCCCTTTACTTTTTTTGCTTTTCTCTCCCTCCCCCTCACTTGCTGCTTTCTCTCACACCCTTTCCAGAGTCCTCTTTGCACCATCTTTTCCAGCTGATCTTCTACCCTTGGAGTGCCCAGAAACTCCAGGTTTTCTTCACCTTTTCTCCCTCTGCAGTCCTCTCCTTCCACTCTCTCTCTTCACTATTTTCTCACCCCGAGTTTCTCTAATGCTGTTTGTCCTGCACGAAAACTTTATATTTGGTCACAATCTGGGGGCTAGCAAAAAACAATCCCAAATTCACCAGCTGGCTATGACTTAAGGCTGGAATATCTTATATCTTCTGTGATATATAACTTTTTTAAATCAGAGGTAGAGAACCAAGACCCCCACAGCCCTCTTACCCAGCCGCTGAGATGTTGTTCTGTTCCATCCCATGTTGGTGCTCAGTCCTGCTCCTGCAGGACACCCTGTGTTGGGCAAAGGGGCCTGATGGATTGCTGGGATAATGGTTCTTTGCTGTATTTCTCCTGCTAGTTTGGGATTTGTAGTGCAAGCTTCTAGGGGTCTGTTTGCACAGCTGGAAAGCTGCTTTAGCCAGCATGATTCCTGCATTTGTAACATCCTACTGACAGGTTTGGTAGCCTTGGTGAGGTGCCTCTCAGATCTTACACCACTGCCTGGCCTTGCTGTCAGAAACTCACCAGCCCTTTGGTTTTGTGGCCATACTCAGCAGAGCCGAAGGATTAGCCCGTTCCTTTGCATAAGCTTGATGTACAGGCAAAAATGAGGTGAAAATCCTCCTTCTGGCTTTTCTTAATAGAGTTTGCAACACCTGCCTTCCCTGGGAGACAGGACTAAGTGTCCAGTAAACGAGAAATACCCTTCTGTGTGTGTACATTCAGGCACTATTTAAAGCCCCACTACCAAGAGCCCAAGCTCTGAATTGCAGCTTTCTCAGCTGTGTAGGGCCTGGCTCCTGCACTCGAGACACTTCACTGCCTGACAGCTGCTCTGTGGCTGAGTCAGAAATCTCAATTTGACCATTACACGACTCACAACTGCATCACAGCATCCACTCCCACAGCCTGGAAGGAGATGCTGTAGATCTGGATTAATTCCTCGTGGAATTTCAAAACCAGACCTGCGACACGAGGCAGAGGTGGAGAACCAGCGACTTGGCAGGGAGAGCTTTCCCTTTCCAGGCACGTATGTTCTGCTGGAAGCCTGAAACGCAGGCGAGTTTTTCCAGCTCTTTACAACTTCAAGAAATCCCTCCCTCTGTCCCACCTTCCAGCATGAAATAGTTTCCTTCCTCACACCTGTTTGAGCCCGACACAGAGGGCTGTGTGTCGGCCCGTCCGTCCGGGGAGACACAGCGGGCTGGCAGGAGCCACCTCCAGCGCCCCAGCAGTTAACACTTCATAACACCCCAGCTGCTTTGCTCCGTGCCTCGTAAAACCCTGAGCAAACTTTTACACGTTTGTGCTGAGAGGAGGCAGAGATATCCCCTCTCCTCCTCCCTGCCCAGCAATTCCAGCCGGCGCTGCTGCTATCGGGGGAGCAATAAGGAGGAGTGTGAACACAGATAGGCCATGGGATGGGCACCGTGGCAGGTTATTGCAGGTCTGCTGGCGCCGGCGGGGCCGTGGCGGTGCCGTGGCCCCGCTGGGGCACGGGCAGGCTGTCAGATGGCTCCTCACCCTCCCGGGGCACGAGTAAACAGCAGCCAACAGACAGCAGCCAAGGTGCGCATCGATCCCGGCAGCCCGCGTGGTGGGGAGCTGAACTTTCACCTGCCGCTTGTTTGCCCCGTCGTCCTGTTTGTGTTTTCCCTGCCAAAGCCCAGAGCAAGGCAGGAGTTGGTGGCTCCCTCCTCACAGCCTGGGTGTCCTCCCCAGAGTGTTTCACATGGTGGTTTCCAAGCAGGAGTGTGGCTGCGTGCTGGCTTTGAAGGGTCGGTGTAGAAACTCCACAGAGCAACGCTCCTCTGAAAATCAGACCTGTGTCACCAGAGGTGCGAAGAGAGGGAGTTCGGCTTCAAGCTGATCCAGCTGCAGGGCCTGTGGTTCTCAGTCAAGTATCTTGCAGCACAGTACCCGTGGGGAGATGAGAAACGTGGAAACTTAATATAGCAAGTTGTTTGGGATTCTTCATGTGTTGTGATACCAAGATGTGCAGAGAGTTAAGGGCAGAGCTGGAGGCAGTGTTGGGTTGTCTGATCTTGGGAGACTATATTTAAAGACTGAGGGACATTAGATGACTGAATTCTCTATTTCTTAAGACAACTTTTCCTTAAAAGAGTCATCTGTCTCTAGTAAAGACATCACACTTTAAATTTCTAATGCTAATTAAAGATGTCACTTGTTACATTTTTGAGAGCCTTCTTTTCATAGTGCCAACTGATGTGTGTTCAAAGTTGAGTTTACAGAGAAGATTGAAATCAAGGAGTAGTTCTTACAAAGAATGAAGGAAGACTCTCCTAAGGGAAATGAGGTGAGAGATGCTCAGACAGTAGGGCCATGAGGGTATGATCCAAACCCCTGGGAATGCAAAACCTTCCATGAAATCTGGGTAAGTTTGGCTCTGGTTCTGCCTGGTTATCACCCAGAGCATTTCTTCATCCTGAGGGTATTACTATGGGATGATACTGTGAGAGATGGCAATGACAGATGATTCAAAAGCAGAAGCAATGCTTAACTCATCAATTGCCCTTCCCTTTGTCGTAGGAAGTGCTTTATTAAATGGTGCTTCTAAATATACTTGCTGATTTTTCTGGAGACTCCAGATAATCTTTGTTCTCAGGAATTCATGACAGGTCTGAGATACTGAGTTCTGACAATCTTCAGTAACTAGAAATGCTCCATTAGCTGATTGCTCAGTGACAGTGACCTTTCTGAGTAAGGCCACATGACAACCACATAAATGCCACCCTCCTGCTTCCTGATTAACTTTATAAGCCATTTGCTGTATAACTTCAGTCCTCAGCTAACAGCACCTTTGGCTTCACGTGACTTTGTGTGTCACAGCTGGTCCAGGAGACAGGCTTTGCTTGTTCAGAGTCAACAGGGAATGTCAGTCTCCTTTGCAGGAGATACCTGAGGAATTTCTCCAGTCATCATTGATCACTGCTCCAGCAATGCCATGGGTGTTCCTTAACACCCTCCTCGTGACCTGGCAATGCAGTGGACTGCCCTGTGTGTGGATGTGAGAGCAAAATCCACGAGCAGAAGAGGAAATATGGGAGGGACTGTCTGGTACTGTCCAGAAAGGTGGTGCTTTGCTGGCTTGGTGTTGTGTCAGGAGCAGGGTGGCCTGGGGCAAGGGAATAGAGATGCCTGGCAGGTTGTGAGCTGTGCTCCCTCTGTCCCAAGTACATCCAAGCCTCAGTGGTTGAAGTGTAGAATCAAGCAGTGCAGTGGAAGGGCTCCAGGGTCTAATCCTGCCTCTTACTCCTCGTGTGTCTCCATGGTTGGGGGTGATCAGAAGTTCCCCAATGAGGCCCATCTAGCCTGGCATCTAAGCACGGATCTTTTGGGAGGGAATTACAGGACAATTATAACTCGTCCGTGCCAGCTCCCTCCTTGGCAGCCAAAGCATCAGAAAGGTTTGAAGTCCTGTGCTGAAATGCAATAGCAGTGACCTAATGGGGAAAACTAATTTAATCAAACTAGGCCTTGTTGTGAGGGGAGTTGATGCTCCAGGTCTTTCAAGAGTTTTCCTTCCTCTTCAAACCACTGTGCTTCCCTTTTAACAGCATCTTAAATAAACCTCTGCTACTATTTTTAGTTTTACTGTGTCTGGAGCTCCACTTAAGTATTTAGCCAGCTGATTTATACCTAGGCCAGATATCTGAGTTGTGAGATAACAGATCTCCAAGGTTTGATACCCTTTCCTCCTGTAGTTTAGTGCAAGATACAGACCACGTTGTGGGGTCGTGTTTAACCCACCAGCTCTGGGTGAGAGTTTGAGCACCATTTAGAGCCTCAGCCCTTTGCTTCTGATCTGGAGATAACGAGGGGGTTAAATAACTGGAGCCAACCTGGATGGAGATCACAACTATGGCTTATGTGGGTGTGGCCCATAAACTTCTATAATGGCTTTAGATACTACTTAGAGGTTTGTGGCTATCTTGTCCTGGATCTTTTAGGATCTGCTTTTCATAGGGAGAGATGCAGTTACAAGTGGTTGTGTTGCAGAAGTCCGTAATAATGCCGAGTTTATGCTGGGGGCTTTGATTTTGTATCTGTGGAGGTTTCAGTAGGGCCAGGAGCAAACTGAATGCTGGCACTCTTAGAAGAAGAAAAGTCCTCTGTGTTTCTGGTCTCACTCTGTGCTTGTTCTCACACGGGTTGCGCTGTCCTGGCCAATCCCTGAAGCATTCCCCTTCCAGGTGGCAGAGCCCAAGGAAGAATTAAACATGCAGGATGCAAGTTTAGCTTCAGCAAGCGTTGCCTCAGAATGAACTTAGAGTGGGGAAAGGAGAGGCTCAGGAGAAAAAGGTGACAGTTTAACTGAGCATCTTTCCTATTGTTTCTCTTGTGATGTTTTCCACCGCTGCTGTTTTGTAGTACCCCTCTCTACTCCCATCTTGGTCAAGCTCCTGCAAAGAGCAGTTTAGTCTGCCCAGTGTAAAGCTTGGCTTAAGTCCTGACAACCAGACTTGTAAGCCTACTTCATTAGATGTTTCCCTCTCACCCTACAGCGAAGTTAAGTTGCCGGTGCCCTCGCGAAGGCTGGTTGGGAGCAAGTGTCGTCCCGGTGACAAGAGGAGTGTTGTGATCATACTGGGAGGTTTTTTCCCTAGTTTTTCCATGTGTCCTGTGCCAGGCATTTGCACAGAGCAGGAGTTGCCTCAGCAGGTTGTCCAGGCCTGTGTTTCCTCACTTGTTTGTGCAGCGCTGCTCCACACTCAGCACTCAGGGCTGTTTGCAGTTTGGTGATACTTGATTTATGGTGAGGTGGATAAAGGTACGACCAGTGTAAGCTCTGGGATATGAGCCTGGTGCTGTTCCCTCCAAAGCTGCTAATAATAATGCTGGTGACTGGTTGAAAATAGGTGTGCAACCGTTCTACCACCCCAGAGCCTTTTCCTTCTGGCAACATCTCTGTGGACTTCAGTGCAGAAAAATCATGTTCTCTATCTCTTTGCCCTTTTTACTCTCCTGGGTTCTTTCTCTTTTACTTCTTATGCCTCATTTATTCTGCTGTTCTGCATCATAAATAGTTCTGGTAGTAAAACACATCTTCCAGGGAGATGTATGGCTATTCTTGCAGCTCGTGTTCCTTTGATGTATTCTTTGACTCCGTTATGTCTTGCTCTGAGCCTGAGGAGATGTGACAAGTACTACAGCTGGTAAATATTTTAGCATCCCACTTGGAGCGCTTGAGACCGGTCTGTTAATGTTCTCAGTGTTGTTGAGTCATTTTCAGGTAGATAATGCGGTGTCTCCAGTGCTCAAAAGGATGTGAACTCTCTCACAGCAGCTCAGATTTTGGGTGAACAACACTTGAATCTGTGTCCCTGAACTTGTCTGGCTCTCTGGGCCTGGAGTCCAGCCTTGCTGTGCTGCTGCCTGGCTTTGCAGTGTGCTGAGGGGAGAGAACGTGGCTGCTCCTGTGTGTCCTTGAGCAAATTCGTCTGCCTTGCCTCAAGAGGCCAAGGTTTTGGTGACAGCTCAGGAACCCCACACCTGGCTGAGGTTTGGGTAGGATCAGTGCAGTGTGGGGCTCCCATTCTGCTGCAGCGGTGAGGAATCTCTTCAGTTCAAGGCTAGAAGTTCAATGTGTAAATGACTGAGAGAAATAAATGGCCAGTGTTCTTTCTCCTAGACTTTTAAAAACCCCTCTGTAGAATAATTTATCGAGAACATAAATAAGAGATAAATGACAGGAATATGAATCCATACCATAGGCTTTGCACTAGGCAAGTGTATGCTTTGCTCTGTTGTCTGTGTGTCTTTGCTGCTGCTCTACTCAGCAGTGCCAGTCTGAACAGCACAGTGATCCCGTGGCTGTTCTTTTCGGTGTTCTTCATTTGCAGCTGGCAGTGCTGAGCTGACAGAGGGATCTGTCCCTTTAGAGTCTCTACTTACCTTTGGAAGCTCCCTGTGCGTTGCAGCCATCAGCTCTGCACACCAGCTTTGGGTGAGCGTGGGCAAATGTCTCCTCGTTGGCTTAAACCACAACAAAGTAGGAATTTATTACAAGAGCAAACATAGCCATAACTAAGATCAAGTCCCTGTTCTGTGCACCTGGAATGAGTGATGGCCTCACAGGTGGAAAAATCACACTTTAAAAAGACAAAAGTAAGATTCTTACTGCCATTTCAGAGAGGAAGCCTGAGGAGCACTCATGTGCTTGACGTCGCAGAGCTGAAATCGGTCTGCACGTCCAGTTTGGTGCTGTGGCTTTCTCCTCTTGCTGGTTTGTTCCTTCCCAGAACTGCCAGTGTCTCACACACCACTCCAGCTTAGCACAGCCTGTCTCTCCTTTGACTCTTTGTGCTACTTTGAAAAGCCTCCTGGGCTTGGAGCCTTTGGCATCTCATCCCTCCTGGGTGCTGGCAGTGACGGCCTGAGTGTTGCAAAGGGCTGTAAACAGGGAGTAACTGGGCTGAAGTGAGGATGTTTGTGGGATGTACATGGTGGAGGGCCCAAGAAAAGGGCTGGAATTAATATTCCCACTCAGTTTTGTCTCCTACTCCTCACTTTCCTTCTGTCCCCACTGTTGGCACATTAGAGGCAGCTGCTTCTAGTCAGCATTCCCTTGCTGAGATGTGATGTACACATCAATGCATGACAGAATTTTTCCTCAGGGCAGAAAATCTTTTGTAGGAAATGTGTAATTTTAAGGCAAAAAAGAGAAAGAATGAAAAAAAGCATCAAAAACTCTTACTTGAGTGACTGAGAAAAGGAAATATGGCTAGAGAAGACACACTCTGGGCTTGGGAGATTCTTCATGTGCTTCTGAAATCACATTTCCCAGAGTCTGTGGCAGACATTGTGACATTGAATTTCATTTTTCTTTACATTTGTATACCAAAAATAAACCCTGCCTAAGTCGTTCAGCGTCTTCTTGATGGTTTAGAAGCAGTCAGGATGACAACAGCTACTGGTCAGAATTGTCAGGATGAAGCCTCATTATCACAGCTTGCAGTACTTGACCCAGTGCCCTGGCCAGGAGGAGACATTCAATAGGGTGCCAGATTCCCTTTGAATGAAGGTCTTGCTTATGGAATTCGTGCTTCCTAGAAAGATGCTCTTCCCACTCCGAGATATTATCAGGGTGATGCTGTTGCTGAGGGTGATGAGCTGGGCACCTCCACTTCTCTCTTCCAGAGGCCTTAAAGGACAATCATGCCAGGGCACTGAGGAGGGCATTGAAAGCTAAATGGCAGCAACACCCCAGGTGGGGTATAACTGAGTGGGAGGCACAATCCCTGCAGATACAGCCAGAGGGGACCTTGGAGGAACCACCAACTGGCTTGGAAAAACCTCTTCTCAGTGCAGAAGATACTTAGTCCCATATGCAAATTTGAGTCGTAATAGGTATTTATATGGCTCATTCCTGCTGCATTACATGGAAGTGAATCCTCTGGAAGCTTGTGAACACCTCGTGGAGCAGTGAATTCTCCCGTGCAGCCTCAGTGCCCATCACGTGCTGTTGGTATCCAAGCACTGGGCAGTGCTCTGGTAGTGGGACCAGCCCCCGGGGATTCCAAGAGCCTGGACATCGTGGCTGTGGTCACTGCTTGCCTTCCTTGCCTTCCTTTTTCCTCTCTTTCATCCCTCTGTCTTGCTAAATCTGATCAGGGCCTGAGGCAAAATCTTGGTCCGTGTTTCCTCCCCAAATGTTTGTCCGTGTTTTACATTGAAATCAGATTTGTTACCAGGTTTTTAGTTAAAACTACAACTTATCCTTCCGAAGTGCCCAGCCCTCTAAATTGGGAGAGAAATGTCTGAAAATACTTGTAGGAAGGCAGAACAGGCGTCACAAAATTTTGGACTTCCATATATAAATCTTTTATCAAGGTCTTCCGAGCTGTCCAGATATAATCAGATCTTGTGTTTTTGACAATCCTGACTGCTTCTGTGGGAAAATTCTTCATTTTCTATGCACGCTAGGTTTTCAACAGCACAAGAAGAAGCAAAAAAAAGATTGCTTTAAAAATACTGGCATATCTAGGTTTTTATCAGGTCTCCCGAAAAAAGAAGAGGGTTTGGCCTAAAAACTCTATACAAAGAAGATAAATCTTGTATCGGCGCCATTATTTTTAGCCAAACATAGAAATACCTGCCTCTTTATTTTTACGAGTTTGTTTTGGTTGTTTTCTTTTTACATCAAAAAATAAACTATGGAGGAGCATGGGAAGTCATAAATCTGGGTGTGTCAGTAGTAAGTGCTCTAACAAGTTCACATGGTGGGATGAAATTCCTCTGGGAACATATATTTTTATATACATGTCAGAGGTCTAAAAATACATTACTAGAATAAACTGTAGTGTTAGAAGAGAGGAAAAGGGCTTCCCAATTTGTTTTATTGTTCTGTTGTGAAATGAGAAATCATAATCTGAATGGGGAGAAGGTTCTTTTTTAGAAAGTCACAGAAAATGAGGCAGTTTAGACTGAGTTTAGTGCAAATCTAACCTCTGGAGTGATCCATAAAGGAAAGCCTTATGTTCCTCTGGAAATGAGTGGTGGTCTTTCCATTTCCCTTGGCCAGAGCTGCGTCAGAGCCACCCATCCCAAGGGCTTGTTTTCCCTTCAGCATGGGCAGGAGGTGATGGACCGTGGAGGGGTCTGGTATCTGCTCTTCCAGCATTGCCTGGGTGCTTGTGCCTTGCCTGGTGAGCTAGGATCCAGACTTTCAGTGGGATAATGGGGATGTTTAGCACGTTGTATCTGTGGCCACCAAAGCATTTCCATGGTGCTGCTCCCCCAGCCTGGAGATGGGGCTCAGGGTCTGAGAAACACGAGGCCAGGGGTGCCATGCTGCCTTGGCAGCCCTCAGGGCCCAGGCTCCTGTCCTTGGTCACTGGTGGAGTTGGGGGTCACTCTGAGGTCCACTAGCCCTGGGCACGTGTCGTGTGCCGTGCCAGGCTATGGGCAATCCCCGTCTCCCTCCGGGCTCTGTTCCCAGCAGCTCGAGCGGGACGGCCCCGCTTTGCGTGTGCTGGAGTTCCCAACCCTTTGAAGCCAAGCTCTGGGATGGGGTTTGGGCAAGGGGACAGGAGTTCCTTGCACGAGTTCCAGTGGAAAACAGGAAACGGGCAGGGTGGTGCCTCCTGTCCATGCCAGACCCCGGGCAAAGCGGCTCTTTGCTTACGCTAACCTTGCCTTTGATATTTATGTTTCCTTGAGGTGGAGCAGAGTGAGGAGGCTCTGTTTGGCAAGCAGCATGTTTGGGGGGCTGAACACAGGTACCCACCCCTGGGTGCACGTCCACCTTGGCTCCCAGACACACTGAAGACAGGAGAAATGGTCCCCTGCACCTCTCCAGAACTGCTCTCTGCCAGCTCTGAGGGGATGGAAGGCTGCTTTTGAAACAGATTGTCTGTCTTATAAATAAGAGCCTAATCAGGCAGATCAAGAGAGCCTTTTTACTTGTGTTTTCTAATCAGAACATACCACAAAGTCTGTTTGCTTATCTCTTAAACCTCTGCTGTCCAAAGAGAACATTAAGTATCTTTGCAATGGCAAAGGTCAAGTCCTCAAGTCCTGCCACCAGAGAGAGGGCTCAGGAAGGTTTAGAAAGTGATGGTGCCATCCTGTTGCAGTCCATCAGTGAAGTGCTGGGGCCACCCTCGTGCCTGGAGGTGGCTGTGGCTCCTCTCTGCCAGTACTGGGGGGGGGTGACCCCCAACTCATCCTGAACAGTGTGTGGGCCAATGACCCACTGGAAAACTCCTGGAACCTCAGGAGCAGCTGCAAAGAGGAATATGGTCACCACCTTCACGGAGGATGGACCCTGCCTTAGCTTTACCTTGCTGTCATAGGTGGAGTCAATTCTTTCTAATTTTATCTTCCTCCTACGTGTTCTGGCAACGAACCTGCTTTTCAAGAAACTGGACTGGGACAGGCCAGCTTTTTTTGTTAAGAAATGGGCAGAACAGACCTGTGTGTGAGTGAAGAAGAGGCCAATATTCCCTTAATTCCCTTTCAGTTGCACAGAGCCCATGTCTGGGGTGTATAAATAGCATGAAGAGTTAAGCCTCCTCAGCCTTTCTCCTTCTTCCCTTGTACTGAGTGATGACTTGGTGACTCCCCTCAAACAAACACCTCTCCCCCTCCACCCCGTGCAGAGAGTCTTCTCCTTCCCTTTCTTTTTTTGCCAAGATAAACTGTGTGTGTAAATCGGATGAGCACTGAGTACATTAAGGGGGAGGGGGTGGAACAAAAATCAGACCCTAATTAATAGTTTTGGAACTAAGGGAATGAGAGAAGAATAATCTGAGGAATAACAAGAACAGCTTTTCAATCTGTTACTTGCTGTGTGTTTGTGCATGTAGTTGTACGCTAAAATAATTCCAGCTGTCCTTCCTTCTTTTAATAATGGTTCATTGCTTTCCCGTTGTGGGGCCGTATTTGGACAAACATTAACCAGATCAAAGCCTAATGGATAGTTATGATGGCTCTGATTCAGCAAAGCACTTAAGCAGCGTTTCATTGTGACTTCAATGGGACATGCTTTGACTTCAGCAAGATACAAGCATTGCTCCAGCCAGGGACAGAAGTGCCTGTGTGGCTTGGTGTGTTAAAACTCAAAGGTAAAAGGGGTTCCCAGTCTAAAGAAGGATCACGGAGCGTTCTTCCAGCACTCCTTTGTCCTCCTGAATCTTGGCCATACCCGTCTACAGTGTTTTAACAGCTGCAGTACTAGGGCCAGAGGAGGTTGTGGAAACCAAGAATTCCAGTCTAAGCAGTGAGGGCCAAGGGAACGGCACAAAGGAAGAATGGGAATGTGCCCATGGAGCAGGGCCTCAGGCCTGGCAGGGAGATGACAACAAAGGTCTGCCTGCCCCCTGAAACTCTGCCTGGCAGTGCCTGACAGCAGGTGCTTAGGAAAGTTTTAAGAAATAGAAGAGCCGAAGATTCCCTTCCCTGGGGGAAACACCGGGCCGGGGATGTGCTGAGCTGGGTGCTGCACGTGGGCTGTGGTGGTTGTTTTGTGCCAGGAATACAGCGAGGGTCCCTTCATCCGGAGAGCATTCCTGGTGCTGGAATGATTTCATAGCAGAGAGTTCCACTGCTTAGCAAGCCAGGAGGAAAAGAGGCTGAAATTATTTTTGCTGGGATCCTCCCGCTGATTCCTCCTTCTTGATGGCATAAAGTCTTAGAGTACAACTTTCTCGTCTCATCCAGGCCGTTAAAGTGTAATAAATTATGGCAGCTTCTAGGATTAAAGAGGCTTCTTTTTTTATTTTTAGTGGCTGGAAACACTTGGAATTCCCCTTTGTGATTGTCTGGGAGTTATTTATAGTCAGTCCTTACTCTGATGGCAGAGTCTGCATCACAGTTTGGGAACTGCTGATGTGAAGGGGGTGTAGTTTCATTTGGGAGTTTTACTCTTCGTGTTTGCCTTTTCATGTTTCTGGTTTTCGAGACACTCTCAGGAGTGACCAGAGGCAGATTGTGGCACGCTGAGCGTTTGCTTTGCTTTAAGCTCTCCCTCTGGAACAGCTTTCTGATGTGAACGTCATAATCATCAGCACAGCCACATCTGGGATGGGCCAGGCTGTCCTGAGATTCAGCAGTGAAGCCTGGAGAAAATGGAGACATCAGGGGAGGAGAGGGAGGGGAATTTAATTTCCTTTACCCTGACATTGATGTTGTTGTAAAGTCTCTAAAACGGCACCTTCTGGCTCAAAATTAAGCAACCACAATGACATGTCTCGGTTTGTCCAGACCGGTTTTCTTGTCCAGTTAAGTGGGAGAGTCTCATGCCTTTAAAGCTTCCTGGCTCCCAGGAGGAAAATGCCAAACTTGTCAGAGAAAACAAACAGTGGCTTTCCCAGCCTGTGTGTGTTCCGATTAACGAAGCTACGAGGCTATAAAAGCCGGGACCCCCTTCCCGGACAAAGAGCATACATTAGGAAGCTGTTGACAGTTCCTAAGTCTGACCCCTTGCACGGAGCTGGGGACCTCTGAGCAGCTCCGAGGGGCTCTGTGTTCCAGGAGGTCTCACCAAGTGTCGGAGCTCCGTAAATGCCAGATGCGCCCACGTTTCCATCCGGAACGTGGGGGGTCAGAGGCGGCAACCAGGAGGAGCCGCAGCACAGTGAGGGTTTCTGTTCCTTCGGAGCAGTCCCAGCGTGTTTGCAGGCACGGTGCCCTGGGCTGCGGTGTCGTGGTGCCCACGGGCTGAGCAGGGCCTGGGGCAGTGGGAAGTTCCTCGTGGGTTTGCTGTTGTCACAGGAAACAGCTGGAGTGTCGGAGCTGGTGGCATTCCCCGCTTTTGGCTTCAAGGGAAGCAGTCCCCAGAGTTGTGCCGTGCCGATTAAAGCATTAACTTCCCAAGGAGAGGCAAACCCACCGTTGGGACACTTGAGGAGGTACAGAACCCGTCTCAAAGTAAAAGAGGTGTTAAGCCCCGTGTTCCTGGTGGGTTCCTGTGAAGGCAGTCACATCCTTCTTATTTCCCCTGCCCCTTTCTCTTGTGCTGCCGCTCGTCAGAGATGCAGCATTTTTCTGTGGTACTCATCAGGCAAAAATGCAAATCCCTCCTGCATTCCTTCATACACTGCTGAGTGTTCTTTCACATGGAGGGTTGTTGGAACATCTCTCCTACAAGGAAAGGCTGAGGGAGCTGGGCCTGTTCAGCCTCGAGAGGAGGCACTGAGAGGGGACCTCACTTCACCCATGTCTGGCAGTGTCTGCAGGGAGGGGACATTGGATGGACCAGGCTCTGCTCGGGGGTGCCCAGCAATGGCACAAGAGACAATTGGCAGGAATTGATGCTCAGGAAGTTCCACCTGAACATGCAAAAGAGCTTCTTGCCTTTGTGAATGACCCTGCGCTGGAAGAGGTTTCCCAGAGAGAGTGTGGAGTCTCCCTCCCCGGAGATATTCCAGACCCCTCTGGACACAATCCTGTACCATGTGCTCTGGGATGACCCACTGAGTTCCCTTCCAACCTGACCCATTCTGTCATTCTGGGCATGTCTCTGGGTCTCACTGCTCTGCTCTTGGCTGGGCACCTGGTGCTCTGTCTGTCACAGGCTGAAGAGAGGTGGTTTCAGAGCCGGCCTTTGTGATTCCCAGCCAGCTGGGAGCAAGGCTGGTCCAACCAGTGGTCTCCCCAGCCCCTCTTGTGAGTGAGCCATCCCTTTATTGTCATGACTAATTAAGATAACAAACATGTTATCTGTCATTGAAGAGTCACCCATACGCTGCAGTGAGCCAAACCTATTCCTCACTTTGCCAGCCATGCAGAAGCTGAGCAGCAGCTTTGCGGTCCCAACCTCTCGTGCTCTTTGGTCACAGGTGGGTGTTGGTGGTTGGCAGCCCAGGCTTTGGGGAGCAGGTGGCTTTTCCCCTGGCTCCAGCACACGCCGTTTGGGCCAGTCCCCGCGAGGCCTCCGAGCAGGAATCCTGAAATTCACTGCAGCGCCGTTTAATGTGCTGGATGAGATCTCCGCGCCTCCCAAACACAAGACTTGTTGTGACTCACAGCAGGGTATTCTCTTAAAGAGCCCAGCAGAGAGCTGCTGACAGTGTCACCAGCCACGCTAATCCGACAGCACATTGGTCATGGCTCCTCGGGTTACCCACCCGGTACTGTGGGAATCGGGGACCTCGTGCTGCAGGGACACAGCCGGGGCATTAGGAGCAGGAAAATCTATCCCTCTTCCCATCACTTCCTGAAGGGTATGTGTCACAATGACGCACGTAGCCCCGGCTGTATTTGAGTGGGGGGAGCGAGAAAGGAATGAGATGGTCCCGAGGGACGCACGATTTGGCTTTGCAGGGTCACGATGCTCTGAAAGTTCATTTTGACTTGCTGAAACTCAAGGAGTGGAGAACAGTCCTTGCTGGATACACATTTGTCATCTTCGTGACTCAGGAGGGCTCTCGTGGATATTTTAGACAGCCCATGGATTATGGGGGGGGTTTCTTGAGAGCTTTCTCAGCCTCATAAACAGGCCTCAGGAATGGCATGGGAGGATCCAAGTGGTGGTGGGTCCAACTACTTTCTCCCAAGATGCTTCTGAATCACAGGAGAGACACCAGGAGCAAGAGCAGCGCTTTGCCCACATTTTGTGCCGCTCTAACCCTCAGGTTAAATTCAGCCTCAGTGTCCTCTCCAGTCCCACCTGATGCTGACACAAGAAGTGGAACTTTAATCTTTTGATGGGCTCCTCATGTTCTCTGGGTTTCCTTGCTTTGAAAGATACTTTTTCACGCTTAGGGGGACTTCATGTTTAGAAACCTTGGGGTGTAGCCTGTGGGGTTCTGTGCCAGCAAAGCTGCACCCAGGCTGTGCCACCCCCTCGGCAGGTGAGTCCAGTGTGGTGCCATCGGGGCAGCCCAGGGAGCTGTTTGGGCTGTAGGAATGTAGGCAGAGTCAGTGAATTTATGGATCATTTCTTGGGAAAAGAAGATCTTTGGGATGTGCCTCTGGTGCTCCCCAGGGCAGGGCTGTGCCAGCAGTCAGGAAGGCAAGTGCAGTCAGTCACTTGTTGCCCAAAAGCTCTTCTGTTCTTTTCCTTTCCCACTCGGGAAATACAGATTTTGGTCAAATGAAGTATCTCAAAATCGGCTGCTGAAATGCATTGGTTAAAGCAGAGACAACGTGCCCTACTACAGGTGTTGGAAACGGGTCAGAACACTTGGACAGTGGGAGGAAAAAAAAGCAGCTCGGTATTTTTGTTTCAAATGAGAAACTTAGAAATTAACTTCAGTGTTATTTTTAAGTATTTTTCCTTGGGTCAAATTAAATGTTTTATTTGAGGCCAAAATGTTGCTAGGTTCTGTCTTTCAGTTCACTGGAAAAGAAAAAAATCTGAAAAAATAGTGTTTATTTTGGGTTGCCGCCCAACTAATCTCCCTTCCTTCATTTTTCTATAATACAAGCAAATACAAAATCAGTTATTTATACATCTCAAGTTTTAGCTTCTGTTTTAACCATCCATCAGAGTAACAGACACCAGAGTACAGTAATTTTTGCTCCTCAGAGCTGTATTTCTGTGCTCTGCTGGCCTGTGGGAGTCGCGTGGGGAAGGAAGAAAGTCATGGAATCAGAGGCGTCTTGGGTTCTGTTTGTGCCATTGCCCAAAGGAATGGAGAGCCTGCTTGAACGAAGGTGTTAACCTTGACCGAACACCTGTGTCCCCCTCGCTATCTGAGGAGGCAACAAATGATTTGTTTTAACTCTGGGATGATGGTTCAGTCCAGGTGCTGCTTCCCAGAGCAAACCTCATCTGAGAACCAATGGGTTGGGGTCCTAAAGAGAGGATTCCTTTAAAGCGGGAAGGGAAGAATGGAATTGAAATGCAAGAGGGTCGCACAATCTACCACCTCCTGCAACCTCCTCTCGTGGCTTAGCCTTTGGTGCTTGCTTTATTTTCCTCCATTTTTCTGTTGCTGTCCTCAGGATCTCCCTGTTTTCCCCACGGCTTGAGGGAAAACCCTCCAGTGGAGCTTTAACCTGGTGCACGTGGCTCCCGCTGCTGCGCCGGGGCCGCGTAGGACAAGCTGAGCCCTGATGGGCTAGTTGTTCTGGGATTATTGTTTCCCTTTGCAGCATAATTATTTCGCCAGAACACCTCCCGTGGGGCTGCACAGGTCACCTGTGGCGCCCAGGTGGGACTGCAGGAGCTGAGCGGCGTTTAGAGCAAGGTGTTTGCCCTCCTCACCTGGGCAGTCATTTCGTGTTCCCGTGCCCCTGCTGGGTTGGGCTGGGCTGGGCTGGGCTCCCTGCAGGGAATTGGGGCTCAGCAGCACCTCGCAGAGCAGCTCTGCAGTTTCAGCGGGTGCCTGTAGGTGCTACCACAATACAAACAATAATCAATCACCGCTCGACACCTCCGAGGCTCTCACCGAAACCAAACACAAGAAAAAAGCCTCCCCAGGGGCAGAATCTACCAGGCTATGTAAACGATTTTTTTAGTGAAAGTGGTAGAGCCCCCCATCTCCTGGGACATTTAAACCGTGTTGGCGAATACGTGTTTGTTGGCAGGAGGATCACGTAAAGAGGACTTCATTATTCTGGGCTGCCTGTCCAGCACGGATCACCAGGAGCAAAGGCACAAGGACTTGATAGATCTTTGAGCTCCTGACTGCTGCTGTCCTCCACTGTAGGTCCTCCCAGCCAAGAGAGAAGGTAAAGAAGGCCTCGGCCAAAACGGAACACGTGTTTTAACCTTCCTGACAAACTTTCTAGTGATGCTTAAAAGTCCTGGACAAGGCTCTCAAAACAACATTAGTGGGGGTAGATAGGGAAGTACCTTTATTTGGGAGCATCCTTCTGGTGTGCTCCTAGAAGCTTCTCATTAAAGGTACTTCTTTATCTATCCCCACTAATGTTGTTTTGAGCCTTTTCCTAGGACTTTTAGGCATCACTAGCTTGGCTTTAGGTATATATTTATATACCACTTCCTGAACTCCTTTGTTCAAGTCGTTTGGTCCAGCAAACGCTGGGTGAAGATGTGCATTTGGAGAAATATTAGCGACTAATTGTGGGGAGATAATTGCACTAAATCATAAGAAAAACACAACGAGAGAGTCCTGGCAAAGAACTGCAGCTCAGTGCAGGGGGGAACATCCAGGTGGGAGATGCTCCATGGAACTTGTGTGTGAACTGCATAACTCTGCTTTGATTCTCATCTGTGTCTTGGGTTTTTTTTAGTTTCCCCCATTCAACAGAACATGAATTTCCCAGGTAGGTGAGGCCAGGTAGGGATGGAGCGAGGCCACCCAATGGCATGAGACAGGATGATTTTATAGCCCATTTTCTGTTCTTGCTCCCCGGGCTAATTCGCTCTTGGGAAGCTGCTCCTTCCTGCATGGAAACTGGCTAATCCCTACGAGAGGCATCTTTTCCAGCAAGCCCTGCAGGTGGCACAGCGAGCCTTGTCTTTCCAAGCCACAGGAGCAGTCTCTGGCTTCCCTTCCCATCGTTTCACACTGCAAAGGCTGCTGTCATGGGAGAGACCTTTAGGAGAGAGAAAAACACTGCCGTGATACCCTGGCTGCTGAAGCATCCTGTCCTTTCCTGACCTGTTTCCAGGGCTTTGCTTTAGGCAGGGACTGAGAAACCAGATAATTTTCTCTTGGCTCCGTCGAGATGTTTTGGATGCCCTTATGCTACTCCCAAGCCCACCTCCTGAAAATCAAGATAACTCTTTAAAGTCTTAGCTGCACACTCCTGATGTATTCTCCGTCAGGCAGCTCTCCTTATCAGAAAATCTCTTCTGAAGCCATCGGAATCAAGTGGAACTGATTTGGGAATTGTGAAAAAGGTGGATAGAGAAGGGCCTTGTAGCCTGCAGGGCTGCTGGGAATTCCTGCTTATTAGTCCTTGTTCTCACTTTGCTTCTCTTCATGGCCTTGGGCAAGTCACTTAACTTCTTAATCTCTGGCTCAGTTTCTCTGCCTGTAAAATAAGATAACTATTACTATCACATACCTGTCTGACAGGATTTTCTCCCCTAGTAATAATTAACATTTGTGAAATGCTCTTTGACTATGTTTATTTTTATTATAATGCTTCCAGATTCTATTACAATACTGACGCTGTTGCTGTTTGAGCTCCTGGACAAGATTACACCGGAAATTAAGCCATTTTTCTAGTGAGATATAAACCGACTTGTGGTCGGGGTGGTTAAGCTGAGTTTAAAGCTCGTTTGCAGCATGACAACAGTGTGAAGGAGCTGAAGCATTGCAGGGAACCTAAGCCCAGTGTCTGTGAGAATATGAACTACATGCACAGCAGATTATCCATGATCTGATCTTGACTCTAACAGAAAGGTTAGTTATCTGAAGGATTTGATAAGTAGGGCTGAAGGTTTGAGGCTTCCTTTACATTACCAGAAGGTGTGAAGTCTTGGTCGTGTCTCCAGGCACACTTGGATCTCTGGTCCTGAAGTGCAGACTGGACTGAGAGGAGCTGAGCTGAGGGTTTGTGTTTGTGAGAACATCTGTGAGCCCACGGAATCTTCCTTTGCACTTCTCTCTTCTTTTTTCCTGCAGTCGTAGAATGGTTTGTGTTTGAAGGGACCTTAAAGATCATCTCATTCCTCAAGCAGGAGTCGCTTAGAAGTAACTTAATGTTTCCTCTCTATGTGAAGGGAGAGAAATCAGGCTGAACCCTTGGCTTTATGAACCTGCTGTTGCTCCAGCAACTCCTCAGCAAGGACTCAAAGTTTGATTTTTGGTCATGGACACTGTGGCATCCCTTTGTCTCTGCCCCTTGGATGCTTTAGTTTCAGGCTTGCTTCCTGCCTCCTCTCTCTTTTTGTCCCTCATCTGTGTCTGAGTGAACTCTTGGGGTCTGTCCCAACTTATGGCACTGAGTTCCATGGTTTAACAGTGCTCTGGGCAAAGAAATGCAGCCTTTGTAATTCTGAGCCTGGTGTCTGCTACCTCCATCTGATACCCTCAAATCACTCTGGAAAAGGATTATGGAGAAACAATGAATGTTTCTCTTCTGCTGTGTCCAAGGTTCTCGTGACCTCTGTCACAGGCTGCTCAGATGCTGCTTTTCCGGAGATGAGAAATGACAGAGATTAGATGTGAGGAGCAAAGACGGTGAGGATGAAGAGGGCTGAGGTTTTGTTCTTTGGGTTTTTTTCCTTAGACGCTGCCACGGGCTGATTCCAGATGATACTGGAAGAGCAAATGATGGGATATTTTTCAGCAGCTGAATTGCTTTTGGACTTTTCAAGCTGTACCATGTCCAAGATAAGATTAGCACATCTTCCCTCTGCCCGCCCCCCAACATTTTCTGGATCAAAACATGTTGATTGATTTTAATTAATCTGGGAGAGAAAGCTTTGATAGATAAAATCTGTGAGGTGTTCCCAGGGGTGGTTACTCTGTGCTGGAGAGTTTTGCCTGAAAGAGTCTTGGAAGGAAAGTGTGGATTGGGCAGACTTTGTGTTGACCGTGGAGGTGAAGGATGTTGTGTTTGGGCAGGCTTGTCCTCATGGCACCCCTGGCTGGGTTCTTGCAGACCATCCAGGAAAGGTGTAAGGCCTTTTAATCCAAAGGCCATTTCTGTGGTGGGAGGAGGTTGGATGGAAAGGCAACGACTCCTTCAAGAGCTTCTTCTCTACTTGCTGTGCTCTTTAACAACCACACACACGTAACCTGTCGAAATAACAACAAGGGAGGTGTAAGAGAAGCAGGAATCAAACACAGAGGCAGAAAATCAAAAGTGACTCCTTTTAACCTGACCAAGAGGAATCTGGTGACAAAATTCCAGGCTTGACTGAGCAAAACACAGAAGAAATATCCCTTTTTTTTTCTTAAACTCATCTTCCCCCTCCTCCCCTTCCCGCCCTCTGCTCCCCTGGAGAGAAGTCTGGATGTAACACTATTGCTGGGACTAGGCCTATGATTAAGTTCTGTTTTTCAAAGGTGATCCCAGCATGATTAAAGCCAGGTGGCCCCACGGCGCGCACGGAGGGAGCCAGATGTGCTCTGCAACTGCACTGCCATTTCCTAGCCCAGCTGCAAACATTTGATTGTCCACTCGCCCTGGGTATTACAGCCGTGACCTCCTCTCTTCCTCACTCCCCCGTCTCCTGTCTGCTTCCCCGGTGCCATTTGAGAGCACGCGAGTCCCCTTAGACTTGTTTGTCACTCTTCCAACCGTCCCTCTCTCCCTGCACCTCCCCGCTCCCGGCCTCGTTCTGCGCTCCCATTAGTCACAGATGTTGCGGGGTAGGAGCCGACAGCGCCGGCTTTTCCCTCTCTCTTTCCTTTCCTTGGGTTTTCTCCCCCTCTCCGTGTTCCGGCGTGTGTGCACTGACCCCAAAGCACTCCCAAGTCAACTGGCAGCGTCTGAATCCACTTAGAGGTGAAGGGATAAAGCAATTTTCTTCGAGATGTGGCATAAGCTGTTTAGTTTTTGCTGTCTCTGAAGGCCTGTAATGAGAGGGTGGCCCTGGCCCAGAACAAGCCCCGTCTCGCCCTGCTCTATAAAATTTGGAACAGGTTAATCTTTTCCCACAGCACTGGCCTGTCAGCCCCTTTGTGCTGAATTAGGGCCCTGATGCAGGGATGGTGTCAATAATTGCCTAGTAAGCCATACTTAAAAAAAGAGTCACAATCAATCGTCCCGACATTAGGATGTCATAATGCATCAGTCCTGCATTAGGAACCTGTAATCCATCAACTTGACATCAGAAGGGACAGTGGATGGTGGGAGCTCGGGCAGGCCTAGTGCGAGCTGGAACCACTCCATAGGCTTTACATCAGCGCTGGGTCTGGTCTCAAAGGGTCATGTCATTTTGTTTTCCCAGCTACCCTTTGCAATTTAATCGGGAATTTGATGAATATGGAAATCTCTGGGAAGGGAAGGGCTGGTGATGCTATTTATAAGAGGTCTGGGACAACACAGAGTTCCAGAGTTTCTCATCTCCTCCTGTCCAGCAAAGTATCTTTATACTTTCTCTAACACATGAATTAATTCATCCATAATTGTTCCTATCCTGACTGGTTTCCCTTTCCCTGGAAAAGCCTATTTGTGCTTATTCGCTGTAAACCATTTTTAGGTTCAGCTCCCCCAAATCAAGAGCCTCAGTCTTGTTTGCAGCTCCTTTATATAACTTTGCCTGTTGTTTTAAACCTGTAAATCTTTCTGCTCAGAGAAGAGCCCCCTCGGCTGAGATGAATGTTGCTCCAGTTTTGTGGAACAAGCCTGAGGCTGCCATTTGAGGCTGATATCAGCTCTGCATTCAGCTCCACGCAGGGGAGGCTGTAGAATTCCCTTGATACCTCCCATGAATATGTCAGCCTCAGTTTTGGACACACGCAGGCAGCCTCCCCTGTCAGGTGAGGTCTCAGGTGTGCAGCTCCAGCACAGGCACCACCGCGTGGCTGGAAATCTGCCCACCTTAACACCTGGCTCCTCCCTTAGCAGACAAAGTCATTGAGCTAAGGAATGTTTTAGTCTCACGAGCTTTGAATGGAAGAGCGAGCCTGCAGCCTGTGTCCTGAAAAACAAAAAGGGGCAGAAAATGAACTGCAAGGAGGAAATCTTCTGCAGAGGCTCTGGAAAGGCAGCTGCAGAGCCATGGATTCCCCTGGTCACCCACCTCTTGCTCAGTGAGGGCTTGTGAGGAGCTGGCTCTGCTGCTGTTCCCTCAGCTCTCGCTGTCTGTTTGGTCATCCTGAGGGGCCAGTAAAGTCAAAGCACCAGCTCTGATTAATAGAAAATTCCACTTGCATTATCCTTCCCGAGAGCTTTGATAACCGGTGAGGAGCTGGGTTCGGGTGATGATGGTGGCTGATGGTGCACAAGAAGGGCAGTGTTTCTCCCCAAATTAGGGCTGAAAGCTGCTGGATTTCAGTGCGCAGATCTACCCACTCCAGCTGTGCCAGCACGGCCAACAGTTCAGTCCTTCTCAAAGCTGCTGTCAGAGGCTCCAGTAGAAGACCTTTGGGGTGTGTCCTGCTGTGTGCTGGGAACCGGGCCAAAGGCACAAGGCAGGCACCACTTGTCCCCCCGAGCAGAAGAACGGAGGGGTTTCACAGAAGGGGAAGCCTTCTGAGGTAACAGTTTAATTTAAGGTGTGGTGTAATTTCTTCTGGGGCTGAAGGAGGGAGAAGCACTCGGGGTGGAAATGTGAGAGCAGGGAAAGGCAGAGCTTTGGTCAGCGTCAGTGGGCCAGATGGAACATCCACAGTCCATCTCCACGAGTGCTGGTTACTCTCTAAAAGAGAATAATCAAAACTGTTGGGTTTATCTCGGCGTGAGGAAAGGTGAGTTTCTCGTGTGAGCCCAGAGGTTTGTCACATGAATCTTGACATTTTTTTGGCTTGAATTTAGCGCTTGCTGCTTTTATGTAGAGCAGTTTCTGTGCAGGATAAACTGAATGAATATGGTGATTTGTTTTTGAATGAGGGGCAGGTTTTCGTGTGAGAAACTGGTTAAGTATGAACCCTTGACTGAGATTTTTCCAAACTGCCTGAAGCCATTTGGAATGGGTGTCCAAACCCTTTGAAAGTTTGGAAATCCTGACTTCTATGGGGGAAATTTGGATGGTCCCACCAGCGGTTTTGCTCCTGGAAAGTCCACACTGACAAGACTCAGCTTAAAGGCTGAGGGCTGGGATCAGTTCTAAGCTCAGGCTCTGGCTTTGGCTGGCGTGGGTAATCCTTTGGGGGGGGTTCCAGCCTTGCACAGTCCTGTGCCAAGAGTGACCACGAAATTCTGCTTTATTGGCTGAGTTATCTCTGATGCCACGAGAGCACCACTCGAGAGTGACCTTCCTAGTTGATCTGGTTCTAATTATAATCCAAGTAGTTTTAAACATTCATTTAAATGTCTTCTTAATTGCAACCTAATTTCTTCAATTGTAGCCCATTCATCAGTTGTTAATCATTTTTTAATTGTGTGGAAAGTTTGAAGGGTTAGTAACAAGTCATTTGTTAGCTAGAGGTCATGAAAAGGGTTATAAAAATTGCTTGACTAATTTTAAATAATAAATTAACAAATGGATGTGTTCCCAAATTGTAAAGTATTTCAATATTTGCAATATTTGCCATATTGCGGAATTATTACAGGTCAGGAAGGATGGATTGTGTTTCTTGTACAAATATGGATGTTGGACGTGTGTTGTGAGCGAAACTGTGTTGCCCTTCCTGGGAAAACAATGAGTGACAAAATGAACATTTTGTAACGACGTTTTAATTGGAATGGGATGGCAACGACTCTGAGAATTCTGCTTGCAATCTTTTAAGGCATGACCATTACGTGAAGGAAACAAAGAAAGCAACCCAGTGCCTTTTTCCAGGTAGATATTTTTTTAAATAAAACCTCTTGACTCTTTCTAATAAGACCAGCTGTGAGCAGGAGTGGCTGGAAGAAGAAAGGATGTGAAGCTGAAATGAAACAGCGTTTGGGATCCCATTCGTCACATCTGGGGCTTGGGATCTGCTGCTTCAGATCGTGCTTGGCTTGGTCTCCTTCACAGGGATGACCTCGTTCTTCACTCCAGGCTCATTCCAGCAGGGAATCTGGGCACTGGCAGCTGTCAGGGGTGTTTCCTTCCAGAGAATAAGAGACTTTCTGTGCTTCAGTAGTGCCAAGGTGATAGGAAGGCCGGCTGGAATAAATGTCTCATCTCTTTGGATAGAGGATCATGGGGTCAGGCCAAGCGCTGGGAGTTTGGGAAAATCCCTGCCACGTTGTAAAAAAATTTACAGGAGTAACCAGAGTCTGGACTGTGCTGAAATAATCCCAGGAACACCACACTCCTCACACTGCAACAGCTGAACCCAAAATTTCTCTGTGCCTTCCCCCCTCTGAAAATAGGAAGAGCCTTGGCTACCCCTGCGTGTGTTTTGCTGGGAGAGGTGCTGGAGCAGGGGAAGGCAAATGGGCGTGCAGTGAGGCAGCCTTGCCAAAAACTGTCCTAAAAAAGCAGAGGGAGTCCTCGCTCTTCTCCCTCTCCTAAGCACCTGCATCCCCCAAAGCGTGGCATTTTCACCAGGTCTTCTGTACAGCTGGAATTGCCCATTTATCTCCCTACTCACCCTCCTTTGCCTCACTCCTCAGCTTAGTATCCTGTACCTTTTGCTGCCGATAAGAACCACCCCCCCCCTCCTTCTTCAGCTCTCCAGCTGCCTCGGGGACGTCTGGCAGGTGATTTACTGCCCCTTTCCATCGGGACATGGAAGTTTAGAGCCAGTTCTTCAATCCCCCCAAAGTTCAGTCCTGGGAGCTGCCCTGCTTTGTACCCAGCCTGGGAAAGAAATATGGATCATCTCCAGAAGGGCTCCCAATGAGCACACGGTGAAGGTGGTGCCTGGAAATGGAAGGCGGCTCTTTGCCATATATCAAGGAGGAATTTGGGATATATGGGCTTTCCTGATGGGATGGGAAGGGAGCTGCAGGCAAAGCTCACGTTTGGAGCGCTCTCTCCGGAAGGAACAGATTAGAGGAGGGGAAAACCCTTTAGACAATGCTCAGATGGAGCAGCCCAGGCATATTCTGTTCTGTTGGGATTTTATAACCCCAGTGAACTATAATATTTCCCTTTTTTTCCCCCTCGTGTTTGCCCCTGAGACTGGCAGCACTGAGAAATGTGTCTGCTCTGAAGAAGAAAAGAGGAAAAGAAAGGAAGAAATCCCAAGGAAGGGATAAAGCCTGATTTCCCTGACCCTGATGGTTCACACAAATGGCTATGGGAGGGACATCTGGAGGGGTCCAGACACGGCACGGCAGCCACGGGGCAAAATCCAGCAGGAACTGGATCCAGTTAGGAAACTACCAATTCCAGAGTTAAAGCTGGATCTGATTTTATTGCCCTGAGTGGATTTTAGACCTCACTCTGTATTTCCCAACATGAAACACTCGTTTTTCTCCCTTTTCATTTCTTTCACACTGCAGAGAAAGGGTGATTTTCAAGTGAAAGGAGAACTCCTGTGCCCTCTCTGCAGTGCTGCCTCATCCATGCAGAGGGTGGTGATGGAGCTGGAATCCAGGACAGAGTCTGAGTCAGTTTGTAGAGAAATGGTGCTTATTCCATGAAAAGAGGAGTTTTATTGTGGTGACTTAGTGCAGACAGCCAGGAAGCACATCTGTGGTTGAAACAACTTGCAGAAGACTTCCCCTTCATTTTTATTTTTGTTTGTTTGGCTGGTTGGGGTTTTTTTGAGGTTGCTCCTTCATAGTGAAAGCCTCCAAGTGTTCTCTGTTTGTTTTATATTAAAAAAAAGCCAAAAACCAACCAACAAAAGTACATTGCTTGTATCTTGAAAATCCCAGAAATACGAAGTTTCCTCTGTTTTCCTGGGAGACTGGTTGTGTTTGCAGAGATTCTGGGTGACCTGGAATCTTAACTGGAGAGGCAAGGGAATCTTTAAGGCAAGGTATTTATGTCTGACACGTTGATATTAATAGTGTGAGGTATTGACAAAAACACAATCCCCAAACCATTCCACATTCCTTTTCCTCTCAAGTTCTTCCAGCCTTTTGTGTCACTCGTGTCACAATGTCAGTGACAGTGATGACTTCTGCTTGTGGCAGGAGGAAAGGTCCCACAGGAGGGGACAAGGTGAGGGAGCAAAGAAAACCCAAGAGGAGTTTGTGCTTCATTTGCCCTTCAGTCCTACCTCACCTGGAGCGTTTGTGCTTCGAGGAGTGTTGGGCTTTGAGCTTTCCACCACCACTTGTGCTGTGGAAAGGGCTGGAAGGAAGAAAAAACCCCAAATATGCCTGTTCTGAGGGGTCATCCCAGCTTAGCCCCCAGCTGGGACCATGGGGCGGGAATAGATCTCTGTGTTTGATTGTCAAGGGCTCTGTACAGAACATGACAGGGACCACGTTCTTTTAATGTGTAGAGGGAATGGAGGTATTTCTAACGGGGACTTCACCTCCAGCTCTAGAAAGGGGTCTGAGCAGCCAAAAAGCTTCTTTTGGCTCTCACTTTTGTAGCTGTGTGAAAGTGAAGTAACTCCCACCCCCTGTGCTGGTGTCAATCTGTAAAGCTGCAGCTTTTGTGTAGCTCCTAAACATAGTGCTGATTGTTATCATGTTGCATTCTTTAGAAATAATCTGAACCCTTACACAGTTTTTCTTTGTATGTACAGTTTTCTCTTTGTTCATCGGCTAGAATACAAACTGAGATTTCTCTGCTGGGTTCTCATCAAGATACAGCAGTTGGCGATGGAATGAGCTCACTGTTTTGGAAAAGCTCTTTACTTTTTCATCCTGATACATCTTACTGTGTCCCTGAGATTTATCCTTGGCTACTTGTTTAAATGCAGGGGTTCCAACCCACCAACCTGTCCTTTACTGCCTCTACTGGGTTTGTGGATTTGAAATGGAGCCTCCAAAGGAGCTTTGGGGTGGGCTCAGGTTGTTCCTTCTTCCCCCACGGTTTCCAGCTGCAGCCTCTGGGAGTGCCCCGGATTTGAATTTGGCTGTGCAAGAAGTGAGAGTGCTTTTAAAATTCTGACTTTGTCCTGACTCATATGCTGAAAAAGGGTGCGAGAAGATGATGAGGTAAGAAAGGATGAGAGACTGCAGATCACGTCTTTGCAAGAATGAATTTCCTACAATTGCTGAATTAACGTGATCAGTACCCAGGGTGTGCAATGGCCAGAAAACACGCAGAGGGATCCGGGCAGCACTGAGCAGTCCTTATCCAAGGAACCCTTTGGAGAGCGGACCTTTATTAAAGCCTCTGCATTCATGGCCAGGGAGTGCATTGGTTTGGGATTCCTCTGTAAATACTGGCCGTACCTTAGAGATGGCTCTCTCTGGCCCTTGTCTTAGGGATTGCTCTGATTATTTCAGATGTCAGGCATTTACTGGGGTGTGTCCTCGCTCACGCTGACACCGTGGCACACGTGCATTAAACACAGTTGGGTTTAGTGGGCAGCGTCAGTAGTGTAGGTGTAAAATGTGGAGGTGCACAGTGCCCTGAGGCCGCCCACAAGGAGAGGGCTGTGAAATACTGCAGCCTGGCTTTTTGGGTTTGCCTTTCCCTCCAGGGATCCACAGGCTTCTTTAGACAGTGGTGCTGCTTGGAGGGAAAAAACCCCCTCTTGCTTTCAGAGGCAGTAAATGCTAAACAGACCAAGTGGTGATCCAGCCCCTTTCTCCCCTGAGCCTTTCCAGGGGAAGTTTTCTGGGAATGACTTTAGCAGAGCCTCCTGAAGAGTCATGAAATGCACAGCGATGAGATCACAAGGACTCTCTTTAATAGGATTTCTTTTTTGGGGTCCCAGGAGTAATGTCGTGCCCATAATTCACCACTGCAGCTCCCTTTCTGTTTCCTACCAGCAGTAAAGAACCCGAAACAGCTTCCTTTGGAAAAAAGCATCCCGAGTTCAAGGGCCTGATCCAAAATGCACAGCAGTCAGTAAACACTAATGTCGGTAACCTCTGCACAAATCTGATACCAGACCTGTTTGACACCACCGGTTCTGCTTCAGGTTTCAGGGTGTTTCACCCTCGGCAAGTAGAAAACAGAAACAAAGCAGAAAAACTCAGACCGGGAGAGCCACAAGGAAAATGGCATTGGAGGATGGACTTGGGCCAGACCAGGAAGTGTTGAGTTATCCCATCAAATTCAGTAAAGAAAACATATTTATAAATACAGCTCTGGCTTTGCCTAGAGAATTCCCGTAGTAAACGGGGAAACAGAACCATGTCCAAAATAAAAAAACCATTTCCTGAACTCACTTAACTCGTCTTTCTGGGGGAGAAATAAAATCTAGGGGAGAGGTAAACTTTGTAGCCAGATCTTGCAGGTCATTTGAAGGGAATGTGAACAAGGCAAGTGTTTGCCAGATTGCAGAGCCGAGGAAGGACCTGTCCTGGGGGGGTTGTGGTTTTGGAGCCTTTCTGCTGCAGCCTCTGCTGAGTCCTCCAGGGAACTGAGGGGCTTCCTGCAGCTCCCAGGGCTCGGTGTCGCTCCGAGGGGGAAGGGGACCTTCCTCAGGGCACCTCGTGATGCCGCTGGTTGGACTTACTGGGTCAAACAGGCTCTTCTGCCTTGAGGTTTTATTGTGAATTTTAGGCAAGCCAAAAAAAAAAAAAGAGTGATGTAAAGTGCTTTTTGACAGAGTTTGGTCTTTTCTACTTCTAAGCCTGAATCAGACAGTGCAAACCTCAGAGCCTGTTTTGTGTAGAATTGATATCATAGGATGGTCTCCTTGGAAAAGCCTTGTTCTCCTAACACTGATATTCGGGAGGGCAGGGCAGAACAGTGGGAATTAAAGCCTCAGAGTGATTTTTGGATGCCTGAGTGTGATGCTAGGGATAACTGGTGAGTGGGATGGCACTTGCCTGCCAGTGCCCACAGTCACTGCCCTTTAGCAACCCCCCAGAGCCTCCGTCTTGCCTGTCATCCCTTCAGACAGATCATAGACATCTCCCCCAGTCCTTTCTGCTCTTAAAGGGGATGTTAAGCAGGAACACGGGATTAAAGAAAGTGAAGTTTGCTCGCAGCTGCTCTGTCCTGTCTGTTCCACTCAGCATCAGTGGGATTAAATGCCTTCTTTGGGGTGTCAGGTTCTGTGTGTGTAGCACCGACTTGGCAGCACAACCCAGTGCCCTGATGGCTCTCCCTTCCCACATTGGTTCCACCTTTGCATCTGTTTCCCACCCCACTGGCTGGTGTCAGCAGCCTATTTGAAGTTCAATGAATTAGCGCCAAAGAAATAACTGATAAAAAATACCCATTAGCACCAAGCAAACTACAAAGCAGGGCTTGGCTTTCTGACTGAGCATTCGGAGGCATCTGGGAACTCTCAGTGTCCAGGAACAGGCTACATTTTACCACAAATATTTCAGCTCGATTAACATTTTTTTCCCAAAGGAAAGAACCGATCCCAGCACACAAATAGTATCTTGTCCCGAGACCCTTGAAATAAATATTTTCCATCGTGTACGTTGCCTTTCATTCAGGATGGTCATTGCAAACTTATCTTTTTCTCTGTGTGAGTTTGAATTTTCCCTTAAGTACAGGCATGTTGTCAGGGCAGAGGATGTGTGTGTGTCCCAAGCCAATCTTTGGAGAGCAACATGCAAATAAAACCGGTGATAATAATGACAATGGGCAGCTTGTGTCCATGAGCTTTTTGGGGACCAACACAATCCTGGCTGCTGTGGTGGACTGAAGCCAGAGACATTTCTCTTATTTTGGGTCATTTATGGAAAATCCTGAGTGTTTTCTTTGAAAGGGAACTTTCTAGGAAACGTTTCCTAAGCGTCTTCATCTGTGATCTGCAGTTGAGCTGCTGCAGAGCCTGTCTGGGCTTCAGTGCTGCCCCTTCAGTTGTGTTCAAGCCTTGAGCCCTTTTCTTCCCCCTAATTGTAGTGAAATTATCTCATCAGGGAGCTCAGCCTGCTCCTGTGCCCCAGACAGGGCTCCAAGGGGTCTCACACACCCAGGCATGTGGTGTAGGAGAGTTCCCTTTCCTTTAGGGGGGAAGAAACGACTCTTTGGGAATCCTCAGGGCTGTTTTGTTGCTCATTTTTCAGGGTTCCCAGGAGCATCCCTTCCCTCCAGGGCACCAAGCAGTGCTGTTAGCTCTGAACACTTAGGAACCTACGGTAGATTAAAGTGATTTTTAGTTTTTCTGGAGATGTACCTGATATACCTAAAACATTTCCTTAACAAGCAAAGCATCCCTCTTCCCAACCCGAGCTGTGGGTCAAGGTGTCTCGTGCCACACATCCTCCCCTGAACAGAGCCCCGTGTTTTCGGCTGCCGCTGCATTAAAACCCCTCAACCTCGTCTCGCTGATATCTTTATCAAATTCTTGTTGAAACACGTTTTGAAAGAAACACACGCACGCACACCCAGAGACACAACCCAGCAGTGAAAGCTCTAACTTAACGCCTCGTGTTCTTCTCAGATTTCCAAAGCGCGGAGGCCTCGGGAATATGTTTCCAATATCCTCTCCTCCCTCTCTGTTAGTGTTTTACTCAGCTCCATGCTGGGGAGGTCCTGACCCCGGCAATCTCCAGGGGAAGGCCTTGGCAAGGGGGGTCGGGCCGCGGTGGGGAGCCGCAGGTCACAGCTCGGGAAACGAGCCCGCTCCCCCGCGCTCCTTTAATACGTTTAACCTGGAAGGGGCCGTCGCCGGCCAAAGATTAGATTACCGACGTTGGCATGTTCGGCCTAACAAATGGCAAATGGATGATGTCCCAGGCTACGGCTAATCGGCGCTGACACGGAGCCACGGCGGGGCCTCGCCCGCCAGGGGACGGGTCACGTCCGCGGAGAAGTTTTGTCTTGCGGAGTCGAGAAGGCCACCGGGGCACCTGTCTCTTCGAATCTCGGCGCTCCCCACGCGCGCGTCACTTTTTAAAGGTCTCCCCGGCCCTCTCAGGGGACGATCTAAATGTCCCGTCCTGCTCCAGGCCATAGGACACGAGCGCCTGAACCTCTGTCGCAGCGCGCCCGCTCCGTGCGTGTGTGCGTGGGGACACCTGTGTCTCGGCTGACACTGATTCCCGGGCAGGAAGGGGAAGGAATCCTTGCTGCAGGCTTGGCTTCGGAGGATACCGGGCTCAGCAACCTTACTCTGGTTCCTCTAATGTCTAAAAGTCTCTGTCACATCCGTATTTTGCACCCTGCCGAGGACTCGCACCTCTGCTTTCTCCTCCCTGAAGAGTAAAGGGGTTAGTTCTCGTTCCAGGTGTTTTGTGAGTTCTAATTCCAGGGTTTTTATGCTCTTTTCATTTTTTTGGAGAGCCGTGGATAACGTCTTGGAAAGACCTTGGTGGCAGAAAAAGATCTTGCTAAATGATAGGTTCTCATTCCTATTGGTGCTTTGCATTCAGAAGGTTCTTCATGTTATTTTGCTACATCTTGGACTTTTCCAAACCCTGCTCACAATCATTCAGTACCACTGCACAGAAGGGCATTTCCCCCTTTATAAACGTTCTGATGGAGCTCCTCAAAGCAAGCAGCAGAGCCTGGTTCTCCTCTCTGGCCCGTGAGCTGCTGGCTCCTGTTCTCTCTGGCTCCCTTGTTCCCACAACAGTATTTCCCAGGAACTTTTGAATTGTGTTTTGCACAGTTTATTCTCTGAATTTGCTCTGGCATTTCCCTGTTATTTCTAAGCTTTCCTCTCTGGAGGAGCAGAGCACAGATCCTCAGCGCTGTTATGGTTCCACACTTGGGTCCAAGGTTCCTTTTTGCATGTCTTCCCTTCCATGGAGACTGGACACATGCACCTGACACTGGTATCCTCTGCTCCTTTCTTATGTAGGCCAGCAAAGGACCTTCTCTGAGTGTCACCAACTAAATCAGCCCGAATGGTGAGAGGAAGAGCTGCCTAATTGCTAAAACTCTCCCTCACAGCATCCCGGTTCCATTCCTGTTATCCTAGAAAGCCTCAGTCAGACTAATTGTCTTTTAGCTTTGCAGTCCTTCAACTCGGAAATTAGACTGTCTCACTGAATAAGTGAGCTCTGAGGGCAGTGAGGAGGAGCAGAACTGCTCTGAACCACTTCAGCAAGGGGAGAGGAGCCTGCAGGGAGGTCCTGTTTGAGAGCACTGCCCGTTCTTTGGGATGAGACCAGTCTATTTGGAACACTCCGTGCAAATTCAAAGAGCATTTTAGGCGAGATACCTGACTCTTTGGAGGGTAGGGAGATGGAAGCAGCAGGTGGTGGAAGTGGAGAGGAAGAATACTTTAGCAAAGTGGAAAATGTCACCAACAGAGCAGCAAACAGGCTTATATGTCAACTCCGAGATCCCTAGAGATTCAACCAAGAGAGCATATGTTTTGTTTGCCTCACTGAACTGATGGCATTGGATCCAAAGCCTCTCCTGCTTTCCTGTGAGCATTTAGAGCTCGTGTGCTTGATGGCAGGATGGCACGCTGGTACCTCTCTTAGAAGGCATCGCAGTTGTGTGTGATGCTGTTGACAGCCTGGTCGGCTGCCAGTCAACTTTATCTTCAGTGTCTGATTTCAGTTGTAAGAATTCCTGTTGCAGCTCAATCCCGTGCACCTACATGCTTCAGCCCTTCAGAAACCTTGTCAGGCTAGGACGTCTCACAGCTAATGTTTCCTTGGCCCAGAACCCACCACACGTCATTTTAGACAGAACTTCCGTCAAGTCAAAGTGAACCGCCTGTGTTTCTAATTCAGTCATGGAAGAGAACCGGGCTGTTCTGCAGGGAGTGTTCCTGCTGTCTTGGAATGGAAGAGGCATGACTGAAATCATGGAGTAGCCCTTTGGAAGCTCTCCTGCCTTTTGCAGATAAAGGGTATCTGGGTGACTGATTTAGATCTGGAAAGCTGTTAGTCATGGGAAGGGAATCCCATCTTTTGGGAGGAAATCTGTGCCAGAAGTTGAAGACTGAGTCTCTTTAGAGATAATGTAGGATCTCCAGGTGCCTTCAGTGCCATGACCAGTAAAGTCCTGCTGGATCTTCGTATGTGTTCCCAGATTTTGGATGTTGGCTCATTGTTGGAGTGCTGCCCCTTGGCTCCTTTCCCGTTCCTGGCTATTGGGATGGCCAGTGCTTTATGACATTCCTACTGACAAGATGTATTGTCCTATTTCTTTTCCAGCAGGGCCATCCAGTACCAGAGGTGTGAGATTTGCCTCTCTGAACTCAGTCATGGAGAGAAGAGCACCGAGCAGGGCTGCACATTGATGGGGCTCATGCATTTGGGAGGCCTGATCCCTTTTTAATAATTTATTTGAATTCTGGCTTTGGAGTTTTGTTTTTTTATCCATATTGGGATGAAATTCTTGGCTGTGAGGGTGGTGAGACCCTGGCACAGGTTGGGCAGAGAAGCTGTGGCTGCCCCAGCCCTGGAAGTGTCCAAGGCCAGGTTGGATAAAATTGGAGCAACCTGGGCTAGTGCTCCGTGCTCCTGGAATGTGGGCAGGCAGAGGACCTGGTGTTTCCCATCACATTTCAAATGCTCACAGTCCTTGAAAGCAAGGGAGGGAAGAAAAATGGAAAGTTTCATTTTTGTGTTTGGTTTGTTGTTTGGCTTCTTTTATTGCCGTGAGATGCTTGCCGCTTTTGTTTCCTTCAAAAATTAAGAGAAAAATCAGGCTGAGGAGGCAAAGGGGGGCAAATCTGTGTGTGAGGAGGCTGGAGTTGGGCAAGGCAGAGCCTGTATTGCTGTGCAGCTCCTGAAAGACTCCCCAGCCTCTGCCTCAGATGCTGAAAGCTCTGCCTTGGTCATGCATGCAAAGGGGACGAGATGGAGGCACAGCAGGACCTGGGGGAAGGAAGAGAAGAGAGCCAAGATGCGGAAGGGGGTGGGGAAGACGTGGAAACAACACAAACAGTTACAGGGCAGAGGAAAGGGAGGATGGGGTTGGTTTAATTAGGAGGGACCACGAGAGGCAGCTCCCAGAGCGCACACACACACCCCCTCTGCTCCACACCCTCACCCCCCAGAGAAAAAAAAATTCATCACACCGATTTTTTCATGGTCTGGCAGTCAAGTGATAAAATTATCAGATGAGGGTCCCGTTCTCCTTTCCCGCAGTCACTTTCGCCAAGTGCACCACGTCTGAAATAATGAAGCAGATTTGATTAAATTTTCGCTGGCTGAAGCAGCCACGCTAATTTGGAGATGGGCTTATTAGTTTAATGACCGATCCGAATAATCAGAATTCATTAGCATTAGTGCCACTATTGTCAGCTCAGCATTAGCCCTGGGCTCCAGTACACAGAGATGCGTGGTTATATATTTATATAGAGGGAGGCTGTGTTTATACAGGGTGAAAGGGAGAGGGGCAAAGCGACAGAGAAACTATGTGTATGTGCATTGCCATTTCATACTCTTCCTCGTCTCCCTTCCTGCACGTCCCTGTCCGTCAGCAACCTCCTGAGAGAAGCATCCAGATCAGAGGAGGCTTTGGGAGGGTCAGTCTTGGGCAGCCGTGGGCAATCCAGGCTCGGGGCGGGGGGACTTCGGGGCCCAGTTTGCAGATCGAGGCAGTCGGGGTTGTTTTCCTGGAAGAAGCTCTTGGATGGCCATTGCTGGGATCTGGAGATGCTTGGGAAGTCCGTGGGGTTTGGAGAAGCCACAGGGCAAGCCTGGAGATTTGAAGGTATTTCCTCTGCTTCTCTCTGAGCACATTTGAAAGGAGTGAGCTGTCACTTGGTGGAAGTCTCTCAGCAAGACTTTGGGCCTCGTTTTCTGTCACTGTGAAGGTATGATCTGGTAGTTCCACCAAAATCACTGAAGCTTGTAGAAGGTTGGCTTAAATGAAGAGAAAAGGAATTCAGTTCCCAGAGCTCTGATGGTGGTAGCAACTTAGCTGTCAGCTCCAACTACTGCTCAGTTAAATGCAATAAAACAAGATTAATTTAACGTTAAGGCTGCACAAAATGTCAAAAAATACAAATTATGAACCCTGATGTTTACTCAGGCTGACTGTGTGTCATGTCTGTCTTCTGATAAACATCTTTTCATGGAGAGAATACTCGATTAAGTCCTGTACTTAACAGAAAATGTGGGAATATGCATGACAACTTCTGCTGTAGGAAAGAAGTGTTGTGGTTGTTAGTGGTGTTTGCATTTCATCACACTGTGATCTTTTAAAACGGTGACACTTGTCACTATTTCTGTTGCTTTTTTGTTTTGTGGGGATCTTTTTACCTAACATTCTTGTTCACATTTAAATGTACTTTATAATACCTAGGTTAACGTGTAACACCTTAGAGCTAAAGCGTGCACTTCCCACAGGATTTTTGCAGCTATTGCTCTAAAATCTGTGCCACGATTAGTTGCATTAGTGTGGATTTATTCCACCTGTGCAGCGTTAGGGCTGTGCTGGCAGAACCTGTGAGACCTAAACCTGCCAGACCTCGTACCTACATCCATTTAGCTCCTGTTGAAGCACAGGTGTTCCTGAGCCAGTATCTAACACATCGTGCTCTTCTCTGCTGCTTTGAACAGAGCTGCTTTGCTTTTCACCTGAAGGGGCATTCCATCACCATTATATTGACAAAGTAAGATATATTCCAATCATATCCCAGAGCCTGGGAATAAATCACTAATATTTGGGGAAGCGTTGTAACACCCATCTGTCCGTGAGCTCTGGTTATAAAGTGATGTATTGAGGAGAGCACAGAGCTGGAGCCAGGGGAGCGAGGGCAAAGCCAAAAGCATTTACAGGCCTGGGGGTGATTGACTACTGAGAGTTCCTCTCCTGCCTCATTCAGACACGTCCCAAAGTTCTGTGCCGTGGGAAGATTAATTCATTTTAACTTTGCATCCTCAACTCAGATGCCTGAAATGGGGTCCTTGGCCCTTTGACCTTCTCTGGAGAGACCAGTAGGGAGGTCCATCCCTAGTCACAGGACTCCTGAGTGTTAAATAGGTGTTCAGGGACTGACAAGGAGACTCTTCCCTCGTGGGTCTCATGTCCCAGAGAAATAAGTCTTTGGAGAAAGGACATCTGCTATAAATGGGCAGTTCAGCTGCTTTCATATTGGCATCACCTGCATTAGTCAAGCATGGAGAACTCAAAAAATTCCCATTTGCCTTTACTAACTTGTGCTCCTCAGGAGTTCCAGCTTTTGGGATGGCTCCTTTCACTGTGCTCGGCATCACTGATAGTCCCACCAAGTGATCTTCACTCGGGCTGGGCTGGCACACAAATAACTGGAATATGAATTCCTTCAGGTAAATGAGGTTAGCACTGAGCTTCAAATCCCAGCAACATTGTGTTGGTGGGCACCTAGAACTGAGGCCGTGAAGGAGGTCCCTCTTCTCGGGAGATCGGATAAAAGAGGATTCAGTACTGGTGTTTGGGGTCACTTCTTCACCTGTTTCCATTGGGTGTAGTTTACTGAATTTTCTTGATTTTATCGGATGAATCCCACACTGCATCACTGTGATTCTTGTCACTCTTCAGGTTATGTCTTTGGTGTCCCTTCATGACTGTAAGACATGGGAGTGGGATCTTTTAGAAGTCCTTATTCCTGTTCAATAATTCGAATAAGTGAATGGACTTCTAGGATCATTTAGTTTGCCAGTGTCTGTCCTCTCCTGGAAACCTGCCCTTTAAGGGATTCAGTAGATGTTAAGTTCTTAGAAATCTGGTGCTGATTTGATGGGTTTGAGTCTTTTAAGAACGTGACTGTCAGCTCATTCCATAGTCCGACTCCATGTCTCAGTTTTGGATGGAGTCCCGAGGGACAGACACTGCCCTTGAGTTCTTTTGGTGTCTCAGTTCATGCACTGAAGGTATCAATCCCGGGTTCTGCTGTGTTAGGAACTTGGTCACTTGAGGCATTTATTTTTCCCTGGGATCCCTTGTCCTGGGGAGTCTGACTGAGTCCAGCTTTTACACTGGACTTACTACTGTGTTGTATCCAGAATGAAACTACTGAAATTGGAAGGGGACTGTGATCATTTTCCTTTTCCTGTCCTTCCTTTTCCCTCCCACCTCACAATGACAATGGCAGATCATAATTACTGTTTACACCATACTGCCTTCAGTCAACAACCTCTGCAAATTAAATTAGTGCCAGATCCTCTAGATGAAAGTGCAGAAGTTGTGCTAAATGAAGAATTCTGCAGTTGTGTGCCTATTTAGTGGCTCTAGTCCTAGCCCCAGGTGTCCAGAGGAGAGGAGTCACTGTCTGGGCACTCCTGTTCTCAAATGCCTTCCAGGGAACTGGATGCAGTAAACATCAGAGCTATCTCTTCTTTGCACTTTGCATGCTCTTCTTGTGGCAGAAAATTGTAAGTTTAACTGTGATTTTACCTTTACTGCACCCATACAGATCTTCACAAAATAGGAGTCACTTAACAGCTCCAGAACTCTACAGGTGTGGCTTAGCCCTGCCCACAAGAATGGCCCAAAGAACACACCTTTAGAGACATCCTGGTCTTTCTTGTGTCCTCAGGTTTGTTTTCTGCCCCACTTGTTGCCCAAGCACAGGGTGCCTGAAGCACAGCTGGGATGCAGGCAGCTTCAGGATACGGGAAGCAATCCCGTGGCCCAACGCCTTAGAGGGTGGGATTGCATTGCCTTTGCTCCACTCAATTTCTTTGGAAGGCAGACAGTCACAAGCAAGGTGCACAAAGGTGTTTGTACTGTGATTTGACACCAGTTTTAAAAGGGAAAGTGTATTTGGTGCTGTGGATCACACTGCAACTCTCTCATGGTGCTGAGCCGTGAGATTTAACCTCAGTCAGAGCTGGTGAAGGAGTTTCAGATTTGGCCCAGAGCTGAGCTGTTTGCTTTCGCTTCCTGGATGCTTCATTCTAAGAGGTGCACTCTGGTTCTAGGAAACAGTAAGTGGCACTCCTTTCACTGTAAGTAGATGTGCATTGCATATAAATTCACATCATCAAGTTTTGCAAGGCGCACACAAAAAGCCTTTCTCCCTTCCATCAATTGCAGCCGGTATTCCTGAGCACTAATATGGAAACAAGGATTTGATTCTTCAGACGCTGAATTGATCTTGCTGGGTCAGCGTTGGCTCCAGCTTCTCCTGGTCACCAGGGAGGCTGTTCTGCTGTCTCAGTTGGCAGCGGGAGGTGCATGCAGGCGGTGTTTGTTTCCACTTTGGGGAGATATCTGCATATGTTTGCTTGTTCAGGAATTGGTTATTAAGAAATACAGAATAATTGGCGCTGAGGGTGTTCCCGGCGTGGTTAAAATGACTGCTGGCACCTGGCCCACCTTGCTGAGAGAGCAGGTCTCTGTCTAGTTCTGGTACTGTCTGGAGGACACAACTAACATAAGGCTGGCACTGCCAAAAGGTCCAGATGACCTTTAAGTGTCCACTGAGGTTGGATAACTAAAGGGAATGTCCTTGGCTAATGTGCCCGTGGGGATTTTGAAGGGGAACAACACTTCTGGGATGGAGAAGGAAGCTTGAGAGTACAACTTGAGGAAGGGGAGAGTCCAGAGGTAATCATGGAATCAATTAAGTTGGAAAAGATCTCTGAGGTCACTGAGTCCAGCGTATGACCAAACATCACCTTGGCACTGAGTGCCATGCCTAGTCTTTCCCTAAATGCCCTGTGGGTGGTGACTCCACCACCTCCCTGGACAGCCCCTTCCAATAATAGGGTGGAGTCAGGGAATATTCTTATGCAGGCACTTGTTAAGGAACAGGACATTGAAGAGAAGTGAGAGTCTCCTGCTAAAATACGTGACATAAGAAACCAGGTGTTCCAGAAACGTGAAAGGATGAGTGTCTCATACACAGTCCCAGGGATGAGAAAGCACTTTTGTTGCAGCAGAGGTAAAGCTTAAAAGCGTGTGTGGGATGTCTGGGTGTCAGTTCTGTTGACTGCACATCCACCGGGAATGAGTCGACTGGAGCTGACCACGTCTCTCCCCAAGCCATGCCAGCTCTAGTCTGGGCAAATCAAGAGCACGTCAGCTCGATGGTATGAGGATGAGTAAGTGAGCAACACCTAGGAGCTGGCACGAGAGGAGCGCGGTGCCATTTCCTCTCCAGCTGGCACAGCGCCGGGACCAGCAGGCTCGGCGCACGGAGCGGAGCGGAATCCTGAGTTAGAGCCAGGCTGTGCCAGCACGGGGTTGCACACTGTGCTTCTGTAGGAAGGACCTGGGGTCCATAAAACACCTACAAGTAACCACCTGGTTCAGTGTCTGACACTCCAGGCCGTGGGACAACTCGTCTGTGTACGGGTAGAGGGGTTTTCTGGAGAAATCGAAAAGCTGTTCTTGGTGAGAGCAGGAGAGCCCTGAGGAGGGAGCAGCAGCTGGAATCACTGCTTACAACAGCCTTTTTGGTGGCCACAACAGCGCCAGGACATGGCATCAGCCCTGGGGTTTCTTCTCCAAGCAGCTTCTTGTGTCCTGGGAGGAGCAGCCGGGGAGGGTGGCTTGGGAAGGAGCTTTGCCAAGCTCCTCGATTTCTAGGTTGTGTGCAGCTCTCCTTGTTTTGAAATGTTCGTGCTGTTCAGTAATCCCCTCATTTTCGTGCTCTTCATACTTTCCTGTAAGGAAAGAATTTATTTCCAAGGACACGCAGGTTGTGCAGTGGTAATTAAATAATAACGATTTCTGGCTTAGCCCTTTGGAGACTCCTGATTTACCTGGTGTGGGGGGCTTTTTGTTGGTTTTTTTTTTAGTTCACTAGGAAAAAAAATGCTGCATAAAAATAATCCATTTATAACACAGGCGATTGCTTCGTAGAACAAAGTGTGAGAATTACCATGTGAACAGATCGATCAGCTGCCATTGGAATTCCAATGCCCGTTCAGGTGGAACGTTATTTACACTATAGACGGCTGAATTTAAAGCACGTCACTGAAGGTTCTTTCCCAGTCTTTTGGAATTGGAACCCAGCCTGTTACATTGCATCATTCCCTGGGAGCACCAGGCAGCCTCTCGGGTTGGGAACTACCTCTGCCCGCGCTGTGGATTCCTGCCCCCGTGGAGGGGGGAACAGATCCTGCTTGGGGTGTGTCTGTGCCCTGATTTCAGCTGCAGAACCCAACCGCTCATCTCCCTTTGGCCCACCTTGCTCAGCCCTCCCCACCTGAAGGCACTGTGGGCATCAGAAAACAAGCTGCTTGCTGGGGTTGCCGGGGAGTGGCAGCAGGAAAGCTCTCCTTGGGGTGGGATTATGGGATGGAAAGCGCTCACCTACACAAACCCCAGTGTTTCATTCCCCTGATTTATTGGTGTGAGCTTCTTGCACCTTCTGGGATGGGGGATGATCTCCTGTTCCTGGAAAAGGGCAATGCCCGTTGTTCCCTGCTCCGGTTGCTGACTGGCAGCCAGAGGAAAACCGAGGGTTTTGGGAGGTTAAGTGGTGGGTTGTTGGCAGAGCAGAGCTTTGGGAAGTGACATTGCTCCTCCTTTCAAATCTCCCTGCTCAAAGATGCTGTGGGATACAGGGATTCAGAGCCCTTGTAGTCCCTGATTGCTCCACAACAGAGAAATTTCCAGGAGGAGCTTTAATCCAGAGGCTGGGACTCCCAGGCTCCCAGTTCTTCAGGAATGCTTGGAGGGAGAATGGTTCCCCCTGTGGCTCACTGGGGTTTGAGGCTCTGCCCTGGGGTGTTCCCTCCAGGATGAATCCCAGCAGGGAGAAGTCTTCAGCAGCCAACAGAGCTTCTTCTTCCCTTGGGTGGAAAGCAAGGAGGGAAATTCACTGGGAATACTCAGGATACAATTCTGCAATCTCACAGCAAATCCTGGCTTCTGGTCACCTGCAGTAGGGGGGTACAAATCGTTCTCTGGGTGACCACTCAGAGCCACAATGTGTTTGTAGAGGCTCTTTGAGCAGATGATAAACTGGGAGGGAATCGGCCTGTTTGTCAGAAGCTTTCAGCGGTGCAAAATGCACCTTTGATATTTCTTCCACTGAAAAGGAAAAAAAAATATTCTTTTCAATAAAGAGGCTCCTGACAGGCAATTTTTGTAACACTGGCACAGAATTTGCCTTCTCAAAATTGGCTGACTGCAAGCCAAGATTGCAACACTTTTGGAATCTGCTGGTCAGAGGTTTGGAGCTGGCTTTCTTGTGAGGTTTCCAGTTCTTCTTGGCTTGGGAGCAGAGGTGGGATGCCAAAAGGTAGAGGCGTAAAAATTCTTCCCTTTTGAAGTTAATCAAATCATTTGAACATTTCTCACCTCTACCTGAAGACTGTTGGGCTTAATCCAGTGGCTTATGGTAACCTTGAAAGACCTCCAGCACCTGTAGGAGACTTGAGTCTCTGGCTTTTGTAGGGATGAGTTCTCCCCTGCAGTCTTCCCTCATTCCCAAACCCCTGCTCAGCTCTGGGGGGTTTCTCTGGAGATTCCCCCAAGGGGGAGCACCTGTGGCCACCCCAGGAGTGCTGAGGGGTTGTGGCACTCCCACAGCTGGGTGGCTGCAGTGGGACAGGAGAGCCCGAGTGAGGAGCCCGGGATGAAATCCTGGGGCTCGCAGATGAAATGGAAGGTTCATTTCAAGCTTATTTGCAGCTTTTTGCTGTTTCCTTACAAAGTAACAGGGAGCAAAACTGCTCTGCGAGCACTGTGGGGAGAAAAACAAGGATTTGGGGAGCTCCTGAGCAGGCCTTGTTGGCAGGTTTAAACCCAGAGGATGTGGAAGATTCAATGTTGAGGTGCAAACCTTAGAATTGTTGGCTTTCTGACCAAGCTCTTGTCCTTGCTTTGCCACAGACTTCCTGTGTGATCCCAGGGAAATGGCTAAAAGATTTTGTGATTAGGATTGGGAGTTTTGAAATATATTTTTTAAAAAGCCCATTAAAAAAAAAAGAAAGAAAAGGCCACTATTTTGGAGCAGAGCAGCCTGTTGGTACTTGCACAGTAACTTGAGCAGCAGCTGGTTGGTGCGTAGTTAAACTTGCCAGACTTTTAGTTCCTCAGCTCAGGAACAGGACTAATTGTTTTCCTCACCTGACAAAAAGCATTGAGAGGATGAAAGGTTGTGAAGTTGCCTTTAAATTCAGGTGTGGGCAGAGTGAAACGAGAGAGAAAGCGGGTCTATCGCACCGAGTTAGGGAGGTGAAGACAGCTCCTTCATCCACCAGGATGTTCTCCCACCTTGGGGCAAGACAACAAAGGTAAGCCAAAGGTGGGGGGAACGGGCCACAAGCAGCACCTGAATCGCTGCTTTTTATCCAGAAGAACCGTTAAATCTGTAAGATTTTAACAGAGAAGACCTTTGAGGTCACCTTGTTCCAGCACGGGGTCAGTGGATCAGAAGGCAGGGAGATGTCAGGCGCTGGGCTTTGCTTTGCCACCTGAAAGAGGAGGTGCTGCTGCTCCTGGGTAAGGAGGGTTTGCCCACTGAGCTCCCGGAGCAGTAGAGCAAGGAGATGGACAGAGGAGTGAATGGAACAGAAAAGCAGATGCAAACCTTCCTGCGAGGACTAAACCGAGACAGAACTCACGCTCTTTTCTTCCCCTGCCTCGGAAAACACTCCCTGTCGTCGGGGTTATCCCTTGTGGGGCGTTTTGGGGCTGGATAGTTCCAGACTGAGGAAGTTCCAAAGCTCTTCAGGAAAGTTCCTGGTGGCATCTGCCCTGCGGAATTCCAGATTCCGCAGATAGAAATCTGGGCCTGCTCTGATTCAGCCCAGCAATTCACCGTGTGCTTTAGATCCACTTGGGACCGGAGCAGTAACCTTCGAGTTAAGCATGTACTTAACATTTTGCTGAGCCGGGGCCTGAGTCTTTAACCCTTGCTGGAACACAAGCTGCTTCCTAATGAGTGTTGGCAGATACCGGGCCTGTTTCTCAAGAATGGTTGATTTTTTGCAACCCAGGAGCCTTTCTCTCGGCTTCAGTGGGCTTTGGATCGGGGCCCAAGAATGCAATCCAGGAATAATAATTTACCGTATTTACATTGCATGTAAATTATGGATGAAGAAATGAAATGGCATAATGAATCAACCACAGGGGCTTTTCTTCCCCTCTGATACCAGAAGAGAAAAAGCCTGTAGGCAGCTCACAACTTTCCTTACTAATACTCTTGAGCCCTTCTCTTATTAAGTCTTCTGTTTTCTCTGGCAAAGGCTCCCCGAATGTTACCCTCAGAACAACCTTTTTAGTCCATAAATGAGATTTGGATTCTGCTGTTATTAAAATGTACCATTGAGCACAGGGTTTACTGGTGGGAAAATCCCATTAAGTATTTCTGAAATACCCTTTAACTGCTTGATTTTTAAGATGATAGGCAAAACTTAACACTCCTCAGAATTACACCTACAATAGCCGGGACATTCAGCACTCAGGTGATGTGAAGGGAAGAAAGTAGATATTGAGTCTTGTGTTTTAATGGCTTTGTTGTCTGGAGGGTGTGGAGGGCCTTAATTTTAATATAATTTGGTGCTTATTGAGGATTTGAACCTGTTCTGTGTGTGAAGGTCCATTTCTGAGATGGAGCAGTCTGGGATCCCTTGCAGGAAATCCGCAGGTACGAGGGGAAGCCCTCGAAACAAGGATGTATTTTGTCTCCAAAGGGCTGCATTGATAAGGTGACAGCACCTGGGGGTCTCTGTTTCTCTGCACTGCCACAGGCGTGTTGCCAATTTGGCACAAGTGAGTGTTTTATGTCACTCAAAAAATCACCAGGTTTTTGAAAAGAAAAGGTTTCAGCAAAAGCAGGTTTAGGAGTGAAGGGAAAGCTTGAAAAAGTTCATTGTCAAAGTTCACCCTGCTACTTCCTAGATGGTTAAAGCACAGAGAGAGGAATCAAACTAAAATTTAAATCAATCCAAATCTAAAATCAGTCAATCTAAAACTGAAATCTACCTCAAATGATCTCCGTGGAGGCTGGCGATGGAAAATGGGTAAGGATAAAAAGGAATGAGGGAGACCCTCCAGCTGAGTCAGAGGTTCAGAGTGGACCCTCCTTGCCAGACTTAGCCCAGGACCGATGGTTTAGGCCTAAAGGTTCTAACAGCGCTTAAGCTTAATTAAATAATTTAGCAGAAGAAATGGGAACGGCTCACATTGGATGCCTTTGCATCCCCTCGCTGGGCAAAGGGGCTTTGAGGAGTGGGGCTATCGGCCCAGGTTCTGCCTTGGTGTCAGGTGATGGTCCTCCAAGGATGGCAGACTTTGGGGTTTGCTGGTGCTCAGAGGTCCCACTCAGAGGTTGCTGCTGGGCACAGCCCACTCTGGGCTCCAGGAGAACTCACAGAGTCTCGTGTAGGACCTCTGTTTGTAGGCTCACGTGGGGACCCTGTGAAGGGCTTTCTGGGCACAGCTGGAGTTGACACCAGAGCTCCTAGTCCAAAGAGATCAGAGCTTTTTGCAAGAGTTTCTCCTGTTTTCACCACTGGAGTCTGTGCCTCTGTTTATTCCTTCGTGGTCAATGTTTGCCCCCAGAACCATGGAGTCACGGAATCCTAGAAAGGTTTGGGTGGGAAGGGACCCTGCAGATCATCCATTCCCACTCCCTGCCACGGGCAGGGACACCTTCCTCTATCCCAGGTTGTTCAGAGCCCCGTCCAACCTGGCCTTGGACACTCCCAGGGCTGGGGCAGCCACAGCTCCTCTGGGCATGGTGGTGTCTTTCCTCCTTTGTTTCTGCCTCTGAGATGGCTGATCCTGTTCCCTCAGACTGAATTTGGGGAATCTCTGAGTCCTTTTGGCTTGGACCGATGCTTCAGATCTCATCTCTGGCAGTGGGTTTGACCTGAACCTGTGATCCAGAATCTGTTCCTTGGGCCAGGTAAAACGTGGCTGCAAAAAGCCCATCCCTCCTTCTTTGGCCAGTTGCTATTTGTCCCTTTGGTGAAACATTAGAGGAAGAGTACGTTCATAAATAAATTTAAAAGGGTTAATGCGTGATGAATAGACTGCGTAAGCATATTATGCTCATGGTTATTATGTGATATAGGTGATCATAAGTCATGGTTAAATGCAACCTATTGACCAACTGGACTCTCTAAAAGTCTGTAACAAGACATTAGCCACTTGTTAGCAGAGCTAGTAATCATTTATTGATCTTACATGCAGTATTTATACATCCGCCACCCTGCAAAGTGTGGAATTCAATTCCAGGACCTCCTTGCAAGTCCCACTTAGCCCGATGGGTGACACGAGTCTCTCACTTGTGACTGTTTATGTGCCAGGTACTGTCAGGGCTGCTGAGAGGGGAGTGCTGTCCTCAGGTGCACGAGGGCTGCCCGTGCTGGAGCTGGGCAGAAAGAACGAACGCGGGTTTTGGGAAGGATGTCGAGATTTTTACATTTGGGTTTGTTCAGGCTGGAAATTAAATACCCACGTTTTGGAAATTATCACTAACAGGTGTTGAGACCTTCACCAAGGACAGTCCAAGCGATGGGCTTGTTAAGAGACCATAGCTGGAAGTATTCAGGTCCTCGAACCTTCAGAAGTCCCAGCCCAGGCTCAAACGGATCTCAAAACTCACAGGCAAGGTAGACTAACCCATCCCTGCTGAACCTTTGAGTTTAAAAGAATTAGGACTTTCCAAAAGAAGTGTTCAGCTTGAATTTGTCTACCAGCTCTCTCAGTCCCATCCAAACACAAGGGAGAAGGCAGAGTGTTCTAACTGTCCCAACACAGTGAGACAAAAGGCAAAGAAGGTCCCCAAAAATCAGAATAAAAGTACTCCAGAGCCCTGGTAGTGGCCCCGTTTTAAGAGATGGGTAACTGATGTGAGGAGAGGGGCAAATGGTCAGGGTGGGTTAGGGAGGGAGAAGGAATGAAAAGGTGAAAGGTGCTGGCAAATGAAGGAGAAAGGGAGAGAGAAATATGGAGTGGGGAAAGGGACAGAAGCTGAGGGATCACCCTTGCCAAAGGGATTAGCAAGCAGGGATTCCTCTCTGATCCCCTCTTGTTAAAGCCAGGCAGCGCAATAAGAAATATCTTGGCAAGCCCACAATGCAGCCCTGCAGTGCAGGATGACACGGAGAAGGGGCCTGCGTCCCTCTCCTCCTTCTTCTGGTGGCAGGAAGGAGTGATTTCATCAGGAAAGTGCGAAAAAATGATAGAATGGCACGTTCATGAAGCAACACAGCGAGGAAATAGAAGACACACAGCCCTGGAGGCTGGATGGCCCTTAATTCCCCGTCTCTCTGTGTTCCTCCGGCTCTGGGACTCGGAGCACACACAGCCCATCTGATTTAATAAAGGCAGGAAGCGAACGGCGCTGGAGCCATGAGAGACTGCAGAGAGGGGTTGGGGAAGGGTCAAACTCATCACTCATCTGGTGTGATGTGGAGTGTGGGCAGGGGGGGACGTTGGAGGCTCGAGAGGAGCGGGAATAGTCACAGCGCTGGAAAATGGCTGTGAACGCAGCTGAGCCCGGGGCCGGGCTGCAGGGACACTCGTGGGGGCAAGGACAACATCCTGGCCTTTCATCCCTTCCCTCTTCTGGCTCCGGGTCGTGCTTTCACAGGTCCGTTCCCCACGGCTCGGGCAGGGTTCCCGTGTGTTCAGTGCCTGCGGCTCTGTTGCTTCAGGACATCTGACCTTCAGGAGGTGCTGCTTCCTCCTGGTGAACAGGAGCTTCTCAAACTGGGCGTCCCTCCTGCAGCAAGACCTGAACTTCCCACTGCCGTGCCAAAGAGCGTTTGTTGGCCATGGCAAGTGATGAAGCACAAACTGGAGAGAGAACACGGGAGGACACGCGTCCCTTCCTCTCGCCCTGTGAGGAGCCTAAGGAAAGGTTCTGGGGTGGCCACCACGCCAAAGGGAGTTTTCCATGTCTTTTGGGGTGGGAGCAGCATGGGCAGCTGGGGGAAGGTGGGCAGTGAGTTCCCACCAAAGGGGTACCGTGCTTGGTTCCTCATGCTTGAGCAAGCAAAGAGCTGAGGGCTGGACACAAACAGGTGTCACCGTCACTAATGGACTTGCCTGAATATTTATTCATTAAAGGCGCTTTGCTAGTTTAAAGAGTGGTTTCATTCCAGGGGAAGTATAAAAGTTCCGGGTGCTGTGGTGCCTTGCAGGACAAACTGCTCATGGCAACAAATCTGTTTATTTCTAAAGTTACCTTTATTTTTTGATTAAAAATAAGGATTTCTGGTGGTTTTGTTTTTTTTTTTTAACATGAGACTAAACCCAGGCATTTTAGGCATCAGGTCAGCAAACAATGAGAACAGATTTGAACTTTCCCTCAGAGATGTTTATTGAAGTTCAAGGGGTTTTTATCACTCCCTCTTTCTTGCTGTGGAAGGAAATCCTAAAATAGCACAGTCCAGACTTTTTTCTCAGCATGTTTCTGGTTCAGCAAGGAATTACAATTACTGAGGCATAAAGGATGGGAAAATGCAATTTTGGAGTGAAAATGTTTTCCTAATTTCTCTGAAGTTTTAAAGGTATCTGCAGAATTAAAGATCTTAGACACGACTTTTGGAGCTGGCTGAGCACGTTACATTCCCTGAAGTCCCCGTTTCTCTCCCCAGTTAAATAAGTAAATTTAATTTGGCAAAAACTCAGCCTGCACCGAACATTACAAACTCCCCAGTGCTAGGGATAATTTTTCATTCTTCAGTGGCTGCTGCATCTGTATTGTCTCTAATAAATGGGCTGATGAATGAGGAGGCTCAGGCTGTTGGCTGATACAGGATTAGGAAAACTATGCGGATCGACACCCTCCGAGTATCTTGTCCTGGCTTTCTAACAGCATCAGTAGTTCAGTGTGGTATCTTCTATGTGGTATCTCCTCTCTCTCGGGGTTCCAGCTCTGCTGAGAGTGGCAAAATGCCTTGTGGGGCCCTCTCAGGAGCCTCAGCATTCCCTGCAGGCTGGAACAGGGAAGCGACGGGGACTGACGGAGTGTCTGTTGTGCTGACCGATGGAGGAGGGCTGTGTGTCCATACTCACAAGTGCTGGTGATGAATGGTGAATTAATGCTTATTAGATATGCTGAACAGTTTGGAAATCCTGGGAATGCAGGTTCTATCCATTGATGGATTAGTTATAATCTCATAACGAGCGCTGCAGGACCGGGCTGTTGGAAAAGCAACATTTGGAATAGGTTTCGTTGCTTGTTTGGCCTGTTCGGACACACCAAAGGTACCAAACAACAGCCCAGGCAATGACATAGCTGTGGATAGGAATGCTGGCTTTTCCCATGCTCCAAAGGGTGCTTCCTGCCTCAGGTGGGAAGTCTCCCTGGAGCTGGAGAATTAGGATTATGGCTGTGTAGAGCGAACCCTTTGATTTGGTGCTTCGAATACGGTGATGTTTTGTCATCGTGCTGCTTGTGTTCTTTAAACCAAACATTTATCCATAAAACATGTTTGTTCCTTATCCTCCTGCAATCTGCTGTATTTACCTCACTTTTTCTCTCTCGGCAGTGTAAAGGCCCTGTTAGTCTCTTTTTATTATTTTAATACATATTTATTTCCTTCCCCTTCAGTGAGGCACCTGCAGCATTCTGGGGGCAGAGAGATGCCCCGAGCAGAATGATTTGTGCTGTTCACTGTCTCCTCCTTTGTAATTAGGGTTTGCTCCCTTCCTCCTTCCACCCCCTGGCCTAATGTGTCCTCTTTGCTGCCTCCCCGAAGTCAGACAAACGTGTTTCTTGGAAGGTCAGCGTAACCTGTAGGAAATTCCTCCTGTCTCTGAGCTGGCTCATTCATCACTAGTCATAACCATTGTGGAATGTGAACTCGTAGTCTGTTATCTGGCTACTGCTAGTGATGATGCCTGGAGACGACAGCTTGGTTTTCAAAAGCTGGCCTGACCCTGAGGGGCGAGGAAAACTTGTTTTGACAGAGCAAACATGACACGGAAGCAGCACAAGTGCCAATATGTGCAGGAACAAGGTGTTATTTTCTCAAGGTGGATAGTTTTCCTCTCCCCAGCTGGGGAAAACACAGCAGCGTACGGGCAAACAAAGTATTTGGTGTGTTTTTGCATCCTCCAAAAAGGCAATCGGGGCAGAAAGGCTGTTGGTGTGTGTTTTGAGTGGGAGAAAAAAGAATGGAACAGGTTCATCTGGGAAGGGAGTGAGGTGTGTCCTCGCCTCTCTCACCTGTCCAGTGCAATGGTTCGTGGGTTAGTGGCCCCGAGACCTCTCTGATATTCCACTTTTGTGCTTTCTTCCCCTTCCCCGCCTGTCTCTTGCAGTTTGTTGGCTCTGGATGGTGCCTCGGGAGCCGCTGGCCCGGTCCCACTTCTCACACTGCAGTGCATAAAGCACAACAACAGGCTCAACTCTTGCCCCTGGTGTGGTTATTGTTCCTACATGTTCTGCTTCCCTCAAAGACATAAAAGAACAGATGCCTCTGTATGTTTTAAAATGTCACACTGACACTGTGGCATTAGGATAATTTAAGCCAAACATTGCAAGGGAATTCACTTTGCTTTCTACCGTCTCAGTGTTTGTGGTGCTCAAAGTCACGTGGTCTCCTGACACCCTCGATCCTGCTAAGCCAGGGTTTCCAAATGTTCCAAATTGGAACAGCCAGATGCTTCTTCCATCCCTTGGGCATGGGCTGGCCTGTGTCTGGGAGCTGGGACTGTCACTGTGTCAGAGAGGAGATGTCTCTCCTGGGATATGGCTCTTCCTTGAGAGGACAGCTCCTCTGTGGGAACCAGGATTGTCACTGAACCGGGCAGGGAGAAGCAAAGTGCTGAGGCAAAGCACCCCACAGGTGAAAACAATGCTTGTGAAAGCCAGGAGTGGAATTTGCTTTTCCTTTCCAATGATACCTGCCACAGGCTGTTTATAACCTCTGGTTCTGTGTACTGCTGACACACCCGATGGACCCACACGGTGTTTTAAACTGTGAGTCTCAAAGATGGTCTTGAGTGTTTTAGCAGCGGCTCAGGCCTTACAGAAATCTGTGTTGGAAGGCAGAACCTGAAAATATTTAGCTAAGCAGACAGGATGACCAGTCTCTTCCATAGCCCCATCCAAAGCACTGCAGAAGTCTGAAGGCATCTTTCACAACTTGAGTGTGAAGTTGAAAAACACTTGCTGAAGACTTAACAACACGCTGTGATTGTGATGAGTTAAGATGGTTTATGTTTTAATGCTGACAACTGGCTTCCTTTTCATGCTAGAACCAGTTCTGACCTCAGAGCGGTGTCAAGGGGAGAAGCAGCATCTTTCCATGGCTGGTGGGAGAGAAGCAGTGGGAAAGTGCAGTCGTGGGCAGTCCCATGCAGGATCCTCCTCTGTGTAACTCACAGTGTCCTCCAAGGTTAATTCCACTGCACAGCTGCACTGCTTGGGGCGATAAGGATGCATTAAATGAAAAGGGATTTCCCTCTTTGGGAATCAAATTAGAGCAGTCCAGATCAGGCCAGTTCTTTTATCTCTTTCTCACCCCAACAGGAAGTTTAGACACAAGTCCCTGAAGGTCCTTTTCTGGTCAGAAACATCTGCAAGGCACTGAACTGAAGGAGGGTGGGGATGGTGCTGCTATCCTCGCTGTGAGCTGGGAAGAGGGACACCGAGGAGCAGTGTCCTGTGAGAACAACGAGGAGGCTGAACAGACCGACCCTGGAGATTGCTCCGAGTCATGGCTTAATCCCAGGAGTGAATGGCAGAGTCATTCCTAGGCAGGGAGCGCTGGCACTGCAGCACAACCTTCTCCAGCACGTGGGAGACCCCCAGTCTTTGACCTCTCTGCAAAGACCTCAAAATAGGGAAGGAAAAGCCAGAGCTCAGCTGAAACAAAACAGATTTCTCTTGTAAAGTGTCCTGTCTGAGCACGGATCAGACATGATGCGTTCAAGAGAGTTCTAGGATTTGGTGTTGATCTGGCTGGTTACTGGGGGGGATTCCCAGCACAGAGTGACTCCTGATGAAAATGAATGTTGATCTGTAACTTGGGCAAGAGGGGTCGGTGGTCTCAGCCCAATCCTGACTAGATCAGAGCTCACAGCATTAGGAGATCAGCAGTGGAGCTGGAAGAGCTGATGGGGACTGGAGTCCCCTGACACAGACCCGACCTGCTCTCTGGGTTGGGCTGTGGGCTCAGCTTCCAGGAGGGCTCTGTTTCCATCCCCCAAGCTAAGCAGCTGTGCAGCGCTCCTCGTGCTGGCACATCGGCTCTCCGGGTGTGTTTGCTGCCATCAACACTTGTAAGACTCCGTTCTTCCCCCTGTATCAGACCTACAGACCCCTCCAGGGACTGGCTGTACTCACCCTGAAATCCTATAGAACTGTCTGCGAGCTGATGTAGCAGAAGTTCCCTTCAATAAGTGGCATAAGAAGTAGCAGTGATGAGGTGCCTCCCTTGGATTTTTTCCGTGTGCACTCAAACCACCTTTTAAAGTTGGTTCTGCTCAAGGTCACTTAACTATGGCCAGTGCTATGGAAGCCTCTAATGCTTTTTGCAACAGTAATGCCTTCATTGTCTATGCAGCTAAATTGCAGTCAGTAGAAATCCAGATGTTTGTCTGAGAGGGAGAGCATGTTGGAGCAGTATTTACCTCCCAGCTCACACCAGAGATGCAAGCAAACAGCAGCACATTTTTGGCTGTTTTGGCATTAATCCCATGAAAACAATGGACCAAATTCATCACTGATACGTCTCCGTTGTTTTAGTGGAGTCACACAAGAAGGGACATTGCCTGGTACAAAGATGGTGTCGCCCCTCTTCTTGGAAAGGGTGGAAAAAGATTTTGTCTCCTTTATACCAACACAAACGGTCTCCTAATCTCCACTGGCACACAAGAACAATTATCAGCTTTTCAAAACCAATACATGCAAAACAAGACAATAATCCTGAGGTTGCCAAGTGACATCCTTAGATCATTTCCACAGGCTTTTGTTGTCTTCTGTTTTTTTGGCCAGAATTCCTTTGGGCTCACTGATGTTGCTCTCTGCGCATCCCGTCATTTATCCTGCCCGACAGCCAGCGTCACACACTGAGAAACCCAGCAAAGAAAGGCAGAGGTCAGGCTTGTGACATCTTCTGAGCTCAGCGTGTTTGTGTGAGCCAGCAGGGTTCACTTCCACCAGGCATGGAAATAGCAGGGGTCACTTCCAGCAGGGGTGGAAACAGCAGGATTGCCGCTGCTGGGAGTTACTGCTGCAAGGAGGCAGCTCTCCGCTGTGCCTGCAGCTCCAGTGCTCTACTGGTCTCACTGGTTTCTTCTGAGGGCCCGTTCTCTTTCTGTGAGAAGTTTAGCTGCTAAATCAGTGGGGGTGGAAATGAAGAGTGACAAGCTGTAGCAACCCAGGGGGAAGACACCAACACTTCCCAGGGAGTGAATCTTTGTGGCAGCTCTTCAGCCACAGAGGGAAAGGAGGAAGAGCAAGGAGAATATTTTGGGGTATTTGCTGAAAAAGTGATGGAATTGCTGGGCCTTGTATGTGTGGAGGAATTTTGGAAACCTGTTCCTGTGGTTTTTCCCAGACTTGGCAACTCTTTGGTTCCTAGCCAGGGCAGAGGGACCTCAGTCTTTGCTTCCACTTGAGAGCAAATTGTCCTTTTCTTCTCCTCACTCCCTGGTTAGTTTTCCTGAGCCTCAGTTCTGCCCACAGGACCTGGTGCTTGTAGTTTGGGAAAGTGTGGCCAAGGTGGATTTGTAGCTGGAGGCAGCAGCGTGACAGTTCCCTCATCTGGACGTGTCACTGTTGGAACTTTCTGGCCTTTTCTGTGCCTTTCAGGAGGAGACACTCTGCAAGAGTTACTCGTAAAGATTTTCTGGACTGATGTGCAGGAGACCCGATGAACTGAGCTGATTGTGCCCCTGATTTCCTGAGTTTAGAACTGGTAATAACTAGGTAGTTCCTCTCTGCTTTTGGTTTGGCTAAACCAGGGAGGTGACTCCTGATCTTAATCCTGATTTCCATGCGCTCGCCGTGACACTTTCAATTAAACACTTGTGCTGGCAACAGAGGGGAACTTTCATTTGTGCAAGTGTTAGGAGCCTGTATGTGAACGCCTGAAGTGTGCTTTGGGAGCCAGGCATAGAAGCTGCCAGACCCATCCAACATACCAAACATCCCACAAGGAATAACTCAAAAGTACAGATATTCTTACCATTCACCTCGTACTCATGTTCCTACCAACAGCAGCAAAGGTTTCTGTACGTTACCATCACGAAACCCAACACCAACCAAAGCGGAAAGCTGGACACAGACTCACAACTCATTCCCTGGAGTTCGCTATTCCTTCTCCTGGCCCTAAACAGGAGAGGAAGCTGAAGATTTTCCTTAAAGACAAACACCCAGATGCCTGAAATAATCAGTTAGTGAGCTCCTTGAGGTTTGCTGTCCGCACTCCTGCTCTGGTCAGACTGCAGCACATGAGGGAAGGGGCTCTGTGTGGAGTCAGCTCAGAGCCTGTGCACTCTACCAGAACCTCCCCTGCAGCCAGTAAATCACCTCCCCAGCAGGCTGAGGACAGCTTGGGGAGATAACACTTCTCGGTGTTGGAGGGGCACTCGCCGGCCCTGCCACGACCCAGTCTGCCTGCTGAGGAAACATCCAGGGAAGCATTTTTCTTGTCCTTACAGGGCTTGCAATCCCACTAGACCAGAGGGAAAGGCGGGGGCTGAAGGGAAACAGAAGCTGAAGTTGCTCATCTCATGTGTGGTGGAGCTTGGACCTGAATGCGGGTTACCTGACTTTATATATATATAAGGAACAGAATCCCTCTTAGAGAGTATTTATTGACTGTAGAGAGTGTTTATTCACTGCAGCAGGCCTGGGGACACCCTAGTGCAGCTCTGGTTTGAGGTCACACAGGTAGACAGGTGTGATGGCCTCGTATAAAGGGTGGATCCATCAGGACATGAAGCAGCTTTGTCATTTGCCCATGAATTAGCTGTTCCACATACACAACAACCTTAGACTGGGCACTGGAATTAGCTGGGCTGTTCTCACAGCGTTTCACCAGCCCTGAGAGCCCCACTGCTCCTTTGTAACCATCCTCCTTCGTTCCAAAATGACTCTGAAAACTAGAAAAGCTGCTTTTTTTTGGTGTAGAGCCACTTCTCGGAGCTGATGGAGAGAGTCTGAGCATCTCAGCCACTTACACAGCCAGAGCTGCCTTCCTACAACTGGAATTAAGGATCCAGATGATGTGTTCAAGATTTATGGTTTCCACTGGGGTTTCTGGTGCTGATGTTTGTTCTGCTTCACACAACGTTTTACATCCCATAATGAACTCTGTCAGGAGAGGAGGAAATAAAGCCACCGTCTCCTGGCAAAGCCGGCCTCTGGAGTCACCCTTCAGTGCAAGGTGTGGATGTGTAAATGTTCCAGAGTGGCAGGTGTAGCTGGAGGCTGTGGAGTTGGGTCTGGGGGAAGGAGAAGAGGCTTAGGGTGTGTCAGTGAGAGAAGTTGGAGGTTACTCACAAAAACAGGCTTTGACCTGTAGCTGGAGGAAGGTTGTGAACAGATACAGGATGATTCTTCTCCTGATTTCTTGGCCCCTAGATTCTTGGAGTGATTTTGTGAGGTCACAGACGGAATCCAGGTTTCTCCCTTTCTTTGAATACTAAAATGGGCAGAAGACTGTGTTCACCCCCACAATCGCTGTGGTGGGTTTTGCTCCTGCTGTCCTTCTCCTGGTGGGATACACACAATGGAATTCCTGTGATAGAACACGAGGAAACGGAATGAAGCTCCATCAAGGGAAGCTCAGGGAAAGGTTCTTCCCCCAGGGGTTGATCAGGCTCTGGACCAGGCTCCCCAGGGAAGCGGTCGCAGCACCAAAGGCTGGACCTGGCCATGCTCTTAGTGATGTGGTTTAGCTTTAGGTAGCCCTGTGAGGAGCTGGACTTATGGATCCCTTCCAGCTGGAGCTCCTCTGTGACCTCTGGCTCCCTGGGATTGTGTGGGAATAGGCTGAGTGAGGGGATAGATGCTTCCTGCTGTACAGGGCTCTCCAAGAGAGGCCCCGAATTTCACCTGCACAGTGTGTGCACTTAGAAACGCATTGGCCTAAGTAGAGCTGAGGCAAGTTGGAGACTGGACACATTAAAATACCACAGCGAAGGTTGCTCTTGCAGTATTTATGATCAGAGTGAAAGCAGAATGTACCAGAAAGCTTCTCTTGGTGTCTCTTAACTCTTCTCCTGAGGTTTCCCATCCTTCATCCTCGAGAGCCTGGGAGAATTTGGATAGACTTCAACTACACACCCAAACTTTGTGTGATTATCTGTGCTGAACATCTGACCCCTTTTGAGGTTTGGGCATCTTTGGGCAAATGGAATCTAAGAGAGATAAAATCAGGCTTTATTTTTCATGCCTGAACTTCAAAAGCGCCTGTTTTGGTTAATGAAGCTGTGGCATGCCCGTGGGGGTTGTGTGCCTCTGGCTCTGCTGGCGTGGCCAAAGCTCCTGCTAAGACTAGTGCAGGTTGCCAGTGTGCTGCCCATGATGTTCCACAGCTCCATCACTAACCCACCCTGTTTCCTGCTCACGCAGAAATGTCCTCCTGCCTTCTCTTGCCTGCACGCCTTTTGGGACTGAGGTTTAGGCCATGCTGGGGTTTCAGACCCTCTTTTTTGCTGCTGGGCCATTTGTGTTTGTGCCACGAGCTTTAAAGCAGTTGCTCAATTACTGTAAAGTATTATAATTCCAAAGGCTGAGAGAAATCATACCAGCTGAGGATTTGGATACTCAGTGGGGTTTTTTAATTCCCCAATTTAAATTAAGTGAACCAGTTAAAGGAGAGTTAAATGACCATTACTAAATAGGAAGACATTGCTGTTAGGATTCCTTCTGTCATGCCAAAGGTCCCAAAACTTTTCTGGATGTTCTTATAAATCATCATCTCAGTATTTGCAAAATGTAATTGCTTCTTGAATTACGCCAAAGCAAACTCCTGGATGGCACTGACGGGCCTTTGACCTGCGAGTTGCAGGTGTTTATACCAGAGGGAAGGGGAGGTGAAATCAGACCTTCTTGGTCTGGCAGCGGTTTTGCCTCCACTCGGAGCCGATTTTTTTTGGAGGGAAATGACCGGCCGAGGCATTGTGTGTTAGCTGTGGTGCAGTGAGCCCTTGCCTGGCCTGCGTCTGCTTCTGTAGGGGCACCAAAGTCCCAAAGCCTCCGAGAGAACGGAGCACCTGTGGGGGAAAAGCAACCACCGTGTCTGGGGCACCTTTGTCTACTTTCTTGCACCGCCCTAACGCCACTGAAGGCCATGGAGCTGCCCTGGAGTAAAGGGCTGTGGGATCAGCAGCCTTCCAGCTTGTGCTGGGGCTTTCAGAGCCCCACGCTACTGGAATGGCAGCGGATAAACAAACGGGAGGTGGGACACGTGGCAGAGGGAGAAAAGGGCCTGGACTGACAGACAGACAGCCAGGGCTCCACAGACAGCCAGACAACAATTATAAATAGCACCCTTTTGAGCTCTGTTTGATGTGTTGCCCAAGGCCAGGTGGAAAATCTTTCCGTTGCTGCCTCTTCAACTAATCGCTTTCCTCTCATTTTTCAATAAAGATTCCAAGTTTGGTCACTTCTTTGGCACATTTGTTTCCCATTAGGATACTTTGTGCTATTCCACTGTGTTATGCTAGATAATTGCTCTAATAACAAACCAAGGAAAAGCTTTTGAACATTTTAGGAAGTAATTTTTTCCCCTTATGAAAATTCAGCGAACACTGACAGAGATCTGGGGAATAGCTAAGGAAAGGCAAAGGGAGAGAAAGGGGGAAAGGAATGTATTGACTTTTATTGATGGTATTGCTGCACTCACAGGTAAACCACATGCCAAAAATTTAATTGCAATGCAAGTGAATATTTATATAGCACTTTATCACTTTCAAAGCTTTGCAGTGAGCATTGTTCAAGTGAACCTCACGGTATCCTGCGAGTGGGGACACGAGGTTATTGTGTTCTGCTGCTGCTCAAGGGAGACAATGACATTTGTTTTTGACTGGCAAAATGGTTGCAAAGGAAAGATAGGAATTGAAGAGGTCCTCACACTGCTCAGCTTCCCCTCTTCCCATATATCAAGGGCATGATTGCTTCAAGTGCCTCAGTAATTGTCCAGCTCGCCTTCCGCTCACGGCAGAGTGACTTTCAGCCGAGTAGTGCAGGAGAAAACAATTAGAACATGTTTAGTACTTTCAATAAACTCCCCCTCTGTGTTTGCATACTGCCAAGATGCCTTTAAGAATTTAGTGTGGTCAAGGGGATAGGGAGATAAATAATACAAACCGAGGAGAGGAGGCTTTGGGCTGATTTACTGAAGCCTCTTAGCGAAATTCTTTCCACTCGTGCTCTGGGAGAGTCGGAGCCTTCGCTCTGCAGCGTCTGCGCGTTCCCATCGTACACAAAAAGCTCCGAGTGCACTCAGGGCTGGAGATGAATTCTGGGCTGGAGGTGTCTGGGGTGAGAGGCAGGTGAAGCTGAAGAGGGTGCAGGACACGGTGCGTGTGCCTGACCTGCCATTAGGCCTTGGCTGGGGCCGTGTGTGCGTTCCCATGGGTCGGAGCTGCGGTCCCCCTGCTTACAGGAGGGGCAGGGCGGCTCTCGTGTCCCTTGCAGGGCGCTCCTACATCTCGAGGAACACAGAGCTGGGTGCAGGGCTCTGGGCTCCTCCTAGAAGTAGTCTCGACTCCTGGCTTAAAGCAGGATTTTCACGTCTTTATTGTCGTCCTTTTTTCAAGCCATCTTGGTGTTCATCGTGGGAAGGGAAAGGAAATAAGGAAATAATCTTCTGCCAGCTTTCCCTTCAGTTGACCTCTGCATTTGCTGCAGCTGGCCCAGCTCGGCTCCCTTCCCCTGCTGTGGTCTGCACCGATTGCACAGCCTCAGGCGTGGCCTGGATGTCCCCAGTGGAGTTATCCTTCCCCTGAGCCAATCCTGCCAGATCCCAAACGCCAGCACAGCTCCTGCTGCCCCATCCCCACTGCTTTCCCCAGGGCCTCCTCGGTGTCTGCTTTGCCTCTCTGGCTCTGTGTTGGCTTTTGAGTTTTCCTCAGCACTGCCTTGATCGTGGCGTGGGAGAAGGAAGAGGGAGAGGCAGTAAAAGCCGTGCGTGTCTCCCTCTTTCCCTGCCCTTCTTCCTGGGAAGCCGGTGGGATGTTGCAGGAGCCGTGGCAGGGGATACACGTGCTGAATCCGCGGGGAAAAGGGACACTGCAGCTTTCAGCCACTTCTCTCCTCTGCGAATTCCTGAGCAGCTGACAATCCTTTGATGACAGCCCCAGAGAGTTAATGAACTCAAAGGGCTGTGGGTTATCTGTTCCCAGAGATTGGGGAGCAGGAATTAAATGGTCTTGTGGAAGATGGGAAATAATTATTCTTCTGCTTCGAAGCCATGTCCAATTGAATGATGTCGCCAGCCCGAATCAGCAATCACAGTCTCTGATGAAGACCCATTAAACAGATTGGGCTGAGTAATGCACAGGAAAAAATGTCAGGAGCATCTTTAATTCTGAGTCTCTCAACCCTACAATGGTATTTTTTTCTTTTCTTTTTTTTTTGAAAGAAACTCTCTAAGTGCCTCGAGCTTTTCTACCTCAGCACTTCCAAGCTGGGAACAGCTAGGAATGCAATTCTGCACCATCCCTGATGGAATGGGGAGGACGTGAGTAGCCAAATTTCCTGGGTATTGTCTGGGATATCTGAAGGGTATTGTTTAGGATATGTGAAGTAAAGAAACCGTTTGGGAAAAGGCTTGGGCAAGACCAGTTGGCAGTTCCTCCTCTGGGATATTGTTCTGTAGGGCACTTCCTTCTGGCAGGGGTTGGGAAGGAACAGGCTCCACTTTTGTGCACTTCAAGAGGAGGGAGAGCGTTGAGTGATCCTTACTGAAAGAAAGACACATTCTTCTGTACTTTGGCTATCGCAAAAGTGACATAATGAAGTCAAACATTAGGGCATGATCATTAGGGGAATTCATTAGGAACGCTTGGCTGTTCAGTGAATTCAGTTGGAAGTTATGAACTATAACTCCTCAGTGTTATTGGAGGCAGGGAAACCTTATTACAGTGGTTTGCTTTTTCACCATATGAGCTGTAACTCGAGGGATGTTGCACCGAAGGGAAACTTTGCCATTCTGTGCACGTGCCAGAGAGAGCTCCATGGGTTGGGCAAGGGGTTAATGGACTGGGTGAAGTCCAGCATCTCCTCCAGAGGACAGCAAGTTACAGAAACTGTTAATGGAGACTGAGAAAGGCCCACATTTAGAAAAAGAAGAGTTGTCACTTGTTCTTGGACACAGGGTCTACCCACTCCCCTGGTGTGACTCTTACTACTTGTTGTATGTTCTGCCTGACGGTTACACCTCATCCTAATCCCTAACAGATCACGCCTATTACATCCCAACATCCCCCAAACAGCTCTGGGAGGGGCAGGTGCTTTGCAGAGGTGTAACAAACGTCAGACGTTCTAAGGCTGTAGTAAATAGCAGTCCTGGAGGAGGTTTTGAGGCTGTTGCTGCGGGGTTGTGTGAGGATGCTGAGGAGGAGAGGCGGCCCAGTGTCGCTGTGAGACCCTCCCAGCCGGCTGGGGTTCAGCGGTCCAGCTTTGCACAGCAGCAGCGTGCTCTCTCATCTGGGCTCGCTTCACTGGCTTCGGTGAAAAAGACATTTCTGAGGCAATTTGTCTTGAAAGAGCCATCCCGAACGGGGCAGATGAAGTATGGGCTGGAAATGCCAGTTGCTTTCCACTTCTGACGAAATGGTGTGGAGTTTATTGGCTCTGTTGCAGCGATCCAAGAGCAGATGGAACGCATCTAACCTCTAGTCTCAGAGGTTAATCCCGCTTTCCTTCCCTCCCTGCTGATACCCACAGGTCTCCATCTGTCACAGAGGGAAAGAAAAGTTTGAAAATATGGCCCGAGTGGCATTTTCCTGATTGTACAGCCTGTCGGAAACACAGGCTTCAAGACCTGCAAACTGTGGCCCTCCCATTAAGGGCAAGATAACAGAGATGAGTACGTGGGCGAACTGTGTGACTTCCCCCTGGAACTTGGCTTTGCTTTCCTCCAGCCCAGGAAGAAGGACCACAGAGACTGATCAAACGGCATGTCCTTAATGCCAGTGGTCCATTGTCCACCCACAACTAGTGGGAATGCCATTTGGATTAAAACTAGCAGGTGGTTCACTCAGCTGCGAGCCCGGGAGGGTTTACCCAGCTCTGCTGGGGCAACCCTGTTGCTTTCCTGTTGCGGACAGGTTGTGTTCTCTGCCCTGGGGGTTGAGGAGTTAATTTGCAGCCCAATAGCCCAGATTTATTTATTCAAGCACCAAAATCCACTGATGACCCACGTACCATGGGTGTGCAGATGTGCCCCTGAGCCTCGGAGGCACTGCAGGGTGGGCTCAGCAGCCGCTGCAGGGTGGCAAGGAAGGGCTTCCCAACAGAAACCTTGCTAAGCTCTGGAAAAGTACCCTGGGAGAGCACAGAAATCATCTGGGGACTTGCAGCCTGCACTGGGTGACTCTGGGCGCTGGTGATTGATCCAGGTGTTGGATCAGAGCCCCAGGCTCTCCCTGGGATGGGAAGTCTGTGGGCAGCCCCGGTGTCCTGCACCAGGATGTGGGCACGTTCCAGCCCAGTGGCAGGATGGCAAACAATGCCTGCTTGTTTTGACCGCAGGTTGTTAAAATGCTGCTTTGGAGGCTGTGTCATGATGTTGGAATGTGGTTCAGTGTGAAAGACACGGCAGGGTTTTCCAGGGGTGTCCTGCCGGGCCCTGCTCAGCTGCACAGGGCTGGGAGGGGACCTTGCAGAGCCTCCTGCTCCATCGACCTCCCCTTGAAGGGTTTGTTTCCTAAAGGCCTTTAGCTTTTATTTCGCTCTCTGGTGCGGTTTATCCACTCTCCTCTACCTTTCTTTAACATGCAGTAGCTGAAAACTAGATGTTGCTCTTAGCTGAGAGCTGACCCGTGCCAGAACGAAGTCATTCCGTGACCTCCAGTGAGTCCAATCCTCCTGGGAATACCTGTGAGTTCGGTCTTACTGTAACAACCAGACAAAAAACCAGAGGGGTAAAGGAGATAAAAAAATAATTCCCTGGAACAAAGTCTCTTGAGGCACCTCTACTGCCTCTGAAAACTGAAAGGATGGTTCTTGGAGGCTGGAAGAGCGTTCTGCAGTGGGAACATTCCACGCTCGTCCCGTTCTTTAAGCCTTTCCTGGAAATTGTCACAGTTGTGTAAAGGCCACTGCACTGGCCTCCCTAGAAATGACTGTTCCTATGGCTTGAGAAACGAAGGGAACGGGGACACTGAGGAATGAGCATCCCAGAGCTGCTGGTGGGCTGAGCAGGACTCGGTTTGGTGGCCTTCTTTGGTGGCAAAGAGGAAGAGTTGAGGGTTTGGAGCAGTTTGTGCCCCAGCGCTCCTGCCCAGCTGGGCACACATTCTCTGGGGTTAGTGGGATGCATTCTTCAGTATGGCTGAATTTTGGAGGTGCTGGAAAATTGTCCCGTGCCAGGCTGGAGGGAAGATCCTGAGAAATGTCATGTGCTGACAGGCTAAGTGGAAAAAATGCTAAGGTTTGCTCGGTTGAAGTGTTTTGTTCTGTCATCTCTATGAAAAGCTGAGAAAAAGGGAAAAACGAAACATTTCAAAATTTAATTAAACTGCACAGAAAGCCCTTTTGAACAGAAAGCAAATGTTCAGTGACTGCTCAAGCAGCATGTTTTGATTATTTGGGATTTTTTTTCTCCCAAATCTTTTTTTTTTTTTTCTTTTCCCTTGGGTCTGGAAATTTAGTGACACCAAACCAGTCAGAGAAAAAAAGGTTTTGGTTTGGATGAATCTGAAGTTTTTCAACAACAACATATTTTGTGAGAAAATTCCCTGCTGCTTCTGCTCATCAATAAAGTTGATGAGTTGAACCAGTCTCATGGCTGGCTAGGGAAAAAACGATCCCCCAGTTAGAGAAGTGGATAAATAACTTGGCACAAAGTCCTTCTCTGTTGACTCAGTTTACTTTGTGGACCCGGGCATGATTGTCATAATAAATTAAAGCATGAACGTTCCCATTTGTCACTTCACCACTTCCTTTTGCTGCCTTCCACCATGTGGTAAAACCATTAGTTTTAACACAGAGAGAAGAGAGCAGATGAGGGGAAAAGAATAATGCTGGAATTAAGGGGAGCGAGGGGAGGACTTTCAGGGTGGAGTGAAGGCACTGCTGAAGCAGACACAGCACCAGCTGCATATCCAAGAGGGGCACAGTCTTATCAGGGTCGTTGAGGTTTGTCATCTCTCTCTGGAGACAAAAAGGAGATTGTGGTTCTTGTGGGACTCACCAACAACCGCCTTCCTAGTTCCTAGCATAGCCCCACCTCTGAGGGTAGAAGACCCCTCTCAGTCACTCCCTGTCCCAGTATTTTGAGGAGCCGTGCCCTGACCTGCTCAGGTGTGAGATGTTCCTGCTGCCTAGCACAGCTTCTCCTCGTTATCCCGTGGCTGTGGTGATTTCCTCCAGCTCCAGGAGGATGTGCTCAGAGCAGGCCCCTCGTTGACAAGGTGTGAACAGATTGATGGCCATCCCATCCCATCCCACCTGGAGCAGACCTGGCCCAGGAGGGCTTTCCGGGGAATCCCCCACCAAGGAGGAGCCTCCAGGAACGGGGGGTTTGAGCTCAGAGCAGGAGCAGAGGTCACATTCACAGAGGGAGGAGGAGTCGTGTACCTGTGCTGGGAAGCTCAGAAGAATGTAAGTCTGGGATGTGAAAGCGTCCCACTCCTGAATTATGATTATTTATTGCCCTGATAGTGCCTGGAGGCTCAGCCTCGTCGTGCTGAGGACTCTGCAGACACAGAAGGGGCAGAGAGACAGTCCCTGCCCTGGAGGGGACTGAGGGAACCCTTCCTGCAGGGAGCTGGGAGCAGGTGTGGCACATACCCATCAACCTCGGGGAGCTCTCTGGAGCCTGGGCAAGTGTCAGAGAGACAGCAAGCCCGGGAGAAAGTTGGATGTCAGTTTTCACCTCCCTGGTTTCAAAGAAGGGGGTTTACTTGGTTTTTATTGGTTTTGTTCTCACCTTTCTGCTCCGGTAGTGACTATCTCCAGGTAAGATGAGAATTAACAGGAAATTTGTAGTGCTTTTGCTAAAAATCTGGGTGCTGAAAGATGTGATTCGGTAATTTAGTCTCTGTCTTTAAGCAAGTCACTTCTACTTGGACTTTTTTGGAAGGTAATTCAGTTCCTAGACCCCATAATGGCTCTTTAAAAGTCTAGTGCTTTTTGTCTTTTAGTGGCTCCGTTTTCCTTAGTCTATGTGCATAAGAAATCAAATGAATAAAGAAATAAGCTCCTGCATGAGCAGCGGGTTTAATGAAGTCTGGTGTCCCCATGGACTTGTATCTTGTGTCTTACAACTCAGAGAGCTCGTGACATCCCTGTCCTTGCTGTGTCCCCACCACCCACGTGTGGGCAAGGCATAAACCGTGCCATTTGGAGATTTTGGGGTGAGAACCTGCTAGTGCTGCTCATGCCAGGAAACTGCTGAGGTTTTAATGCCTCTCCTTCATTTGGGAAACTCATTGAAACCTCTGCCCCTCCGTCAGGTTTGCCCAAGGTTGGACCGTGGGTCCCAAAGCTGTGAGATCAGGAGGGAAGGGTGTGATTTTTGGGGGAGTCAGGCTCACACAGGGAATCACTTCCCTCCTGGAAACTTGGGGAGAAAAACTGCTAAATGTTGAGGAATGCTGTGCTTGTTAAGGGTTAGAGAGCTGCTCTGAAGCTCAAAAAAGAGGGGACAGGGCATTGTGCACCTGGGTGGGACATGGTGCTTCTTGAGTACTTTAGGCAGAAAGGGAAGCAGGAGAGAGATGGAGAATTCTTTTTTCTCTTAGTTCTTAGAACAATCACCACCAAGAAGAAACTTGGCTATTCTTAGTTGCATCAAGGGGCTCTGCATAATCTTTCCTGCTGAATTATGGAATATGATAGCTTTTATTAAATCCATTACAATTACAGCCTCTCTGCTGCACAGGTTTAGAATATGGAATAACTAGGGTGCATAATTTCAAATAAATATTTAAGATTCTGATGCATGATACAGTTTCAGACTCTTAAGAGATTGAATTATATTTAGATAGGGCTGTTTACTTTTAATTCACACAAACTTTCCTGTCCAGCTACTTTATAGTGCTGGATACTTTAAAAAGAAATCTTCATACTGGGAAAAAGATCAGGGCTGGTGCTGTTTCGTTCCAGATTTGTCTGTGGTGGTGATCTGGGGCTCCTGTAGAGTAGCTGGGTAAGTCAGATTTTATTTTTTCTGCAAGTTGGAACTAATCTTAGGATTAGCATGCCACTGGAAAAATCACTAATAAAACTGTTGTCAAAAAATTAGGACAAATTCTGTTGAACAAAGAAGTGGCAAGTGGTGTTCTTGCGCCCTTTGGACTGTGGGCACAGCGGTGACAGGAGAGTAGGAGATTTGAACGTGCTTGTTGAACCCGAGCTCCATCAAGTTCTCCCTTGCTCGTGGGCTTCCTCCTGTGCTGTCCTGCCCACTTTTGTGGGAATTGCTCCCCAAAACCCACTAGTAATAGGAACACCTGCTCCCCACATCACCAAGGACAGTCAGAAACTCCCAGAGGACGAGGCGTGGACAGCTCACCTTGCAGCTGTCCAGGCACTTGTCGGTGGAGCTCCTGAAGAGCCGCTCACCCCGTCACCTCTTTGAGGAGCAAGGATGGAAATTCCTGAGCGTGAGACGGAGAGGGAAACCCCCACTATGGATGGCTCTGCGTCCTGCCTTTGCCTTCCCCACACCTGCTGCCTCTTCCACCCTCCTGGAAGATGCTCAAGGTGCCCTCCGGCCGCTCCTCCGCTGTTAACGATGACCGGCGGGCTTCAAAAGCCTTGCTGTCACCGCACCTCATCCTCGAGCAGCTCGGCACTCGTTCCAAGGTGTTTGAAGAGCTTCCCGGGCGGCCCTTTTCCAGGCTCCAGCCCCTCGCCGGGAGCGCTGGCGCTCCTGCCCGCACTTTGCTGGCTGCGACCTCGCTGGCGTTCGCCTGCGCCACGAAAATGAGCAGCCGGAGCGACGTGTCGTGTTTTCCGTGGCGCGGCGGGCTCCGAGCTGACAGCGCCGGAGCTCGCGTTCCAAGGGCTAAAGCGCTTGGCAGGTTTCTCAGTACCGGCTTTTTTCGTGCCCCCGAGTGGGTCATGGAGCGGAAAAGGGGGTGGAGAGGGAGGAATGTGTGCGGGTGGGAGGTGGGGGAGAGTTAGCGGGAGACGAGGGCCGTTTGCAAGCCACCAGCTCTGGCTGTAACTCCACGGGCCTCGTGGTGCTGCCGAAGGGCCCGTCGGAGCGCTTGATTGACTCGGGGCTTGATGCTGCTTGCCACTTAGCAGCACTTGTCTTTGCTCATTAGCGGGGAGATCGTGGGCGAATATTTAGATATTCAAGAGAGGAAATGTTAATCTTTGCGGCGCTCGCTGAATATTTAAATGAGGCAGCAGGCAGCTCTGCTCTGTGCTTGACCCAGACTTGCGGTGCCGAGCCAAGGGAGGGGTTTATAGCCCGGTGCCTCCCTGCTTTGGGGCTCAGGTCGTGCAGGGCAGTTCAGACCTTCTCAGAAAAGGCAGCCCTGATAGATATAAGTGACACGGAACTTTGGTCTGGCCACTTTTAGGCACACAGAAGTGCCTCATGAAACTAGAGGGGTGCTGGCTTGGTGTTGGTGCTCTGCTCTAGGTAAGAGGCGTCCTCATGCTGAGGTCGAAGGTCGTGATGAGTGGTAGAATCAAAGAAGGAGCTCTCAGGGTGTAGAAGAGGAGAAAAAAAAAGAACATTCTCTTGAGGTCTGGAGAGGCAGATGGTTCAAATAACGGCATTAATTAGGAGCTGCACGTGTTTGGAGAGGAACATGGGGTGTGTGCTGGTGTGAGACCACCTGTGCCCTTGGAGTCTGAAATGCTCTCAGGTGGGGTGACTGCACTGACAAGCTGCAAGCAGGAAAGGAGACAGCCTTGCGTCTCATTACTGCCAAGAAGTTTTCTCTGTATTGACTCATTTCACTTTATGTCCCCTTTATTGCTGCCTTCTGGAATTATCCCAGACAACAACCATGCAAGCAGCAAAATCTAATTTGAGAATGTTGCAGCTTGGTAGGAAATGAATGTTGAATTAGCAGTCCCCGATACCTGCACTTGGAATCTTGATTCTTTCCGATCAGAATCGCATCAGGAATGTTCTGTGCAGCATCTATATCCTCTTGGGATTGTGGATATTAACATCTGCAGTAGTTCTTTGTAGAAAAGCTCTAGACTGGGAGTTACTTATGGCAATAATAACGTTAGATAGGGTTAAAAGACAAATATATCACATCTGATGAAGGGCCAGGAGAATTAAATCTGGCAGCTGCTTGTTTCACCCATGTTTTAAGGGATCATAACCTAAAATGCCCATGGCACAGGGTAAAGGAGTAGGTGAGTTCAGATCCTGCCAGGTGCTCAATGCCTCCCCTGACCTGGCTGTGTTTCTGGGGGTCACAGCCTCTATATTTAAGGCAATTCAGTCAACCTGAAATTATTCTCACTTAACTTTATTCATTTACAGCAAAATCGCCCAGGAAATTATTTCCTTACTCCTGAATGCAGTCACTGGCTACATCCTGCCAGGATGGAGTGAAAAACATTTCTCTGGATTTTATTACTGATGGAGTTCCTGAACACAGTTTGCATTTTCTGTCTCTCGTGTTCCAGTAGCTGCTAGTCAATGGAATATTTCTGCAGTGAATTTGAGGCTCAGAGGATCACTTGGGAGCTGTAGAACTCCTTTTAGTGGGAATTAGAAGCCACTTTCTGTAGGTTTAGGCATATCTGACAGTTCCAGCCCCCTGTTCTCAGCTGTGCCTTCCTACCTGGGCTCTCTTCCTATTTTTCCTTGGGCGTTTTTTTTTCTTTCTGTCTTTATTAGTCTTTTCCTTTATGTCATATCAGTGCTTTGGGGAATTTTGGGGAGGACAGCTTGTTCTTGTTGCACTCTCCTTGTGACCTTCACTCAAGACAGGGGGTCAGCAGTGCAAACCATGCTTTTATTCCTCATGGGAATTCCGACTGTCCACTGGGAACGAGAAGCAGCAGATGCATCTCACCAGAGCCACCAGAGAGCAGTGACTTCAGTCACAGCCACACTTTTAATCACCCACTGGATGCAGACTGGCAGGCTGGTGGTGACAGGCACCACATCCCACGTTCCTACCATCTGCTTTCCCTTTTTAGGCTGTGGGTGCCAGGTTGGCAGAGCTGCTCCGTGTGCCCCCTAAATGGCTGCGTGTGCTGGGTTTTTGCAGCGCCCTCTCTGAGCCTGCTCTCACGCTCAGCCTTTCTCACTGCTGTTCCTCCTGACTGAGCCTGGCATTGTGTTCAGAAAGCTCTGGCTCGTAGCTCTCTGCACGCAGAGGGCACTTGCTGCTCTAGGGTGACACAGTAATGGGCGAGAGCATCAGAGCCTCTGCCGCGCTTGGGTTTGTCAGCTGCGCTCGGGCGCATCGCACCCAGCCAGGAACATTCCTGCTGCTGCTGCTCCCAACGATCCTCCCCTGTCAGAGCCCTCCCTCCTCCTCCCTTCCCTCTGCCTGGAGCCCACTGGGGGCAACCGGGACTGGGGGGCAACAGGAAAATAAACCTGGAAGAGCCCGACAGCCAATTCCCACCAGTGGAGCACAGATCCTTTGTGGAAGCGTCCCCATCTTTGCACTCCCTGAGGGTTGTTCTCCCCTTGCTGGGTTTGAAATGACGATCAGCGTAGGGAAACAAAAGCAAGTTTAACTGGGGTTTGTGCCAAAGAGCCAGTATAATGTCTCTCTGGGTGGATCAGGCTCCATCCATCACCTCTTCCTCTGGAGCTTCTGTCCTGGCAGGTGTCTGCAGAGGAGGTGGAGAACTGGAGGGGCTCAGAGAGGTTCAGCACAGCAGCTGAACTTTCCTGAATGACCCTGATAAGAGGACAGGGCACAAAGCTGTGGGATTCCATGCCCAAAGGCTAATCATGGAATGGTTTGGGTTGGATGAGCTAATGATCTTCTAGTTCCAACCCCTGCTATGGGCAGGGACATCTTTCACTAGACCAGATACTTGATTTTAAATATTACACCTCTTTTCTACATTTTTTTCCTGCAGTTTAAGGTTTGTTCCAGCTGCTGGTGCCAGATGGGCCTCTGGCTTGTCATGGAAAGTTTCATCTCTGTTACTGCTTTGAATCTACCTGTGATGGTTCAAAGATAAAAGTCATTCTCTAATAGGTTTTGGAAGCTGGTGGGAAACAGATACACACAATGAATCGCTGAGAGGTTTGTCTGATAAAAAATTGTTGCCAAGCTGAGAAAGTTGGGGCTGTTCAGTCTGGAGAAGGGAAGGTGGTGTGGAGACCTCAGAGGCCCTTCCAGGATCTGAAGGGGCCTGCAAGGAAGTCTGACATGGACTGTTCATCAGGGACTGCAGTGACAGGACAAGAGGGAATGGCTTCAGACCGGAAGAGGGGAAATTCAGTTGAGATGTACAGCAGGAATTGTCCCTGGGAGGGTGGGCAGGCCCTGGCACAGGTTGGGCAGAGAAGCTGTGGCTGCCCCTGGATCCCTGGAAGTGTCCGAGGCCAGGTTGGATAAACTTGGAGCAGCCTGGGCTGGTGGAAGGTGTCCCTGCCCATGGCAGGGGGTGGCACTGGATGGGCTTTATGGTCCCTCCCAACCCAACCCATTCCATGGTCGATTAGGATGGGCAGTAACGTGCACTAGGACAGATTCAACATTGGCTTGAAGACTTGTTTGTAAGGAGCAGGAAGGATCCTGTGCTGCTCTACCTCTTCTTCCTAAAGGGGTTTCCACTCTCTTTAGCCCTCACTGCTTGACCTCCAACAGGAGTTATTGCAGTGAATTTCAGTCTATGTGCAGAGACACTCCTGTCCCCAGGATCGTTCCTCTCTGGTTCCTTCCCTCCCCGATGCTGTTGTTGGTTCATTGACTTCTGGCTTTTGTTGTTGTTGGTTTGGTTTTGTCCTTTTACAAATGAAAAAAGCAATAATTAAGAAATAAGCCTTCCCTTCATCCCTGACCAAACCCAGAAACCAGAAACAAAGCAGGCAGTTTGTGATTCTTGATTGCGTGTGGCAGGAAGAAAATATTTAATTCATTTTCCAGCCGTGAGCCATTGTGAACTTGAAAGGGACGTTGTCAAGTAATGTGATTTTCCCACAAAGTGTTGCAACGTACCGAGCAGAGTGTCTTTTTGGTGTGGTATCTGCCAGGCTCCAGAAAGGAAAACGCTACTGAAGCAGCTCCAGCTGGCTGTGAGCCCAAGCTCCATTCCCAAAGCCAAGGTAATGGCATCAGCGGGGCTGGCAGGAGAGGGCAAACAAAACAACCTCGGGGGCTTCACTGCAGGCTCCCTTTGGAACAGCTTGAGGAGAGGAAGAGGTGGGGGAAAATTGTTTGTCCAAGTGAAAACTGTTAAAAATAATGATAAAAAAAAGCCCAGTGGGGCAAGTTGTGTGGAAATCCAGGACCCTGGGGAGCTGTCAGTGTCAGGGAGCGATTTCAGCAGGAAAAACCTAAATCTGTAATTCTTACAAGTAGCGAAATGGTAAATGATAATGGTATTTTGATAATAATCCCACTTCAGTTTTTTAAGGCGTGGTAGATTCTGAGGTGTAAATAGTTTATTCTTCTGTCCTGTATTTATCATTATGTCAATATTCAGTAAAGGGATACCTTTTGATACCAACAGTTAACCTTTGAGCTCTACCAAACAAGCTGTGGGTCCCCAAGGACTGGTGGATTTGGGCAATTTGGAGTTTTCAGTTCCATGTTCTGGTTCAGCCCACTTATATTTCTTTGATTACGAAGATCCCTAGGGAAACTGCTTCTGGACCAGTTTAATCAAGGGCTGCTTTGGAAGCATTTTAACTGTGGAGACACAGTTTTATCTTTCCGTGTATTTTAGAACAATAACAGGGCCTATAATAATATAAATAAATAATAATATAAAGAAAACATTGTGCCATGGGCCTGCATCTGAGCCGATGTTCCCTCTCAGCAGGGGTCACATAACCTGAGCTATCTGGGTGCATCTAAAGCACCTTGGAGCAACAGGAAAGGTGTTAATTGTGCTAATGAGGAGTGCAGGGGAATGAGCTCCCAGCTACCTCCATCCGTGTCTTTGGAGTTGTGTGATGGCAGAATTGACCCCAAGGATTTTGAGGTCATTTCAGAAGCTGGAGGGACTCACAGGTGCTCTCTGGTTCCTCGCGTTGCTGTTCTTACAGTGTTTGGGATGAATTGTAATGGAAGAATCAGGCTGGATTTTTCCTGGCTGGCAGAAGCGGCCCAAGACTGCAGAACCATCCTATCCGTGGTGGTTAAACCCCCCCTGTGCCCCTGCCCTGCCCTGACTGGTTGGCCATCACTTCTCTGGACTCTTCATCTCAAAGGAAAAGACCCAGAGCCATCTGTACGTTGCCACGTCGTTAAGATCAGCTACGGGGGGCTTGTTTAGAGCCTCCATTCTCTGTTTTCAGTCAGTCCCAGCAGGAGCAGATGAGTTTAATCCTCTGTTCCGTGTGTGTGATGAGTTATTCTGTTATGCAGGATGGGCTTTGCCTTTTGTTCTGTGCTGTTGGGCAGGAGCCAGGGGATTAACGCAGGCTGGAACATCATCCATGGCATGACACTGCATAGGAGGTGTTGAGTGGGGTACTGGCAGGTACTGGTTTATTCCTGGCCCACCCATGGGCTCATTTTGGAGCTGTCTGTGCCTTCTCTGTGTTATGCCATCTCTCTCCTCCCTGGAAACATCAGGTAGTGGGGCTTTCTTACGTTGGAGGGGATTGCTGGGCTGGTTTGCTGGAGTGAAGTGTTCCTCAGGTGTCTGTAGAAGTTCCAAGTGGTACATTGTGTGATCACTGTCCTCTTCCCTTTGCCCTGGTGAACAGTAATTGAATATAGAAAACCACAGAATCCCAGACTGGTTGGGTTGGAAGGGACCTTAAACCCATCTTGTTCCACCCCTGCCATGGGCAGGGACACCTTCTACTGGCCCAGGTTGCTCCAAGCCCAATCCAACCTGGCCTTGGACACTCCCAGGGATGGGGCATTTGCCTTCAGCTGGGCACTGTTGACTTGCTGCAAGGGCTCCCAGCTGGTCTTCACAAAGCAAGGACCTTGTGAAACATTTTCCACTCAAAAAGGCTGTTCCACAGCCCAGGCAGGGCTGATACGAGGCTTGGCAATGTTAGAGGGTTTAGTTCTCAGCATTCCTTTTTTTAACTTTTTAATTATTTTTTTTTTTAATGATTGAGCTTTAAAAATAACACAGAACTTGCACCTACTGCCAAATAGCATTTGAAGGAGGGTTTTTTCAGTCAGGAGGGATCATAAAAGCATAGGAATACCTGCAGAGGTGGCCTCAGAGACCAGGTCAGTCTTATTTCTGCATGGCCAGTAAGAAACACTTCAGCAACTGATATCAAAGTGATTTCTGTAGCAATGAGCATCCCAGTTCAATCCAGCCTTGTGCCAGAGAGCTGTTGTGCTAATATGTTTTGAATTTCCTAAATGAACCCAGTGGTGCAGGCCAGTGGTCACATGGATTTCCAATAACAGGTGAGATGACAGGGTGGAACATTCAGGGCATCAACACTTAGTGGCAGAGGAAAAAGAAGGAAAAAGTTATTCAGTAGGGTTCAAAATAATATGTAGATAAAGACATAATATTATTAATACAGAAGAAATCATTTTTTTCTGGAGGAAAAAGTGGCAAAGTAATTGAAGCATCTCTTTCTGTTGGTGTTAGAGTTGTTAATATGACTCAATATTGAGGAAACTTCATGCTCTGTGTAAGGAAACCAAACTTTGTGAGTGTGGAAATGTCATTTTGTCTGGAATACTTATTAGCATGGGAATGCATTGGAAGGATGGAGCATGGCCCAAAATTCCTCCAATTTCTCAGGAGGAGAAGGCACAGCAAGGGGTTAAAAGGTGTATTTGGAGTCGCTGGAGGAGGAAGGGAAGAGGAAAACTTGGGAGCAGCTCAGTATCAGTGAATGCTGGCAGGGGTTCCTGCTGCAACTGAGCCCTTCTCAGGTAATAAAGTTGAGTCACTTGGATAACAAGAAGTGGGAATGTGGATGGGTTAAATGGATCACTTCCAGCAGCTCGGGAGGAATGAAAGGTCCAAGGTGTGAGTTAAACACCCTCTGTAGGCTCTACTAGTGGTTTACCAGAGCTACTTTCTTCTAGCTCTTCAAGTAATACCCAACATTTTCATTTCTACAAGTTCCTGCTCGGATTATCTCAGTTTTTTTCACTTTTGGCAAACTTTTTGCAGACGGAGGAGGCGGGATTGGGGCAGCCAGCACTGTACTGAGCCGTGCAGCGGAGCGCTGCGTGTTGTCTGGGCAATGACGGGTTCCTGGGCTGTACTTCAGTACCTGGTAACTAAACACGGCTCTGTGGTCAGCGAGCCATTGGTGTTGGCTGCGGAGGGAGGAGGCATTGGCAGTGCCCAGTGGAAGGCAGAGCAGTGTTACCCTCTGTCAGGGAGATGGGCTGGTGGGCTTCGGGACTGCTGCCTTGTGTTCTAATGTGAACGCCCACGTCTCTTAAGTCCGGCCTTAATTAGCTGTGTCGGTCTGGGGGTGCTGCTTTTGTTTGCTGCTGGGGTTTAGGTGTAATTCACTGTTTGCTCTCATTCTTTTGGAGAGAGAAAGATGTAAGAGCAGCTCTTGGAGTCAGGCTTTATTGACTGCCCGTGCAGTTCCTGGTGACCCTGACCCGCATCAAGAGATTGTGCCCAGGCAATGATTAGTGTGTCACCAGAACTCCCTGCTGATCGCACCAAGGTCCCACAGCATTCCGGGGAGCTGAGCAGAGAGGAGGAACCTGCGGGCCTTTCCTAATCCTTTTTTTCTCTGCCCAGATCTGTATGTGAAAGAGATCCTGGGCTTTCATTCCCGCTGATATTTTATTTAGGATCAGATGTGCCCCGAGCCCGCTGCTCAAGGAAGAACATGTGCAGAAGGACCAGTTCACGCCTCCTCCTTTGACTGGGCTTGCAGCGTGTTGGTCCTGACTTAATGGGGTTTCTGGTGAGGAGACTCCAGCCCTTTTTCCTGCGTGGGGCTTACGGTGAGGAGACTCCAGGCCTTTCTCCTTGGAAGCCAAAGGGAACGCTGTGATGGCTCCCTGCCCCGGTTCCTGCTGGGATTGAGGCGTGGTGTTTCTCACCCGGTGTGTCACTGGTGTTTATAGCCCTGCAGTGACGCAACCTCGTGCAATTTGCAGGTCTTAGAAGATACGATCAGGACAAAGTGAGATCTTGGAGCTCAGGCCCCAACAGGCAGCTGGTGATCCTGATCACCTGAAGGGCAGGTAATGTTGTGCCTGCACGCACACCCTGGTAACCAGTGCGTAGTCCCTGAAATTCCCACTTTTATAAATCCTTGCAAGTTGACCCTAAAATTGCTGTGAACCCGTTGAGAAAGGACCTTTTGCCTCTGCTTCACGAACTGTTGGTAGCTGGCAGTGGATCCACCTGCAGGTGTAGGTGTAAAATACCACGTCTCCAAGAACCAACCCAGAAACACCTCCAGCTGCCACAGGAGATGGCACTGGCTCTCCGTTTCTTGCTCTGGGTTTTTCAGTCCTTTTTTATGGATCTCAGTGACTCTGTTCCAAGGGCCCTGATGCCCAGTAAGTCCCAGCAGGGGCATGGCAGTGGTGCTGGGTGCGGCTGGGCGTCACTGGACTCTCCTGCTTGTCACCTCGTGGCACAGCTGGCTCTGCCACTGAGCTGTGCTGCTGGATGGGTCAGGATGTGCTCGGCCTGTGGCTGTTTCCCAGGGGTTCCCCAGCACCCCTGTGCCCCTGCAGTTCCCCCTTCCTTTCTCTTTCTGTCACCTGCCTGGGTCTGTCTCCCCTTCTCCCCAGCCCCAATGCTCTGTCTGGTCCAGACATCACTGCAGTGTGTGCATTATTCCCAAATAGTAATGATTTTATTCTGCTAATTCTCTGTCAGAGAGAAACTTCTTTTTTTCTTTTCTTTATTTTTTTTTTTGCTGTTTTCCCTCCTCACTCTTCCTCACCTTCCTTCCCTGCTTTCCTTTAGCAATCCCGTACTCCTTTTCCCTGTTTCTCCCGTGATCTGAGCACATTATTCCCGTTAAAGCTAATGGCTTTTACCTCCTAATGGCAGAGCTGTTCTCTCCTGTCCTTTGCTCTTTGGCAGCCCCTGAACTTTGCTATTTCCTGTGATGTTTGATAAGTCTGGAAACTCCTTTGGCAAGCACTGGAGCAGTGCAGGACTCGCCTGCGTCGTGTGTTTGAGTGGATGGTCACAGCTCCTCTTTGGATCCTCACACCTACACGCTGTCCCAGTTCGGCCCTGACAGCCTTTACTAAACATCCAGCCACAAAGTGAATTTTATGAGCTGTTATTATGGGCACGAAGCAGATTTTCCAAAGGGGGGAACATGGCAGGGAAATCCCTGCAGTTAAGATTTCCCAGTAGGAATGCACACTGCATCCTATTTTCAGTGGATGGAAGAGGTGGTTCTCACCAGCCAGGCCACCTTTAGTCCCTGATTATTGGGGGAGGATGTGGAAACCACAGCCAGCTTATACCCAGCACCCAACATTCCTGATTTCATGACTGCCCCCTCTGCACTCACTAATTTTGTGTCCCTCAGGGCGCTCCAGCATTCTATAAATGGTACATCAGGCTGGCAGGTGCAGAATAAACTCACTCTGAGGAGTTCTGGTGACGTGGCACCTTTGGCACAGATGTTCCAATGGCTTCTGCTTGTGTCAAGGAGGGGGAAAACCAGGGAGAGACCCCTCCGAAGCTTGGGCTTTGGGGCAGAGAGTGGCTGGGATTGTCCCCTGTGAGGACAAGACGTTCCAGGGTCTGCTTGAGGAACAACTGTAGGAAACAGATGGGTTTTAACATGTCATTTTACAGTCAAGAGAGTAAAGTCCCCTGGCTAAGCCCCAGCCTGGCATTTGGAGGATGCAGGCCCTGGTTGAGCAAACAGCTGGTGTTGACTTTATCCTTCCCTGCTGTGTTTTGGCTTGTTTAATAACACCTTCAGCACACGTGGGGTCTCCTCATGTGTCTCTGGCACACTCAACACAGGGCCCTTGGCTGAGGAGTTCCAGACTGTGTCGTGTGTCCATCCCACTGGGGTGACCACGTAAGTCTAGGAAACCACTGAGAGCTAAAGCTCCGAGCTGGATGCTCAGCCTGTATTTTAAGATTTCTTTCTCCTCTGCAACTTGCAGTTCCTTTGAATGATTTAAGCAGCAAATTGGTAGCCAACATATTTATTTGAGGGATTAAAAACCTACCTGATCTTTCCACTTCCATTATTGCTGCTTGTCATGAAAGCTGGGCAAGTTTTACACATTTTCATCCCCTCTCCGAGCAGGAGAACCCTCGTGGGACAGGTTCTCTGGTACAGGGGGACCGAACCCTGGTTGTTTTTGCTCCAAAACATCAAATCACCAGGTGCTGGGTGATCCCAAAGCACTGCCTGTGTGCTTTGTGGTAATCAAGCCTCGAAAAACAAGGAGCAGAGAGAAGGTGAAAAGCAGCCCTGTTTCCTTATTGCCTTTGAACTCGGAAGGCAGCAAAAGGGTTTTGTTTGTTGGAGAGAAGCGAGGTCAGCTTTAGCGGTGTTTCTGAACGCAAAAATATGTTTCTGTGGTGGTATTTATTTATTTTTTTTTAAAATCTTGTATGCGATATATTTTTATGGAGTTTTGACTTACTTTATTTACATATATTATAACCTCCCTACTGAGTAAACAAGAGATGCCCAGCTAAGCAAACAAGCCGCAGGGTGATGGGAGAGGGAGAGAGAAAGGAGAAGAACGGAGAGAGGGAGAGGAAAAGAGAGGTGGCAATAGGAAAAGGGTAAACAGACAGGCACTAATTAAGGCCTTCATCACAAGCAGGGAGATGTGCGAGGCTGACAGTCAGTCAAGCAGATAAGGGGAGATGAGTTAAAATCTAGCCCCAGGTTTTGAAGGCCCCGGGGCCCTGGCAGACAAGAGCACAGTGAAAGCACAGGAAGCCACTGAAAGGTCATTTGCATGAAATGATGTTCAGGATCTTTGCTGTTGTTGTTGCCCTGATGGCTTTAACCCGTTCCTGGCACAGAGATAAGACGCTGTACGTGGCTCAGAGGCTTTTTGGGTGGCCTTTTGGGAGGTCTTCTCCAGGGCCGTGTGCTTGGCAGAGGGAGAGGGGGCTCAATTCCCACTGAAGGGGAGCTGATAGTCCCTGGCAAGTGATGTGCTCGCTCTCTAGCAGAGCATAAAAGGGAGAAATCATCAGAATGGGAGACTCTGGGCATGAAATGAGCCACAGGCTTGCCAGGCTGAGGGACGATGCAGTGACCTGCGTTGGTCAAAGGCATTCAGGTGTTCTGGGCGGTGAGTTTTGTTCCAAGAGCTGTGGACACAAATCTTAGGGGTTCCCCTGATGGAGCGACACCAGAATCTGTCGTCACCTGCCCTTGCTGTGGTGTCCCAAACATGTCACGACTGTCAGGAGCACCGTGCAGGTGGCTCCTCTCTGCCTCTTCAGCTGGAACTGTAAATACATCCACAATTTCTTGGCTTAGGAAAGAATGGGCAAATTGTAGCTTCAGTCTCTTCTCCCCGAGCTGCTTCAGGAAACAAGATCTTGCTCGGATCTCCAAGGGAATTCTGACACTGTAATTATTATTATATGTTCTCAACGTGCTTGGGCAGTTCGGCAGGTTGTAATTCTTAGTGACATGGCAGGAGAAATGAACACAGGAGAGCTCCCCGTTCTGGAAGAGTCAGAGAGCCCAGCACAGTTTTTTCCCCCCAGTGTGTGTTTAGACATTTGGTGAGTCACAGTCGTTACTCTTCTGCTTCTCCTTCTGAAACAAAAACTGGTTATGGAGCAGTGGAGTAGATTAAATGGGGGTCTGGGCTACTGGGCTGGAAGGTTCTGCTCCAAACCACGGCCACTTCATTACTGCCTGACCTTCTCCAGCTCCTGTCAGCTCGCTCTGAGTAATGTATCTCTCTGCTACAGAAGGGCAAGAAGCTTTACTTGCCTCCAAGGTGGGGAAGGATTGGAATTATTGTCTCTGGGTTATTTTTTTTTATCTTGGACCCCGGTGCAGGTAAAGCAGTGGTTAACAGCAGAGCAGGGGGTGCTAAGGCTGCATGTTAAAATGCCAGGCTTGAAGCCAGACCTTGTTGGGAAGCCAGTGAGGTCTGGAGAGATGTCAGCCTGTTAAATGTCCCGTCTCCCAAGGAAAATCTCACTGAACATTTCCAGTGGGGTGAGCTCCTTTCAGAGTGTAGCCGGTTTCAGGCTGGAAGGTTCCAAGGTGAAATCCGCCTTAGACCAAGACTGAACACATCTGGGGTGTTCGGGTTGGCAAGCTCTTGTGTTTTCCCCCTGGAATGGGTGCTGTCCAAGCCAACATTCCCGGTTCAGGTGTGAAGTCTCTGGCTCAAGCCCATCAGGAGCAGATTATCTCATTTAGTGCTGTGGCCGCGGCTTCCCTGCGATGATGGTGTAACTAATTAATTTCTCTGCTTCTAGGACACAAATCATCAGGATAATAGAGACATTTGTTTCCTTTGAAAGATGCCAAAAAAGTGTTTCCAAACTTTCCTTCTGCTTCCCTTTGCTTTTTCCCCCCTTTCCTTTTGCCTACAGCTCGCCCTGCGTCCCAACCCAGTGTTATGGTGTGCAAGGAGCCCATTTGTAGGGATATTTTTAAAAGCTCCTGTATGGAATCGGTGGAGAAGATGGCACGTAGGATTCCAGGCGGTATTCCTGTGTCAGGAATAGTGTCGTGGTTGAGAATGGTTCTCCAAAGCAGGAGCTGTGAGCACGGGTAGGAGTAGCAGAATATAGATAGCCTTTGGCTAACTGCTCATTGCTCCTGCTCTCGGTAGCGTTTGAAAAGGCCACCGTCATCAAGTAATTTTTCATCTAATTCACTGTATGTAATAGCTTCTTTAAGAGCCTGGAAATTATTTTATTTGCCCTTTTACTCTGGACAAACAGCAGTTTCTTTTTCTTGGCCTAACATTCCATCGGGAAGACAAACCCAAGCCCTGTTCAGGGTGTTTTTGCTTCAAATTCCACATAATGCCAGGGCTAGCATCAGCCTAAGAGGAGGAGAGTTCTCAAAAGCGTGATTAATTTGTTCAGTGTAGGACCTTGAAAGCTGAGCAAGTGGAAAGGAAATATTGATTATTAAGGGTGAGGTCTATGGTTTGGAAAGAAACTTTATGTTGGTGTAGTAAGAGAGATCAGTGGATTCGTATGTTGAGGGAAGTCATTTGTATGAAAGAAGAGCCCCTGTGCTCGTTTAAGGAGGAAATACATGTCGTTCCTTTCCGTGTTCTATGGGAACATGCTGCTGTTGAGAGACACCCCTGTGAAAGTCCTGCAGTGAAATATTCGGAACTGACCCTTTACCTCGGGGCGAGACACAACCTGGAATTGCGGATTTCCCTCCATACCGATAGCAGAGAGGGCCGGGGCTGAGGATGTGACATGGACTCTGTAAAGCAAATGGGAGAAACATCACCCTGCTCCTTTTCAGCCACTGGATTTGATTGTCCACTGTGAGTCTCCAAGAGGCTTCACCCTCCCGTGCAGGGTGGCCTTGCTCTCCAGGGAAGAGCAGCCTGGGCGCCCAGCACAGCTCACGGAGCGAGCTCCCCATTCCGGCAGGCTTTAGGTAATCTTGGGAGCGCAGCTAAGCTCGAGGCTTTGCCAATGGCAGCAGCAGAAGCTGGGAAAACACCGACGCATTTTCTGCCCTCTCTCTGCGCTTCAGCCCCAAACGTGCCTTCAACCCCTGCCCTTCTGGGTCAGGGAGGAGAGGCAGCCAAACATCTGTTACGGACCACGACCGTGTTAAAAAAATACCAGGTTGCATCCAACTCTCCCTTTGGAGATCCTCATCCGAAGACGAGGCCGGGCTGTGCCACGCCAGCGTGCCGTGATCCGTGCCCAGCAGTGTGGCACGGGCTCGGAGAGGCTCGCTCCCCGCAGGGAGCGCCTTGTGAGTTCCCAAAGCCCGAGCAGGCGATTTTTCTCTCTTCCTCTCTGTCTTTTTTCCCCTCCTTTCCGCCCGGGAAGGATGCAGCATCACAGACCTTGTCACCCGGAGCTTAGAGGACAGCAACCATATGCCTTCCGACCTGCCCTTGCTTTGCTAGGAAAGCTTCAGCCTGCTGGGCATTTCCCATCAGAATCGTTAAGGGAGAAGGGCTGGGATGTGGCCCGGGCTGGCGTTCCTCTGGTGCTGAGCAGGGCTGGAGGAAGGGGGAGGGCGAGAGGGGAGCGTGGCAGGGGGAGGAGGGTGAGGAGACCGGGCTGCCAAAGAGGAGGAGGAGGGATGGAAGGGAGGCGAGATTGGCATCTTCGTGTGCACGAGGCCGGCCAGCGTCAGGACAGCTTGATGAGCCTGCAGGCTCCCATCTCTCGCAGTCGTTCTGATTGCAGTGATGGGCTTGTCTGGTGGCTTGGACACCAGCTTTTGTTATCATGCTCTGCAACATTTGCAGCGGCGGGGAAAGAAGGGAATGGAGGAGGTAAAGAAGCCCTGGAGTCACACACACACACACACAAATCAGAGACAGGAAAGGGAGAGAAACAGCTTTGGCTCCAGGCTATTGATTTTGTTCCCTGACACTTGCTCATTTCCCACTTAGTGCTGCTCGCTGTGGTACCTTCCCACTCCGGCTACAGCATCTCCTGCAAGGAATGGTGACCTGGAGTGGCAGGGGCTTGGCAGCTGGGGGGGTGATCCGGTGATCCGAAGCCACTTTGGAAAGAGTGCCCTGTGCTTGCAGCAGCACGTGACCGCTCTGGTGTGTCTGCACACTCACCGAGGAGACACGTCCACGTGCTCTTCTCACTGACCCTCCCCGTGTGTGCCCTGGGCTCCTTATCTCTTCCAAACACTCCTTTGCTCCCCCAGCCTCTCCATCAGTCTGGTCCTGCTATCACGGTAGAGGAATCTGGAGGCAGAGCTGTCCAAGTTGTGTCCTAGAAAAGTGATGTTTTTTGGAGGTGTGGCCCCAGAGCTGCACTGTCACTGCCGAGGCAGCAGCTTTGCCCTCAGCTGTGGGCCAAAACCCTGGGCCAACACCACACAGGCAGCATCAGCCCCTGGTTGGTTTTCCCTTGGTCCTAACTTTATTCCCAGTGAACAGGGCGTTGTGCCAACAGCAGTTCTCATCTTTGCCCGTGTTCATTTTTTTAGTGTAACCAACTGCTTATCCCCATCGAAAGGGAAGGAAATTCCTGGGGGACAGGAGGGGTTGAGGGGAGCAGGGCTGTCACTGAATAGCACCAACCTTGGTGCTTGAAGTGTTTGAACCTCTGCTGTGACGGCCAATATTTTATATCTTCTGAGGCTACTGGGGATTATCAGATAATTAATTGCCTTTACAGCAGCACCAGAAAGTTTAGGGGCACGGAGAAGATGTGCTGAGTTGAGGCTCCTTTGCTGGCAGCATCACTGCTCTTTATTTAGCTGCTTCTGCCAGAGCTTGGAAGTTTAGTTCAGCTTTGAGAGAAGAAAGGGGCTTTTGGGGTGATGTAACTCCTTGGTCACCGTCTCCCTTTCTGGCCCGAGCACACACAGATGCACAAACACACATGCACACAGCCAGTTTTCCCCAGCTTTGTGTCAGGGGATGTTGGAATGCCATGGCTGGCAGGAGCTACTAACTGGATTAGCTGGTAAATCCATCTGGAGCTCCCAGTGGGAGGGATGGACAGGTTCAAGATGAATAACAGCTTGTCTGAAGCAGCAAAATGGATTGTTCTCTGAAAAAAAGAAGGAGGGGAAATACCCTTTTTCTCCTTGCAGAGTTTTGCCTCAGACAGGGAAGTAATTTCAAGAACATAAGGAAGGAGGAGATGGTTTTTGACAAGGGGTTGATTCTTACTGTGTTGCTAAATACGGCAGTCCGTCCTTTTTCAGCGTATTTAACTGCACCTTGTCCTCCCATGAAAGTGTTCCTTTACTTCCCAAAACTTCATAATGAATTTGAGACTGTGAGGAGTGATGCAGCTTATTTTTTTGCTTCTTCTTGGCCTCGTTTTGTTGTGCAAGATGGGAACCCCTTGCAGAACCGCGCCCTGGTGCTGCCCCCCGTGCATGGGCTGAGGCCACGGGGGCTCACAGGGTGCTGTCCCTGCTCCCAGGCTGGTGTTTGACCCGGGCTGATGGAGGGACAGCAGTGCCTTGTTTAACAAGGGCTGTGCTGAGATCAGCTTCCCCTGGGGCTCAGCAATACCCTCCCTGCGGGTTTACCTGTGCAAAGGGAGCAAACCAGCAGAATCTGAAATGATTATTGATAGATTTGAGCAAAGCTGCATTTGCTGATGGATTGCCCAGAGAAGTGGCTGAGGAAATAAAATTAGCTTTTCCTCCCTCTGCCCTCATCCTGTTGCCTAATGTTTCCCACACAAAGCCAAATGTGCTGGAATGAGAAGGGAAGAGCCTTTCCTTTTTCCTTCTGGTTATTTTACGTGTCCACAGTGGTGCCGGTTGTGCTGCAGGATTGCAAAAGCCATCGTGTGTTGTTGTTATCATAGAAAGGCTTGGCTTGGAAGAGATGCCAAAGATGACCCAGTTGCAACCTCCCCACCATGGCAAGGACATCTTCCAGTAGACCAGGTTGCTCCAAACCTGTCCTTGGACACTTCCAGTGTTAAGGGCGATATTCCTGCAGTGCCTACAGGGGTGGGAGAGGCTGAGGAGGGGAGGGGTGAGGTCCCGAGGGACCCCTTCCCTTGGAGCTGGGAGCGTGTCGTGCCCTGGAGTGTGTGTGCTCACTGTGTCCTTTAAAGATTCTTGGGACCAAGGGTAAGAGCTCTACCTAATAACAGTGATGATAATAATAACAGCAGCAATAATAAAAATCATTTTGGTGCCATTAAGCGGTGACCTAAAAAGCAGAATGGCCGATGAGAAGTCTTTGGTCTGATCTCTCCCCCTCCTCCTCCACCCACGTCTCTCTGCTTATTTCTCTCTTTCTTCTTTTTCTTTTCTTACTGATATGTTTTTTTTCTGCTCTGGACATATCCTTGAATCCCGGCCATTCCCCCAGCTTATGGGATTCCCATTATACACGCTTGATATTTAACAGCTTTGGCGTCTTCCATAGCTGGGAGTGAAAAGAGAAAAAACAGCTCAGGAACATAATGGAGCAAAATCTGCATACTGAGCCCTGGTTCCATGTCCCTTTGCACTGTTTACTTCGACCTTAAAAGCTACGAGCTGTGGCATCCACTCAGCCTTCATCAGCCCGTGCCGCCCTGACGCTGGCCTCGGAGACACGGCCCCCTCGCACCCGGAGCTCTCCGTGCCTCCTTTCCTCCGCTGCTCCGGTGCCGTGGGACCCTTTGTGGGAGCACAGTGTGTTCCCTCTGCTGCAATCAGAAGTCCTGGTGATGCCCAAGAGCTGAATTTCCCCCCGTGGGAATATCCGCCGTCTTCGGTCCCGTTGGGCGTTTTTATCCCGGGGCGAGATGTTGGTGTCCCGTCTGCAGAGCGGAGGAGGGGAGGGATGGTTTGAAATGATTGCTGTCATATTTATATAAAAAAATACTGTGCCACAAATGAGTGGAAATATGTCATCTGAAGCCCTGCCTCCTCACGTGCCAGCCTAGCTTTGCTGCCTTAAGGGCTCCCTAGAAATTCCCTTTTCTGGTGAAAAAGGGTTGGTGTCAGGTGGATCTAAGGGTCCTGAACAAAGCAGTAATGACCCCCAGCCTTCTCTCCCACTTGGTTTATGCTTCTCTTTTGTAATTTTTTTAAATTATTTTTAAAAACTTGCCTCTCTTTCCTTCCTTTATTCTCTTTTCTTCCTTCTCCCAGTGGATGTGAGTTTTATGGACAGCCAAGGAGCAGCACAGCAGTCACAGTGACCTGTTATATTAAAACTGGAAAAGTATCTCAAAAGTATTTAGACAGACCCCCTCCTCTGCCTGATCAAATTTGGGGCTCAGTCTGAACATTTTTGGGGTTGCTTTGTGTGAACCAGTGGGGACAATCGGACACTTCCAGAGGGCATTTCCTGTATTTACCTTGGATATTTGTTTTACAATAAGGGGAATTGCTAGGTTACGAAGGCTGTAAGAAAATAGCGAGGAATTTGGTCTGAATTAGGCAGCTCAGTTTTAGACATCTGAGAAAGACTTAATTTGTGTAGTTTTATATGGTCTGTGGCAGCACCCGCAGGTTTATCCCCCCGAGGAGCGACTTCTCTGCGGTGCTGTGGTCTTTGGGTCCTGCTGGGCGGCAGGGTTGGTGTGTTGGGTCTGTCTCATGCCCTGCCCTGGAGCTGAGACCCCATGAAAGGCTTGCTTCCCTCATTTTGGGCTTCAGCTCTTGGAAAAGCCATTGCGGAGCGTGCCTATCCAGGCTGGAAGTTGGCTCTCTCCTCTCCCAGCACAGCCCTGAGCCATCTCAGGCAGCTTCCTGTCCTGCCCTGCTCAGTCCACTCTTTAAAGACACCATGAAGAAGCAAATAACAGCCTGAAGTCCTTCCACACAAGCTGCTGCCGAGACCGTTGTCCCCTGGGACTGGAGAATCCCTGGATACTCACTTGAATTCCTGATTTCTATCCTGGAAGTGGGGTGACGCTTTGGCTCGCTGGGTTAACCCCCTTTCCTCAGCTGCACCTTTCAGGTTGGTAGATGGTCACGTATTTCCAACTCTTCCCAAGCAGGTCAGCATATTCTTCCAGGGCCATTATCCTGCTGCTCCCACGGCCTTCCTTGGGCACACAGCAGGGAGCTGCATCAAGGAAATGCATTAAGGCGAATCAGCAAGAGGGAAGGGTACCTCTGGGCCAACTCCCTGCTTCTCAATTATTTATACTTCATAATTTCCAGCAAATCACTGGCTGTTTATTGGGGCTCATCTATAATTGAAGAGTTTCCTAGATCACCGGCCAGCTTTGCTTAAGTTGTAGCTGGCCGTGCTTTTGAAAGCTGTTAGGAAAAGCCCACAGGGAAAGGCAGGGTCTCAGGAGTGGCTGGTCATCCATTGAGGATACACCCTTTTAATTTTTGGCTTTTGTGGGCACCTGGGACTGGGAGGTTTCCAGCGTGTGGTTTACCAGCTCCCTCTGACCGCACCACATCAGGCTGCAGTACCAGGATGACCTTGAGCAGGAGGTGTTTCGAGGATTCTGCCTTCCCGAGCCCTTGCTCGCACAGCGTGCTGCTTGTTCTGCCAAAAAAAAACCCCCAAAACCAGTGGAAGGTTTTGATGTTCCTGAAATTCTTGGAGAGGCAGTGAAAAAGGAGCTACTGTTCTGAACGGAGATGAAAAGCCAAAGCCTTGAAAACTTTCAAGAGCTCAGAATCTAAAAGGGAAAAACAAAAAAATCAAGTGCGTATTTGTGCAGGGAACAGAGTTGGATTTGCGTGCTTGGGGTGGCTCCTTCCTCAGGCCTGGCTGCTCTTGCTCCAATGACATTTCAGCTTAATTTATCTCTTTTAACTTCGAAATTCAATCATTTTGGCCGAAGCAGTCGAACCTTTCTGTTAAAAACCGCCAAAACGTGCTAATTTAAAAAAAAAAAAACCAAACCAAAAGGCATGGCGTTGTTTTCAAATTAAAAAATTATCTGCAACCAGCTCTTTCAGCGTGAAGAACTTCACACCGGAGCAGCTTGGAAATTGTGCTGTGAAAAGGTTTTGTTGAAGTGTTCCCAACCAGCTCTATCCATCACTTCCTTTCAGTGCTACCCAATAAAAATAGCTCCCACATCCCGCTGCCGTCGGCAGTGCCATGTTCCAGCAGGAGGAATAACTAAGCCAACGGAATGACTCACATTCCAAAGATAATATATAAGGTAGGGCCTGGCCAAGTGCTTCGATGCAAATTAGAACCAGCCTCAGCCTTCCTGCCCCGAGCAAAGGGATCGCAAAATATGATCTGTTGTTATTTTTTGATGTTTGCTGCTTTGGGTTTTGCACGCGTTCCCACTCGTGGTGCCGCCCGTGCCTCGGTGGAAGTGGCCGTGCTTTTCGTGCCGCCCTTTCTCCTTGCCTTGACCCCAGCTGAAAGCAGGAAGCGAGAGGACTCTGGCGAGGGGATTGGGTCTTGGAAAAAAGAGGTTTTTTGAAGCTCAGTTTCAGCTTGGGGTTCGGTTAAAGCAGATCTAGACCCTCACACAATTGAAATTCTCCCCTGCCGGGTTTCGTGCTGCGTATTGAGGGGGCAGAGTCGTGGATCTCGCAGAAAGCAGCCAATGCAATCCAGGATTCTGTGATGGGCACGAGCGTAAAGAACTGGACCACCGCGTTCCCGCGTGCCCACAGAGCCGAAAATATCCTTCTTAATTTGAAACACGTAAATCAAAGGCATGAAACTTTTAATTTTATCGTTGTTGCGAGGTGCTGAGCTAATACCCCAAAGTTTTTAGCTCGTTAATCCTGTCGATCTTCACAAAAGCACTCGTTCCGGCAGAGCGAGCCCTTCGTGTAAGTGCGGCTTTTCGGCCAGGTTGGTAGTGCTTTTTGGAGCAGCTCATGGTTTAGGGTGAATGCCTTTTAAAGCAATCTATAAATCTTTATGATCTTTGTTTTTCTTTCTCTTGCGTGCATACTTGGCAGGCGTTTCCAGTTTGCATCACCGAAAACTCGATTCGCCTACGTACAATGGGTGAGATTTGCCCACATCTGAAAAGCCAACATCAAGCCCTTTGCACCTTTTAAATCTTCCAAATAGGACTGGAGCGGGACATTATGGTTTGCCAAGCCATTGCAGTGCCTCCCCCTGAAGCTGAACCGAGTTTCAGCCAGGCAGAACGGAGGGGGCGAGGGTGGAGGATGAATTACTGTGACCTTGCAATGTGCTGTGAAAGAAAAAATGTATTTTGGGGGCTGCGGGACTGATTATTACTTTCTTTTCTCTGCGGCTTTGGTGTTTTAGATGGCTGCTTGGACTATTGCATGGCATTTTGGGCAGACTTATCAAACCTTGGAAGCTTAGGAGAAAGTAATATTGAAGGTCTGCAGGGAACAACTTCTGGGGGAGGGTTTTGAGTTCAGCAGGTTTGGTTTAGATGAGCAGCTCGCGGCACGGATGGAGGAAGAGGCTGCAAGAAGAGCTGGGAATGGTGACTGGATGTGGGAAGGGGAGATGTTTCTCGGTGGCTTTGTCTGCCGGAGGGGTCTGTGTACCAGCAGGAACAGTCAGGGTGTGCTGGGGCACAGCTGCCCTAGAAGGTGGACCAGGACCAGCACCAGCCAGCTGCCTGCTCCCTGTCTGAGTTCCTCCTGGCCGACTGTCCATCTGGGCTCTTCCAGTCCCTCAGAAAAGAAAGGAAAGTGCTTCTCCTGAGCCCAGGCAGCTCCCAACCAGGACAGGCACCTGCCCAAGGTGTGTGTGCGCACCTGAGGAGCTCCGGGCTGCTGCCACCACCCTTCTGAAGGGAGCAATGGGAAGAATAACCAGCTCTGGAAAACGCAGAATCTTGGAATCCCAGAATGGTTTGGGTTGGAAGGGACTTTGAAGCTCATCGTGTTCCACCCCTCTTGCCACGGACAGGGACACATTCCACTAGCCCAGGTTGCTCCAAGCTGGCCTTGGACACTTCCAGGGAGGGGGCAGCCACAGCTTCTCTGCCCAACCTGTGCCAGGGCCTGCCCACCCTCATACTAAAGAATGTTATCCTAATATCTACCTAGATTTCCCCTCTTTCAGTCTGAAGCCATTCCCTCTTGTTCTGAGCGTGGTATTTGAGAGTGCTGGAGTTTGGAATGGCCCAGAATCCCGAGGTGTTGGCCGTGTGTGTGTGAGGGATGAGAGGCATGGGTGCAGAGGAGGAAGAGACATTCTGAAACTGGGACTGGTGGACCCTTTGTCTCGGATCTGAATAAATAAATCAGGCCAGGGTGAGGGCACAGGAGAGTTGTCAAAAAGCCTTGTGTGCCATAGACCTTTGGCTGGCCCTGGCTTTGACCCGGGGCTGGGACTGGTGGTGTTTATGGTGCTCGCTGGTGTTTAATGCGTGGCTGTTACTGAAGATCTTCACGGGTGTTAACACGGTGCTTGCTGGGACACTCAGAGGAGTTAAGGAAAACAAGCTGGAAGGTGGAAGTTAAAGGGGATGAGTCCTCCCCAGCTCAGTGACCATCCAAGGCCTGTGACGGTCCCACCCGGGGCAGGATGCTTTGGAGAGGCACTCCCTGTCCCTCAAGGCTCTGGGTGCATTTTCCTTTGCCCAGGTGTTGGGGAACTTTTTAACCCTGCTGTCAAACATCCCTGGCAAATGGAGTGACTCTTGGAACGATCTGCACCAGGAAATAAAGAAAGAAAAGCCATAAGAACAGAAAATGCACCCTCCCAAGATAGCTTTTATGTAGCTAGAAAAGTGAGGTGGTTTCCTGTTCTAAATATTTAACATGATGTTTATGATATGTCCTCTGGGGGAAGAGATGCTTGAAAGCTAATGTTTATGAAGTAAGTCTGGAGGGATGGAAAGGGGAGGGAGGGCACACTAACTGGGAAAAAAAAAGAGGAGGGAAAAAGAAAAAAACCAAAGAACCTCAGGAGATGTCCTGATTTATGGCTTTACTTGCCGGAGAAAAATCTCTGTTTGGTTAAAAAGGTTGCAACTGAAGGAAAGCAACTTCAACTCTGCTCCTTTTGAAACCAGAAACCTGTTCCCTGAGTCCAGACAGGATCTGAGCGTGGGCCAGCAGGAATCTTGCCCTGGCTGCTGCCTTTGTGCTCGGGAGCCCTGCAGAAGGTGGTTGTGTGTCTGCATCACGTGAGGGCTGGACTCACGGGCTGGTGCTTGAGAAGCTGAGCTACGTCTCAGAAAGGAGGGGTGAGTTTGGTTTCCTACTCTGCCACAGGCTTCTAGTGTGATATTTGGGTGTTTAATCTTCCTTTGTCTCTGTTCCCTGTCGGGGAATAGCAACAATTTCCTGATTCACTGGGAGATTGAAAATAAATCACTTTATTGTTATATAGTTAAAAAATAAAGGCCTGCGTGGCCATTATTTCAGGAGGGGTGACTGAACTCCTTGTGAAGCACACTCAGAATGGATGGTATTTTTCAACCCAGGTTATTAAAAGTAAACCAATGCTTGGCTTGTTTTACCAGGGTAATTCTCTGTGTGAACTGCAGCCGTTCAGGACCAGCCTCAGAGGTCCAGGGAAGGGTCTGGAGAACCAGGAGCAGCTGAGGGGACTCAGCTTGGAGAAAAGGAGGCTCAGGGGGGACCTTCTCACTCTCTGCAACTCTGGGGCCAGATGGGGGTCGGGGTCTGCTCCCTGTGAACAAGGGACAGGAGGAGAGGGAACGGCCTGAAGTTGTGCCAGGGGACGTTTAGGTTGGATATCAGGGGAAAGTTCATCATGGAAAGGGTGCTCAGTGGTGGAGTCCCCACCTCTGTAGGGATTTACACGCCCCGTGGATGTGGCACCTGGGGACACGGGTCGGTGGCAGCCCTGGCAGTGCTGGGCAATGGTTGGACTCAATGATCTCAGAGGGTCTTTTCCAACTTTAATGATCCTGTGACTCACGTATGGCTTTGCCACTCCCAGCACAGGATGTAAATCCTCGGTGGAAAGCTGTAGGTCACAGAGGTGGGAACAGCCAGGTGTTCCCAGTGCTCCCAGTTTCGGCAGTGGGAGTTCCTGCTGTTTTATCTCCCAGCTGTGTCTGATGTAGAGGGTGCAGGTTTGGAGAAGGTCCGTGCGGCTCCTGCCTGTGGCACTGGAATTGTCCTTGGTGGTCCCTTGGCAAGTGCTGGGGAGCACCATGAGCCGTAGATACCGGCACTGAGGAGGCTGAAGGCAAACATGAGACACTTTGCAGCAGGATCTTGTCTAAGGTGAAACTCCCCGTGGCTTTAGCACGGGCCTTTGAAGGTTTCAAAGGAGTCAAGGGCCAGGGAGAAAAATCCCACGTCTTAATCAATATTTCAGGTTTCTTCTCGACGCTGTGCTCAGGCTGGCTGGGAGTCAGGCCGTTTGGTTCAATTATTAAATACAGATTTATGACCTGTTGTTTTTCTTGGAAATAGAGCCAGGCTTGGGACCAGTTTTCTCCTTGCAAATAACTGTGGCCGCAGACATTTCGTGCAGGTAGGGACGTGTCGGTCGTGGTTATAAACACCCAGTTTCCTTCTGGTTTTCGCTCCATCCTCGTGGCTCCGACCTCCCATCAAAGCGGAGCAGTCCCACGTCCCTTTTTCTGGGATTACTGTGTTTTGCACGGGACTAATCTGCGTTTGATGGCTTTTCTTTGGCTTGCTCTCAGCAAGCTCTCACAGAACTTTGCAGCTGAGGAAACGCCTGCGCTGTGACAGTGCTGGACGGTCCTGCTTGGATGGCAGGCAGGTGTGATCATTCCAGCGTGGGAATGTTTCCACTGGTGTCCTAATAGTCCTTCTCACTCGATTCCCTGGGCTGCTGTAGCTTCTGTGTCCCAGTAATAAGTATGGATATTTTCCTTGTATTTCGATGTTCCCGTCTGACTCTTACTGAATAAAGCAATCTCGATCAGAGTTGAAAGGGGGATGATCGAAAAGGCGGTTGAACTTGGGCAGAGTTCAGATGTTTGGGGTAAAATTTATCAAAGCGTGAAAGTTGAGAACGTGTGAGTGCAGTAACGTGTTCAAAAAGCAGGGAGTCGAGTCTGCTGCTCCTTGGGCTGAGCAGGAGGAGCTCTGAGGAAGGTGCTTCCTCTAAACCTTGTTGATAACACACACAAAAGGCCGTTGCACCTACGTGGCATTTGACTTTTTTTAATGCTGCCTTTGCCCTAAAGTTGGGAATCTCTTAAATTCCAACACGGGAAATGACTACATGTAGGAAAACCAGCAAACCCTCCCCTCCCCGCACCCCTCCAAAGCTTCATGTACTACCTGAGCATCTGGAGCACTGAGCTGAGAGGAACATGGTTTTTAAAGGGCTTTTTTGAACAAAAACTCCCTAACTCTAATCTATAACCCCCTTCAGACCTGCCTCTAGGGAGAAACCCACCAATTACTATTTACTTTACCAACCCAGAGTGATTTGTGGACGTATGTAAGAATTATTTACGGTTTCATGCAGGAAAAACTTTCAGCTCCCTATTTGCCCTTGTAAGTAATGAGTTGCCTCAGGGGATCAAAGGTCAGATTTTGGTTTTAATGCCCACCTCCTTTTAAAAAATAAATAAAGCAATCTATGTGAAAAGAAGAAGGAAAAAAAAAACCCTCTAACAGTCTGCAAAGGCTCTGACTCCTGCTCTGCTTTGATGTTTTAGGTCTGGAAGGGATCATAAATTTGCTGGTGTGAGATAGAGTGATAATAAATGTAGCTTTTAACTGCTGGGTTTTTAGCTCACACAGCATCCATTATCACTGGCAACTGCAAAGGGAATGTACTTTTTTTTTCCTTGTTGCTCTTTAGAAAGATAAATATTCACCCCACTATCCACTGTTGTCCCAAAAGCTCAGATGAAGCCTTTCCTTGTGATCATTCTCCAACAACTTTCATTCGTGGTCCAAATGATTCAGGGGTGTTGATAAGAGCCCACAGGGGTTAACTTGCCACTTGGTTCAGCATTCCCGTGTCAGCTCTTTATTGGATGGAAGTTTTTCCAGTAGTTTGAGGTGTGGTGAGCAGGGAATAGCCAAGGAACAGCTTGAAACAGCAAATTTGTTCGGGCTTCGGAGTCTGAGGTTCCCAAGAGGGCTGGAAGCAGAACGGCTGTTTGGTTTGAGAAGGATTTTTACCTCTGTTGTCCGTCCTGTGAAACTCCTCCCGTGGAGCCCTTCCTTCCTTCCTCCTGGCACCTCAGGAGAGGACAGTGCCAGCCCCGGTGCCACTGTGTGCCCTGTCTGCACACCTCCGTGCCAGCCTCAGGCGGTGCCAAGCTCAGACAAAAGAGACCCTTTTGGAAATGACTTATTTGAAAGCCTGCAGGATGTTCTGCGCCCCCCTGGAGTGGGGCTTCCAACACAGCAGCCTCTGCTGCGCCCTGGGATTCTCACACGCTGCTGTTAATAAATGATTGGAGCCACTTGGATGCCTATTAATGTGTTCTTGCCCAATGCCAGCAGCCTCGTGCTCCAGCGATTCCCACAAGCTCTCATTGATCACCTATAGATTTGGAAGGAATTTTGCCAAATCAGGTTATTATCCCTGTATATCTCTCTCCAGCTGCTTTGCTGTGCGGAGTAAACACTTCAGCTCTCGTTTTTAGTTTTCTCTAGATCAGCAATTAAGACATTTTTGCTCAGCTCTCATCCATTATGGATCACTTCTGTCGGGAGTATCATTTAGTGTTATTTTTTGAAGTTCAACCATAGATTTCTTTCTTTGGTCTGCTGCAAAACTTAATGATTTTCCATATATTGTTTCAGGCCTCCAATCTAAATGAGAATGTCATCCACTCTAAATTCAGAAACTATTAGAAAACTCTGGGAGTGGAACAAATATTGGACAGCACTTTTAAATAAGTAACATTCAAAGGGTGTATTGAAAAACACTCACTTGATCTTTACTTATGACTTGCATACTGTTATTTATGATACCTCTTGCTCTTAGCTCTTTTTAAGCACTTTTTTATGTCTTTATTGAAATTGCATCTCTCAGAGGGTGCCTTTTCTCACTTGGATTTTCAATTTCAATCCTGGAAATCAGCTTTTTTTCCATAGAGGTGAAAAATGGGAAGTCCAAAGGATGTGTCGTGTAGCCTGAATTCTTCAGGCCCTTTGACTCCCTGTGGTTCCAAGTGGCAACACAACCTCCAGAGAGGTGGTCACAGGTAATTACTGTGGCTTCTCAGCATTTCACTGCTAATTTGAATATTGAATACTGAATACTGAAGGTTGGACCTTCAGACTAAGCTCATCCACGTGGTTTTACTCGAAGCTACAGTTCTCTGTCTTTTCATGGTATCAGCTTTTTTGGGCTTCATCTTTGGGGCAAACAGAATTTTTACCAAGTTGATCATCCTGTTTTCCTATCGAATGCATCTGAGAATTCTTTTGGAGTGTTGTCTGAGCTCATCACCCAGCCTTTGGCTGCTTGCTTTGGCCATGAGGTGGCATTTAGCCTGTACCAGTCACGAGGGGAGCCATTTCACCCCCAGAAGTTCTCCAGGACAGATGGGGTCTGTTACCTCGGGGACGTGCCTGTGCCATTGGCTCAGCAAAGAGCCCGGAGGATTAGCCAGGCTAGACCTCATTTCCTGCCCACCACAATTAACTGAGATGTATCCTGCTCACATGCACACAGTTACACATTTCTATAGCCCTACAGCTGTTTGCGTGGGAAATTTTACTTTAGCCAGCTGATTTTGTTGAAAGAATCCTGTTTTCTCAAGATGGGTCCTTGTACGGGTTGGTTCTCAGCTCTGTTTCTGATTACCCCTCCTCTGACTGTCCCAGCTATGTGGGATGCCACATAACAGAGCTCGGATGGGTGTGAAACGGAAAATGGATCGCTCATCCCCTGAGTAACCTGGATTTCAGTGACCACCTGGAACTGAGTCTGGGAAAATATCACGGCTTAACGTAAACCTGAGCTGGACTCTGGGCTCTAGATAAGGTCCATTCTGGGATTGAAAACATCTGCTTCCCTGCGCTGGATGTTGTCCATAGTCCTTGGAAAGGGACAGCTCCTCGTGGGAGACGTCAGCCAAGCTCCGGCTGGAAAATCTCTCGGGAAGCTCCTGCTGCTGTCCCTCAGCACACCCTGGAATTGGAACGCTTTGGGAAGATCCATCCGTACAGCTATTCCAACTGCAGCCCCGTAGCACGCTCAGGTGGAGGAGCCGAGGGCGACCGTGTTGAAATGACATTCCAGTGGTTGGGATGAGGCAGTAAAATAGAAGGAATGTGAGGAACTGGAGCTGGGTGTCCTGGGGTCACCTGCGGTTGCCTTTTGAGAGGTGGCTGTAGCCGTGTCCGTGCATCCCAGCTGGGAGCTGGATCACGGGGGAGTGCCGGTCTAAACACAAGGAATCATTTTTGCTGTGCAGCCACGAGGCTCCAAGGCTTTGAGGGGCAGGTTTTATGGGCAAAGAGACTTTCTTTTCCTGTTACTAAACCGAGCGAAATATTTAGAGAAGCAACCAAAGTTTTGGTCTCCTCTCTCATGAGTGATTCCCTACTTGAGGCAGACTAGCCAAGCTGGATATGTCTGCACATATTCGTGTGTTCTCCCAAACCAGTTTGGGAAAGAATCCCAAGGGTGAAGACCAAAGAATTCCTGGCCAACCTTAGGAATGTCACCTTAACACGCTGTTTCCTTTTGTTATCAGTGACTAATACCTATTCCCTCCACAAAATAATCACTGTGGTGTGTTGGACCCTTTTAAACTGGGCACCAGGGAGAAGGAATCTGAACATCAAAGCGGTCGTGAGGGAGGGTTTATCAGCGGAGCAAAGGTGCACTGAGCACACCCCGATGCATCTGAGAGGTTTAACCTCCAGGGCTGCTAATCTGCACCGAGGTGCTGTTGGACTTCAGCAATCAAACAGGCACAGATAGAAAAGAATCCAACTGAAACATTCAGCTAATCAGGATTACACCCAGCTAATGGAGAGAGGCTGTTTTCCCCCCCTTCCCTATCGTCCTGGTCGATTCAAATTGATCCGGGCTGTGCTGAGCCAGAGCAGTCCTTCAAAGTTTATTCTGGTGTCAATTTTTATAGTTTCCCCCGCTGATCAATAGAATGCATAATCATTAAGGCAAAGTTTGTGAAAGCTAATCCTTCAATAGGAGTTTTATGAATGGCCCAGAGTCATGGCTCTAACCATTTGGATGTAAGTGGAACCTTTAATCAGGTGAGTGACAGGAGACAGTCAATAGGATTTGCTGAGATTGGATTCTGATTTTCTATACAGCTCTGCAGAGTGAGCAGGAGAAGGGGCAGTGAGGATGGCCAGAGGAACAGACACAAGCTCAAATGGAAGTTTCCCCTCTTTTATTATTTATAGAATGTATTTCCAATATTTTTAAAAAACACTTTGCACTTGCATATCATTTTTCACCTGGAGAGCTCAGATGGGGACATTTGCTGATTAAACACTACATCATCTTCTTGTGAAGGTGAAGAATTACTGCTGCCTTACACTGGGAGGGCTTCCTGCACCAGGTTTCCAAGTGCCACACCTTTGTGGCTTCTCAGCAAGGTGAGAGAAAGCAGAGCACGTGGAATGACTTTCACAGAGCAGGACAGTGACAGAGGGGAAAGGAACCTTGGAAGTGGAATTGTTTTGGGGTTGCCCACTGGACGTGTGGTTTAACTGTGGATTTGGTTTTTTTCCTTTCTTGAGGCATCCTAATCGCCTGAAGTCGCATGGGAGGGGTGATTTGAATGGTATAAACTGAAATGAGGAGGAAGGAATTATCTAAAACGGGAACTGGAAAACTAGAGAGTTGCACTGGACTCCTCACTGCTGTAACTGGTCAAACAGCACTTGGTGACAACGTTAAGATCTCTCCTTCTCTCCTCTTCTGCCATTTCAAATGCAGTGAAAACAAGACACTGGTCCTAGCAGCAAGAAGTCATTTTGTTTGGGCAAATAACTTCTTTCTGCTGAAGGATCTGCCTTAGGGTGCCAGGATGGGAAGAAAACAGCCAGGAGAGAATCTGGTGTGTTGAAGGGCCAGGTTGCAGTGACAGCACAAAGAGCCCTGTGGCAGCTGGAAGCTCTGAGTGTTCCTCACCTCTTGGGTTGGGTGGTGCACTGAGGCAGAAACCCCAAACTCCTGTAAGGCCCAGCTGGGGTTTTCATTTGCGCTTTCCAAGAAGAACAGAATAACAAACGTGAGCAACGGGAAGGGTCCTTTGCAGATGGCACACTGAGGGTTTGCTAAAACCCTTTGCAAGTAAGTTTAAAGTTCAGCAAGTCGCCCGCTCTAAACTGAGACAGCTCCATTGGCTTCTCGTGCTTTGCATCAGCTCAGCAGTGTCCTCTGGCTCATCATCTGGCTCTTGCTGTTCAGGACTGAACAGATGTTTCTAAAGCAGGTTCCTGTTTGGGTGCTTGAGCAAAGGTGTTTTGAGCTCCATCAGCTGAGCCCTTGGCACTAAAGCTGGGAGGGACCAGGTCGTGGCCCTCGTGAGCGTGCCGTGCTCCTCCTCTTGCCATTGCTCTACTGGGAACTCGGTAGCAGGAGGATTTCTGTGTTTTAGCTGAGTGTGTTTTCTCTATTTATTGCTGTTTCATAGTCCCCAGAGCATTTTGTCATTCTGAGTGCACAGCAGCATGACAGATGACAAGAAAGAGAGATACTCTGCTTATGGCAGAGTCTTCAGGAGCTCGGGGAACTCAGACCTGTGTGGGAAATGCACCAACGCTTGCTAAGAGAATAGAACATGCCACAATAAACCCAAGGACGGTGCGGATATTTGCTCCACGTGCTGGCACTGGCCTGGAAAAACACATTCAGGCAGGGCTATAAGAGCTGTGGTGGGGCTGTGTGTGGTGGAAGAGCCTGTGGGAAGGTCTTGAGGGGAAGTGTGTGAAGGATGAAAGCCCTCCTGCCTCACAGAGTGCTGACTACCCGGTGCTTGTTGGTACTTTCTCACCTGGATCTAGATCTGAACTTTGCTTCTTGACCCCCTTGCTGAAAGATTGCTTTTTGGGATTTTCTGTGAGACGTTTGCAAGCCTCTGCCCTGAACTGCTTTTAGTGACAAAGAGAGATATGGGGGCAGCTCCAAACTTGGAAATTATTAGTTGTTGAGATGTATTTCAAAGATTTTTGTCCGACGAGAGCTAACCTTTGATCTGGTAAATGAGAACTCGACCCTATGGAGGCGAAGGGAGGGTTGATAAATAGGGGAAGGGTTGGATGGCTTGGAACAGGTCAGTGGGACCTGGGAGGTGGGTTTGTTCCTTCCAACCCAGGTGGAAGGAGAAACTGGGGGAAAAGGGTTATGTATCATCTGTGGGGCTCAGGAGAACACAAGTGAGTCACCTGGTAGACTGTGAGAGTGCTCCAACATCCATTCCTCTCCCATTGTCTTCTCCATGATCTGCTGAATGCTCTGGGCTGCTGTGCTGGGACAGCTGGGGTGTGGACACCAGCCCTTGGGGGTTGGGTGATGGAAAGTGTTGTCCCACTCAGTGGCTGTCCCCACCTTCCAGCTGTGTCTGCAGAGGTTGCACTTCCAGGGCAGATTGGGGTTGTGATCAGGCATTTGAGGCTCACTGGACCTTCCCTTCCTAGTAAGGCTGAGTGTAGCTGTGCTGTCGTGGAGCTCCCAGAGCCCCTGGGAGTCAGAGGGCAAAGGCAGCCGAGTTCAGACCGGCCCTGGCAGGACACAACATCAAAGGTGCTTTCCAGAGTTATTTCTCCAAGACATCAGGGGATTTTCATGTGTCTTAGCTCAGCCCAAAGCTGGAATGCTGTGTTTATGACACATCAGTTTTTCCCCTTCTGTTTTGTCACTGCTTTCCTTCTGGCCGATCAAATAGTTTTCCTGTTACACCAAAGCTTTTCTGCTGGGCCCTTCCAGAGGCTGATGGTGCCACTCACCAGCTGTGCCCAGGTGCCTGTCTGTGAGTGATGACCCTGTTCCCAGTGCCTCCCCACAGCCCCTCCCCTTGCCTTTCACTATGGTAAGTATTTTAGTGCTCGTTGAAATCAATTGAGCCTCATCAATTGGAAATAGAGTGTAAATCACCGGGACTTTCGCATTCACCCCAGAAATCAATTTTCACACATTAGGGCTATGAGCTTATTGAGAAGTGTGTGATAGATGGCTGTGGGCCACGGTGGAGCCACACCTGCCAGCTCTTCCTTCTGCCTCTGGAATTGGCTCAGCAGCAGGGGGATGCCAAGGGGAGGCATGTCCCGGGTGGGAGGAGCGGAGTGGGGTAGGAGACACGAAGCCCACGCAGGCAGAGAGCCCCTGCCTGGAGATCCATGGCAGCACCAGCACTAACTCAGCCTCGCTGTGGCTCGCAGCCAAACACGCGCTTAGGCAGCCGAGCCTTTTTCTCTCGCGAAGATGAGTGTAATTTGGGGAGGAAAGGTGAAACGTAGATTGCAGACATTTAATAAAACTAATGCAGCGGTTTAAAGAAGCAGCTTGTGTGCGAGTAAACGTCCTTCTCCCACACGGCAGCTGCAGGTAGGGGGTAGGAGCGTCTCTCCTTCTGCCGTGCCGGTGCTCTGGGTGAGGAGCATGCACAGCTCACCACCAGCCGTGATCTAGGGAGAACTGGGATTGCCACTGTCCCCTTTTAATTCCTTCCTATCCCCTTAGCTTCTAATAGTGGCAGCTAATTAGCTCCTCCTGAAGGAGTCCGGGAGGGGTGAGGGATGAAGCGTCCAGTGCCCAGCAAGTCCTCCCGTGGCCATCTGGGAGACCTTGGTCTCTCTTTCCAAGATAGGACATAACTCATTCTTCTCAGTTACTAATGCCAGTGAAAAACACGGGTGACTCCAAGGACTTGGAGGCTCTCCAGGGCTGTGCTCTGTGTTTCTGTGCTGTGTAGTTTGGCATTTTACACATATCAGCCACCCCTGGAGCTGTGGCAGTCATGCATAAGTAGGGCAGTCTCTTTGGCTAGAGATCTTCTCTCCTCCCTGCCCTTCTCATAAAAACCTGTCCTAAAAAAGCATATGTTTCCCAGGGTTGGGTATTTGCCTGCACAACAGGAAAAAAGGGAACCTGGAGCACCAGGTCACCAGAAAGGTGGTGCAATGTCAACAGCAGCTGATCTTCCTGCTGTGCAGTGAACACTGGGCTCACACACCCCTGTCATTCTAGGAATGAAAACCAGAGTAAGTTTAAGAGACACAGAAGATCTGTGTCATCCCTTTTAAGATGAGCAATGTGGGCTTAGAGGCAAAGCTCCTTCCTGGGATCATCTGCAGGAGAGTGACTCAGATGCTAATTTCTTGGTCAGCCCATTCCGAGGAGGAAGCCCAGGCCAGAGGTGCAATAGAAGTTTCCTTGCTCAGACATTGCAGATGTGCTGTGGGCTGGCTGGTTTTAGTGCAAGTGCTCTTGGGTGGACATGAATTGCATCAGGAGCATCCCAAGAGCAGGAGGCAGCCAGGAGAGCCAGCAGAGAGGACAAAGGTGTCCAGTAGAAGGTTCTTGGCTAACGCTGCCCCTCCGTTTTGGGATCCGCTGTCTTGCTGTTGATGCCTCATCGCCCCGTGTACCTCTTTCCTTCTCACTTGTTTGCTTTGAAAGCCCAAACTGAGGGACTGAGAGTCCTGATCCACTTTTGGGTCTCTTTCCAGGCCAGCTGGAAGCAGTGCCCTGCTCCCCAAAGAGTGCCCGTGTGCTTTGGCAGCTCTCGGGGCAGCAGACAGCTGCCTTTGAAATGTTCACACCTAGAAGCTCCTGCGCTTCATTCGGCCACAGTTCTGGAACATTTTCCAGTGGCTCCTTCCAAAATTTTGGCTTTCTCCTTCCTCACGAGTTTCCTATCAGGCAGCACATGCCGTGCTGCTCAGACCTGGCACTGAAGTCGTTCCCAGGGGCTGGATTTGAGGCCGGCCGGCTGCGATCGAGACTCCCGGGCAGGGGCTGCGTTGCTTCTCTGACAGTGCCGGGCTCTCACCCTCAGCTAATTACTTTGATCCTTTACACTTTGTAAAAATTCTTACAACACAAAATAAGTCCCCCCCAGCTTTAACCTTGTGACCTGACCGGCCCTTGTAAAAGGGAGGCAGAAAACACCCAGTGCACACCCAAACACACGCACACTCCCGCATGTGCCTGGATCCGCAGCCCCACAAACTGCCTCCAGCCTGGGGCTTTAATAGTTTCCTCCCAGGACTCCTACAAAAAGGCAAATAAAACTCCTTTTACAAGATAGCAGAGCAGCATGAAGGATCAACTTCACCAACAACAAGTTCTTTCTTCAGTTCATTTGTTTCAAACCTACTTTGCGTCCGGATTTTGATCCTTTGAGTGCCTCTCCCTCCTCTCCCCTTCCACCGTCGTTCCTTTTGCCTGCCCTGCTGCCAGCAGCTGAATGGCTGAAAACAGCAGTGTGTTTTTTCAGGATCTGCCTGTTCACAGGGAGTAGCCTGGGTGGGAACACATGGTTTGAAATTCCCTTTCCACAAACAGGGAATGTTTCTCCTTTCTTCTTCACAGGACCCAGCTAAGCAAAGAAGTGCAGGGGCAAGAGAGGGAAAACCATCATGTTTATGAAGGGCAGTTAAACAGACCAGGGCTCTACAGTCTACGAGGTAGCTGAGGAGAGATGCAGTGCAGGTCTATAAAATCAGAAGTGGTCTGGAAAAATAAAGAGGTTGTTACTCCTTTAGCTCCATTAGTACGAAAAGCAGAGTCAGTTCTTCACACAACGTGTATGTCCCTTTCCCTGAGCTGGGGAAGCGTTTCGGAGAATGGGAACTTGGGGAACAGCATAAAGAAATTGGAGTTCTGTATGGTTTAGATTAAGGATGGGGAAACAAATTTGTATCTTGCTCCCTTACTGGCTAACCTGTATTTATAAGACTTACAGACACTTAATAATCTCGAGACTTCTTTCTCCCTGACATATATGGTGAAGAACGCTCAAGGTTTTCTGAAGTTGCCATAAACCAGAACGTAGTGCAAGCTGCACACACATCAGCATCCAGGAGCCTTGCCTCTTTAGGAAAACAGAAAAAAATAAAAACCTTAATTTGCCCATAAAACCCACATTTGGATGCCTTTATCATTTCCTCAGTTAAGCCAAAACCAAACCGTTCGAAAGCTTTTAGGCTTTCATTTATTTCTCCCTTCTTTCTAGTATTTTCTGTTTCCCATGCTTGGATTAGAACTGGTAAAGGAAGGAGTTCAGGAATGAAATCCTGGGTAGTCCGTTCTTCTTAATAACCTGAATATGACAGGGCAAAAAACTCTCTAGGCTCAGATGGAACCGAGAGTGTCATCTCACCTTCTGTGGGAGCCAGGAAATGGATGCTGGAAATGCTGTTTGAGGGGAAAACCAGCGTGACCCTTCTGGGGAAAGGTCTGCAGGGACCGTGCTGGTCCATTGGGATGGACGTTAAGGTCTTGGACCCAAGGCTCGAGGCAGGAGTGAAACTTGCCCAGCATTGCTGCAGGGTGGCTTTGTAGGCAGGACCTGCACAGGAACGTGTCGTATGTGTTCTTTAGTGAGAAAAAACCCCCTGTATTGTGAATGTGGGCAGTTTCTGCTGGTCCAGTTTGCAACTCTAATCCTGAGATGGAAGCAGAGGCTCCTGCTAGATCCCTCACATGAAGTCCCTGTGCGTCTGCTGCACCCCTGAGGGTGAGGCACAGAAAGGCTCTGCTTGAGATCTGTGCAAGCCATTTAGCAGAGAGAGGCATAATTAGGAAATGGGTGTGTTTGAAGCAAAGGTGGATTTCACTGATTGCTTGGGCACTAAGGCTTGGGATCAAAACCGTGACTGAGGGATTATGAGGGAGCAAGGGGGAATCTTGGGGGGATTCTCACGTTCACCTTCCCCTAGCCTGGCTTTGAAGAGGGAAGTTGTTTAGATGGGGAGTTCCGTGGGCTGGCATCTCACTTGTTTGTCCTTCTTTGTTCACCACCTAGCCCGGCAGTGCCCTTGCTACGTGCTTGGGAACCTTTGGGCTTCCTGTGCTGCACTTTAGCGATGCTCGGGGATGAAACCAGTCCTGCTCCAGAAGACTCTTCCCCAGCACCCCTTTCCCTCTGAGAGACCCTGTGGCTTTTCTCATCCCCTCCAGCCTCGTGAGCGTGATTTTACCCCGTGTCGAGGGCGGCTTGAACTTCCCAGCGCTGAGGTCTTGCCCTGCCTTTGTCCAAATCAGCTTCCCCCACGTGGGAGTCTGAGTGGAGCCATTGGGAGGCTCAGTCTCTGTAGGGTGCTGCTCCTGCCAGAGCTCTGACCACAGCCAAGCTCTAGGCCAGGGCTCCAGGATGGTCTCTCTTCCCCCAAGTTGCCTGCTTGTACTAAATACTGGGGCAGCTCTCTAAAATACTGAAGGAACAAAGCATGCATGGCAGTAAAATGAGGCAATTAAACCCATAAACCCAGGGTTTACAAGGGAATTTATAGTGTCAGAGGCTTTTTATAGCTTTTTTAGATTAGTTTAAATAAAAAAAAAAGGGGGAGAGAGAAAGAGAAAAAGAGAGAGGGAGAAAAAGAGGACCTGAAACTTGAGGAGACTTAAAAGTTCAGAGAGAGGCTTTTAGGAAGCACAGAGGGGTAATAATTAGAGGCACATTTTCCATTTCACTGTCTTTGCAAATTGAAATTAAAGGAGAAAAAAAAAAAAGCATGCACAGAACAACAGGCAGTTTACATTGCCCCCACTTCCTCCTGGATTTTTCTATTTCTGTCCTTTTGTTTTCTGGCCAGGTGGGAGCATCTCATCACCTGGGCAAAGGGGGGAAGGGAAAGAGTAATCTGAGGGAAGGTGAAATTTCGGTTTGGTGATTTCCCCCTCCTGTTGTGCTCACAGGGAGCTCGTGTTCGAGAGGTGAAATGGAGCCAGCACCTGATTAGGGCAAATTTGGTCGGCTAAGACAATGGGTTCTGTGTTTTAAAAGCATGTTGTGTTCCACTGGTCCCTCCAGCTTCCTTTGGCACTCCACACCCACAGCATGTGAGTGAGCTGGAAGCTGCCTTTGGTGTGTCTAATCAGGCCCAGTCTTGGCTTTTGTGTGAGCTCAGGGAAAGGTGGTGACTCATACCTCCCAAATCCTGCATCCTTCTCCATTGGAAGCATCTCCTTTATTCAGGCCTGGTGCTTTCAAAGTGGTGTTTCTCCTTTGCTCCACTCACACAATCACAGAAGAGTTAATGTTGGAGAGGACTCCTGAAAGTCTTCGGGTCCAATGTGCTGTTCAAAGCAGGCTCAGCCACTGTGGGTTGCTCAGGAGTTCCCAGGTGAAGAAGACATGGAGTAACTTGGCCTTTTCCATATCTTTATCTTACCATCTTTCCCTGGATCCTTCCCTAGCTGGTGCTGTGCCTGTCCAAGCCTTTCTTGGTGCCCCTCACTTCCCCCACCGTGTTAAAGCCCGGACAGGCTTTGACTTTACTAAATCAATCCCAGCACGTTCAGACAGTGTCTCTCTGTTCCTTCTGGGTCACCTGGCCCTGCTCCCACCTCATATACTCTTCCTTGTATCTCTGAGTTGTGTCAGGAGCTCCATGCCCATCCACACAAGCTTCCTGCTGCCTTTCCTTGGTCTCCTGCTTGTCAGGATGAACCATTCCTGAGCTGGAAGAGGTTGCAAATCAGCAGCACTTCTGGACCCCTCTTTTCTCCAGCTCTGTATGCCCTGCACTTCCTCTGCGTAGATCCTTGAAAAGTCTGCTGTCCTGGACTCCAGGGTTGTGACTCTGCTTTTCGCTTTGCTGCCTTCTAACAGTTCTGGTGCCCAAAGCCTGTGCTCTGTGATGGCGTGGGAACAGTCTCACCTCATACACGTGGCCACTTCTTCCTTGCACACGGGGGGAGTGTCTGCTGGCAGTCTTGGCATCATCACCGTCTCGTCTGCTTGGATGTCATCAGCAAGATCACCCTTTCCATGGTGTTTGGAGGATCTCACAGTGCTGCCAGGGAGCTCTGAGTATCAAATACTTTGCTTTGCTCCTTCTCTTTCCACTCTTCTCTTCTCCAACTAGTGCGTGGAATAGTTTTGGGTGGCAGAGGAGAGATCCTCGATTGTTTCTCGAATATGCAATTAGTAAATTACTCATTAACCATAACAATTTATCATCCTTTGCTGTTCAGCTTTTCATGTAACCTTGTTCTCTAGGGCAATACAAGAAAAGGGCCCATCCTTTGCAAAATAAACGTAGAGGAAAATAGCAAGCAGCAGCCTGCCCTCCAGGGCAGCCTGAACACCCGAGGTGGGACACTTTTGCTGTTGGAGGGGCTGACGTGGAGAAGTGTTTCACCACCCTTGGGTTCTTCAGCAAAAGGTGAAGTTGCTCGTGGTAATCTTTGCTTTATCTGAATTAAATCATTCCTTTTGTAACACTACAGCATAGAGGGTGAAGGGAGAGACAAAACATAAATGGGACATGTGTGTGAGAGAAGGTGAAGGTCGAGGAGGAGGAGTGAATTCACATCTGATACGGGCACAAGCAGCTCCAAAGAGCTCCCCGGCCGAGTTGCAGCAGCTCTGAGCTGCATCTCCTCCCAACTTCCCATCTTAAAGAAGGCTAAAATTGAAGCACAACGAGACAAAGTGACCCATTCCTGATCCCCCTGACATGGGGCTAATTATCCTCCTTGGGGCCCTTCCCATTTCACCGTGAGAGTAGAGTCAAGCCCAGCATTTCTGGAGCAGCGCTTCAGTTTTTAAAGTCTGCAAATGTGTGTTATTGCAGTCACATGATAAATAGTTCTGAAATCAATAGAGAGAGCTATTAAAAATGTGGTTTTGTCTCTGTCTAGCATGGTACATTAAGACACATGTATCATTCTACACTCTCTTTCCCTCTTTATCCTTATTCGTATGCAGGGGCGGAAATTTTAAAGTGCTCCACATTGGTCAAACTGTCCCCAATGGAAAATATAACATTGACCTCAAATAGCATCACATTTTAGGTCAGTGATGAGTGATTTCTAAAATGCTACCATTAAGTATATATTTAAAGAGAATTACCAGTGGAAAAGCGAGTCTGTCTTCCCTGATCCTAAAGTTCTGCTTGGGAAATGGTGATGAGAGGGGGAAGGTGGCTGGGCAGAGCTCACCATTCTGCTCATCCCAGTCCAGTACTGGTTTGGGATTTCTATTGGGATTTCCCAGCTGGGATTTTTATTTTTTTTTTTGTTCAATCTGAAGAGCTGCTCAAGAAAGAAAGTGAGCCTGCAATGACTAGTTTGCATCTTCTCTTATCAAATGCATCAAGAAAGAAAGAGCTGGCTACCTGAAGCTTTCATAAGAATAGGGGGAAAAACCTTTACATTTGCGAGTTGCTAAATACAACTTTTAGTCAGCACTGAAGCCAAACAAACAACTTTTACGAGTGAGAAGATCCATCTGCTGTCACCAGTCTTATAGATCGTTCTGTTCTCTGATACTGCAGGATTTCAAACAACATCTAATGGGCCAGAAGGTACAAAGCAATCGATGTTACTCAACCTCCAGAGCCTTCAGCTGCAGGTGTTTGCTGTCCCGGCCCCGTGGGCTTGGAGCCAGAGCCTCGGCTCATTTCAACCCCTGTCAGCAGTTTACAGCTTGTTCAGGACCCAGCCCCAGAGCCTTTGAAAGGTCTTGGCCAGCAAATTGTCTTGCTCTGCTCTAAAAAAAGCTCCGTTGATAGCAAGGGGGTGCAGAGCCACTTGGAGCGAGCCTGCCATGAGCCTGAGACCTGAGCCTGCTGGCCGAGGACAGGGGTGACCCCCTCCGACGGCACAAATGGGCTAGAAAGGAGAACTAGTCTGTGCTTCACACGTGGAGACCTTCCCTGGGAATGCAGCTCATCCTGGCAGGCTCCGAGGTCGTGTCCCGCTGATCTGGAGCAGCCCTCCCAAAGCTGGACGAGTACCCGGCTGTGCCAAACGCCTGGCAGTCTGTCCGCCCTCTGCACCGTGGCAGCTCTCGCCGCTCTTGGCTGCAGATGCGTGGTGGCCAGGAGAGTACGTGGTTGGCCTGAGAGCCCGATGGTCTGTCTCTGCCTCCCTCCCTTTCATTTTGTTGGCTCCGTGTGTTAGATCAAATATCTTTAAAGAGCGCAGTTTGAGTGATGGAGCTTATAATTCCATCTCGGGAGTTCTGATGACTCGAGCTCGGTTCTTGTGGTTTATGATGTCACCGGGACCCATCGATGGAACCGTAGCCCCATAATTCACCGTCGCCCTGTTATTTATTCTGTGCAGTAAATGGCTGCAGTTTAATCACCAGAGTAAATTGCTGAAGCATCTTTGTGGGAACTGGGATGGTACCGTAGCAGTAACTATGGCAACAGCCATTCCATCGTGGTGGCTGATGCAGGGGCAGCCGGTAACTCCGGTCCCTGTGCACCCAGTGAGACAGGAGGGAGTACCAACCTCAGAGAGGGACCTGAGGGACACACCCAGACACGCTCTCAGTGGAGAAGAACCCACTGGTTGCTGCTCAGGTACATGCAGTGCGTGTCATACGTGGTCTCTGTGGGTCCAGACTTCACCAGCCTTGACGGACTTGTGGCATTGGTGTTGTGCCAAGAGATTTTTGGGGAAGGCTCCTGACTCCTCCGTGGAGATGGAAAGCAAAATCACCTTTCCTTTTGCAGTTCAGGTAGAAGAAAAGAACTGAGGACACTTGAAACCAACGGTTTGGAGCTCGATGTGGTCTATGTTTGGTTTTAGTATGGACAGGAGAAACAGGAGATGCATCTGCACCCTCTTAGTTCTTCTTGTCCTCTGGCCTTGTATCCCTCTCCTTGCAAGGCCTTGTAAGGTCTTGGATTTTAGTGATGGTGGAGCATAATCTACCTCAATGGTATATAAAGTTTCTTAATTCTTTTTGGCAAAATACGTTTGCCAGCCTCATTAACATCATCCAAAAATTCCTGGTGGTTGTGGGTTTGCAGCTGGCATTGGAATAAGTACAGGGCTATTGTAATAGAACATTATTATAACATAAATATAATTTATTGTTTCTTACTGAAGTGAGATTTATGAGAAGGTTTTGCTTTCCAAACCTGAAGTTTCCATTCAAGCCCCAGATTTGCTGGATTTCTCACCCCTCCTCCCGCCCCAAAAAATAAAATCAAAGCTCTAACTAAAACCTCTAGTTTTTCTGATTTTAAGAAACAACAAAGGCATTTTCCAAATATATTTGTATCCCCTCCTTTCTCCTTTCCTCCACTTTCTACATTCCTTAATTTTTCTCCTTGGGAAAGAAACGAGGAGTAAGACCATTCTCTGCCCATCCTCTTTCAATACCCTGTGAACATTTGCAGTGCTCAGCTCTTTTTCTCTCATTTCCTCTGCTGAGCAGCCCTGGAGAGGTACCACAGCACGTGCTATCAGTGCCCTGACTCTGCTGCTTATGGGAAATGTCATTTTACAATGTAACTGGCTTTTTTGAACTACAGGTTTATGGTTTTCTACAAGGATCCATTGTTTAAGCCACGTAACCAACATGTGTTTCTTGCGGTATCACTTACCTTTTAAGCAAGTAGCAGTGGAGTTTTGGTCAAGCCAGGCTTGGCTGTCTCTGGATTCCTACAATTATTCTGTCCTGGTAACCTGATACAACCCAGCAAGGGAAGAACAGAAAGAAAAGCCTTTTAATTTATGGTAGGTCTCAGTTCTAATCTTGTAGTTACGTAGACTTCGACTAGATCATGAATCATTTTTAATGACAGTTGAAGAGAAAAGAATTGAGAAGCAAATCTTCCCTTTCTCATCACTGGCAGCTTTTCATAACAAATCAGACTTTTTTATGGTCCTGCCTTGCGGGGTGGGTACGATGCACGCGAGGGGCTGTCCAGCAGGAGAGCAGAGCCTTTTCCTGCCTAGCACAAGATAGATCTTTGCAGCAGCAACTCCAGAGCTGTCTGTAAACAGCAGTGGTTCAGGCTGTGGAGTCCTAAGTGTTGTCTGTGGAGTCTCTCATAAGGAAACGTGTGTTTGCTCATAGGAAACTTGGTTGTGTTGATCAGTTTTCAGAAGGTCTTTAGAAGTTCTCCAGGAATGTGCCTGGACAAAAGGGTGAAAAAAGTTGATGTCAGAAGCCCTCGTGGACTTGAACATGGCCAGAAGGTACCTCCTTCCCTCCAGTGAGCCTGGTGACATCTGCATGTAAGGAGAGATCTCTGAGAGGGTTTGGAGTCACCAGTTACAGCCCCAAGGCTGCCAGAGCTCAAGGACTGTTTGGACAACGTTCTTGGGGACATGGTGGTGTCTGTGCAGGGTCAGGGGCTGGACTGGATGACGCTTGTGGGTCCCTTCCAATTCAAGACGTTCTATGATTTTACTCTGTTCTACGGTTCTAATTGCTTTGGAGTCCATGCTGTTGGTCCGAACAGAAAAACGCCTGAAGAAATGGCTCGTTTGGTTTTTTGATCCCTGCAGGGCCCTTCCCTTCAGAGTTGGACTCGATGATCCTTGTGGGGCCCTTCCAACTCAGAATATTCGGGCATTCTCCGCGATCTTGCCAAGAGACGTGGTTTAAAGGGTCACCCTTCTTCAGCAGAGCCCATGGCTGTGCAGTCAGTAATCACAGAGCAGGAGTTAAATGCTGAGCCACTGAGAGGGGGCAGGAGAAGGCCCTGCCAGAGCTGCTGATGGGCTGCCCAACGGAGTTAACAGGGAGATGCTCTCACTGTAATTGGATACTGGCAGTATCCTGCAGCGCATCTTCATGGCAACTTCCCATCAGCGCTAATGTGGCTTTCTGAAAGCTCCTCTCTTTTCCTGGCACGGCCACTCCTCATTGGTGCTGTTGGAAACTCCCCCACCTTTTGGGAGCTTGGCCTATCAAGGCTTGGAACTGCCGTGCTCTGGGTGTGTCACTGGCCATGGCAAGTCCCCAAGCCAGGCCGGAGCTTTTCTTGCTGCTGAAACAAACCCAATACATTTCTTAGAGCCCAAAGGTGCAATGAGATGCCCTTCATAGTATGAATCCCACATTGCCATGGACTTTGCTTGGCTTCTGTCATTCTTGTGTTTCCTCCATGACCTCCAAGTTTGCTCTGTGTGGAGACAGGAGTCCAGCTTAGGTTGGCTACATACTGTGCTCTTTCTGACATGTTTTGACAAATTCGGTTTGATTTTACCCCGGGGGTCTTTCTAGACTTAATTTTATGATCGTGGAAGGTCAACAAAAGGGTAGTGCTATTTAAAGACCAAATTGTGTCACATTTGCTCATGGGACTAATGCTCTTTTTCTTGAAGATGTCCATTCCTTTCAGTGGAACTATCCATGGAGTAAATGGCACCAGTTGTAAGCAGAGGCACTGGAGCTTGTCTTACTCATCTCAGTGGAGTACTCAGAAAGTCAAGTCCTTGTCCTTGACATTGATTTTCCAGCCCCTGTTCTTACAAGGTGGCTTTCTGGCCCCCTCTAGTGACTGCCCACGTGGGTTTTAGAAGTGAGACCCAACCTTTATGCAATCGGAAACAACCATTTCCACCCCAGGGGTAAATGGCTTAAATTTTTGAAGAGGCCTTTAAAATCCTGACGTACTGAGCGTGTTCCTCTTTGCTCACAACGCTCTTGGGAGCATCACATTTCCAATTTGGTGGGGCTTCTTATGGCATTGGGACCTGCTCACAGTGGTCAAGCATGAAGCTGTTCCTACTGACGTTCATGTGGTGGCACAGTCCAGAGGTTCATGTTCTTTAAGGGAAGCGGGATGTTTTTGGTGTCACAGCTACACTACCGAAAAAAGAGCTGTGAGTTCAATCAGGGAATTGTTTAGGTTGGAAAAGCCCTCTGAGATCATGGAGTCCAACCATTCCCCCAGCATTGCCAAGGTCACCGCTAACCCATGTTCCCAAGTGCCACATCCACAGGGCTTTTGAGCACTTCCAGGGATGGGCACTCCACCACTTCCCTGGTTATCCTCTTCCACTGCCTGAGCACCCTTTCAGGGAAGAAATTTCCCCTGCTGTCCCCCCTGCCCCTGCCCTGGCCCACCTGAGGCCGTTCCCTCTCCTCCTGTCCCTGTTCCCTGGGAGCAGAGCCCGACCCCACCCCGGCTCCCCCCTCCTGTCAGGGAGTTGCAGAGCCAGAAGGTCCCCCCTGAGCCTCCTTTTCTCCAGGCTGAGCCCCCCCAGCTCCCTCATCTTCTCCTCCATGAATCAGGAGGTATGACCTGCTGAATTACAGCGAAACCTGGAGTGAGACTTGGAGTTGATATTGAAATGGCATTTTTCAAAGCCTTTCTCTTTCTTATTCTTTCCATACTACTGGAACTGCAAAAGGAATCTCATTTAACATATGAATTAGAAACTTTATACTTCTTATGGCTCTATATTCTTGAGAAGCAGATACTTATCACATGCCTGCTTTCGTGGGGGAGTGTGCAAGGAGCTTTTGGAACAGGTTTTCTACTTTTTGGCTAATGAGCAGTGGGACAATTATTTGTTCCAAGAAGCTGGAGCAAGGTTGCCAGCCTGGGGGTAGACCTGAAAGCACTGTAACACTTTAGGCTTCAGAAGCTCTGAGATCCTTTAGAAACCACTGCCTTGATCTTTTAGTGCCCTGGTAAATCATTTCTTCTGATCACCTACTTACAAATTCCCCCTCACCCATCCTATGGGATGGAATGAGCTGGGTATGGAGCTCCCAGAGCTCCTGGCCATGACCCAGCAGGTGAACAGCAGCAGAGCAGAGCTCCAGCTGGGCTCCCAGAGCACCTGGCAAAGCTCCTTGGTCGGGAGCAGCCCCAGTCAAAGCAGAGCTGAAATTCAGAACCCTCTGACAAACAGGCTGTCTGGAGCTGGAGGTTTTGGATGGGATTTCTCCCCTCTCAGGTTGCAGGCTGCAATCAGGGCACTTGCTGTTGAACCCCCCTCTGCCTCCCCCTCCTCCCACACTGTGCCTTGGGGCTCCTTGACAATCTGTTTCAATTCCCCTTCACTTCAGCATGACCAGTGTCCCCCAGGTTACCCAGCAATTCATCTCTCTGAAATTTGGGAGTGCCGCTTCTTTGCTCCTGCCCAGATTGGCAGGAGGGTTATTAAAGCATCAGAGATTACCCAGAAGCCCTTTTGGTGAATATTTAGGTGAAGAGCACTTGATGCCAGACGTTATTTTCCATGTGTGTTCTGACACCAGACTCCACTACTGCACCTCACGTTTCTCTGTGCGCGTGGGTTTGACTACCTTTTCCACCCAACACCATGTTAGAGGATCCCTGATGCTTTGGGAACGTACATGGGGAATGACTTCAAGTGGAAGCGTGTTTGGATTGTCCTGTTTCTATTTCTGAAGCCCTCTCAAGGGAGCTCGCTCTCTCTTCTCACCCCATCGCTTCCGATGGGGCCGAGTCATTGCATTCCGTGTGCGCACTGTGACACCTCAGAGAGACTTGGACTGTTCTCTTGTCTCACTTCCACTCTCTTCCAGGCTGGATGCACACCCTGGAGGTATGTGGTTTGTCTCAAGATATAAGACTTCCCCCCTCAGAAACTACATTACTTCAACGAGCCACAAAGGGCTGGCAAGAGGGAGAAGGATGCTCATGTTAGCGCAGCTTTCCTCGGAGATCTCCTCTGCGGACTCCACGCAGCTGGAAGGAGACCCTGCCTCTGCTGGGCTCACGTGTGTGCACAGGCACACGTTCCCTGGTTCTGCGGGTCCATCGGTGCCCCAGAACACGGGCACCCCTCTGCTGCGTTCTTAGGTACAGGTACAGTTACACAGCCTGCAAAGGTGTTGCAGGATTTGGGGGAGAGGTGAGCAAATTGAGCCTGAAGGGACCTCTTGAGGTTTAGTCCAACCGCTGTTCCAAGCCAGCTCGAACTGGGTTCAGAAAAGGTTGCTCAGGGCTGTGTCCAGTCAGATGTTTAAAACCTCCTGAGTCAGAGATGTGATAGCTTGATTTTTTTCCCCTTATATCTAGGCAGAACCGTCACTCCTTCAATGTCTGTCCTTTCTTTTGATTTAATTTGTCTTTTACCCCCCTGCCACACCCCTGAGCAAAGAGCCTGGGGCTGTCTCCCTCTACATGCCATATAATCACAAGGCTGGAATTAACTGGCCCGAAAACTTGAACAGGGTGGACAAACTCCCTTCCCTCAGCCCCCTGACCATCTTCTTGGTGGCTCCCTCTTGGATATGTTCAGGTTTATCAGCATCTTCCTTGTACTTGGGAGCTCAGAGCTGCGTATAGACCAGGTGAGGTTTAACAACTCACAATTGTGCCCCTTGACCTGTTGGCACAGGTGAGTGTGCTGTGAGCTTTCCTTGCTGCCAGGTGCATGGAATCCACAAAGGAGATCTCCAAGGAAAGCTGCACTAACAAGAGCATGCTTCTCTATTATATATTTCTGAATATGTTTGGTTTTGAGACTTGAGTAACAGTAATTTGTGAACTATATGTCAACCTCCATCTCTGCTTGTGCTCATGTGTGCACCCTCAGTGGGAAGTGTATGAGGACATCATGTTTGAGAGAGGAGGGATTTCTTACCAGTGCCAGGGAGATGTTCATAGACTCACAGAATGGTTTGGGTTGGAAGGGACCCTAAAGATCGTCTTGTTCCACCCCCTGCCATGGGCAGGGACACCTTCCACCAGCCCAGGTTGCTCCAAGTCCCGTCCAACCTGGCCTTGGACACTCCCAGGGATGGGGCAGCCACAGCTTCTCTGCCCAACCTGTGCCAGGGGCTGCCCACCCTCCAGGGAAGGATTCCTTCCCAATATCCCATCTAACCCTGCCCTCTGGCAGCTTAAGGCCATTCCCCCTTGTCCTTGTAAAAAGTCTCCAGACTTCTTACAGGCCCCCTTTAGGTACTGGAAAGCTGCCATGAGGTCTTGCAGAGCCTTCTCTTCTCCAGGTTAAAAATGCATGTTCATGGAGGGGATTCATTGCAGACCGTGTTCACCTGTGTCAGGACGTGCTTCTGTCATTGCACAGTTCCTCCAGACTGTCACACGGGTGCATTTTAGGGCACAATGAGCACTGGCTAATTCAGGAAGCGACACATGCTTTACATTCAGGGGCCAAATCTGAGTTTTCCTGCTGAAGCCAAAAGTATAAGCAACAAGATTCCATGGGCATGTTGCCTCTGAGTGACAGTTTGAGTGCAGGGGGGTGACTGGGTCTGGCTGAGCTCTCTATTGCTCTGAAAAGAGCAGTCGATGCCCTTGACTGGCGAGTGATGCCAAGTGCCACATGTGTGATGATGGCCAGAGGCCTGGTCATTCTGCTCTGCCAGTCCCTGTGGATGTGGGTCTGCCCAGTGGCAGCCAGATTGCTTTGGGGACAGGCTTCTGTAGGAAATTCTTCTCTAGTGGAAGGTGTCCCTGCCCGTGGCGTGGGCTCGGAACAAGAGGAGCTTTAACCAAACCGCTTTGGGGTTCTCTGTGACCCGTGTTGCTTCTCTGTAGGGACTTCAGGGTTAAAGCTCTCGTGCGTCTCAGATACAGAGCACGGGGTGAGCTGTGACCCTGCAGGCTCCCAGGCTGCTGGTGGTGCCTGTGGACCTGGGCGCAGGCTGGGTTGTCCCGCTGTTGGCAGGGGTGAGCGTGTGGGAGGGCAGAGCCCGCTCACACCTCGGTGTCGGTGCTGCCGCTGAACACGGCCGTGTTTGTGTCGGAGCCGTCTGCGGCGGGAAGGTGCGTGTGCCGCGTGTTATTCTCACATCCTCGCCAGCAGCAAGCGATGTCACGTCCCTACCTGGACTGCAGCGTGACATCCACCTCGAAAACATCAGCGACAGGAGCCACGGGAGAAAGCAGAGCCGGCTCTTTCCCACTCATCAGTCGGGAAATCCTGCCAGCGCCGGCAAAGCACGCCGGGATCCAACCCGGCTTTCGGGCCGGGGCTCGGCGAGGGAAAGAGGAGCAGTAATTTGGTCGCCATCGCCCCGAAGCCAGGAAATCCAACCCTCAAGCGTTTGCCAGGCCACGGGGCGCAGGAGGGTGTCACCAGTGTCCCCCAGCCCGCAGAGACACGCGTGTGCGCGCACGCGGGGCTGGGGCAGCGCTGCGGCGCCGAGACGCTCAGGCAACCTCCAGTTTTCAGGCCATAGCTGTCAGGATGCTTCGGTATATTCGTCACCCCCCACTCCGTGGTGATAAAAATTTACACAGCCAACGGAACGAAGATTAATTTCATGTGAAAAGCTGACAGAATGGCCCATGTCATTGCTTTATTTGTGCCAGCACTCAGTAACTCGGTGCAAGTTCCATTGAGGTGGCAGACACCCTGTCCCCTTGAGCCATCTCGTCTCCTCTCTAATGATGCCACCATTCTGACAAAACCAAGCAACACAGCCGGTACGTGCGAATTTGGAATTAATTTTCCTCAGAAAGGTCAAGTATGTTAATGAGCTTTTGGCTGCCTGCATTCTCTCCCTTGCGTTTCTCCCCTGTTAACGGTGGTGGGGGGGGGTGGAGAGGGAAAAAAGAAGGGGGGAGAAATAATTACAGAAATAAAAACGAAGCAAGGAGGAAAAGAAAGAAGCTGTGAGGATTTGGAAGAGGCAGGATTGAGTGGTTTTTCGGGGGCTCTCCTTTTCCAGGACTGAGGCGGGCTAATTGTATCAGCGCAAGCCTGTGCAGTTTGCTTGGAGCTGCCGAGCGAGGCCAGGGATGTCATGGATGGATGGCAGAGTTGGTGTAACCTGGCACGGAGGAGGTGAACGGCACCTCCTTTGCACTCAGGGGCTGAAAGCAGCCCGGCGTGTTGGCAGCTGCCTTCGGGTTCCAGCACGGAATGGCTGAGCTCGGCTCCACGCGGGGCTGGGCGTGCTGGGGGAGCAGAGAGCAGGGGGAGGTGAAGGAGAAAAAGGCTTCGTGGGCTCCAGCTCTTATGCCCCTTATGAGAGGAAGCTGGAAGAAAGCTCAGCTGCTCTGGGAGAAAGGCCAGGGCCCACTAATTCATCCAGTTTAGAAACAGGACAAATAGGCAGTTTAAAGAGAAATTGTTCATACAAGCGGCGTGAGATGTTTGAGCTAACCACCTCTCATCCCCATGGTTCCCCAAGTTGTTGCCTTTATTTCTGCAAGTTGGAATTCGCCACTTTCTGGCATCCTCGTGGCAGGAGTTGCCTTGGTTTCTCAAGGCTGGGTGATGACCAGCGGGAGGAAAGGTGGTGGAAACAGCAGATGGTGTGTCAGGGCATAAGGGAGCAAAGCTGGACTCCTGGCTCTGTCACACACGAGTCACGTTGACCTGGATGGGTCATTCAGGGTAGGATTCATGTCACCTAATTTTAGTCTTCTTGAGCAAAGTATCCAGACCAAACTAATTGTCTGGTTTTCCCTTCTTGTTAAAAGAGACGGTAAGGAGGAACACATATCCCACCTAATTTAAGATGAGAGAAATTCCATTCTGGCAAGGAGATTCTTTCTCATTGAATATAAAGCGAACTGAAACAATTAGTTTGGACTGAACCCCTAACTTTTAGAAGCTTAAAATGATGGGGTGTGATTTCCTCCTCATTCTCTTCTCCTTGCTCCCATTCTGGCTCTTGTTTCCATGGAATCCTCCAGGCAGAGGAAATCCAGCGGGTCTCAGAGCGGCTGTACTGGCAGGGTTGGATCCACGTCTGTCACTCAGCTTGCCCAGGCTGGCTCCGTGCTTATCCACTCTTGTGGCAACACAACCTTTGGCTGTGATCTGGCCTTTCCTGCCTCGCTTTGCTGGAGCCAGCCCAGCACACAGATTGTTGGGCATTGTCCAAAAAGCCTCTGTTGACTTTGGAGGGTCCATGTTTTGCCGTGCTGGCTACGGTGGAAGGAGAAGTGCTGTGCAATGTAACGGCGCCAGTGTCACGTGTGACATATTTAAGGGTGTCCTCAATTAGGATTTTGCTTTGGTTTACACCTCGCTCAGCTGGTTCTGGTGTGTGGCTCCATCTGTTTATGGCCCTGGCTTGTTCCCCACATGACTCATCCTGCAGCGGGGCTGCCTCAGACTTGTGGCTGGGGCATGCATTTCAAAAGCACTAGAGTGACCAAGCTTAATGATTTTCAGCTGACTCCTAGTGTTGTCCTAAACATGGAATTCCTGCCCCTAACCCACTGTGCTGCCCACGCTCCCCCTCTCTTTCCCAGGCTCTGCTGTGTGCGTGGAGGCACGTTCTGCTCTGCTGACCCTGCTGCAAGGTGGGCTGGTGGCTGGGGCAGTGGGATTCACCGGAGGAGCTTTGGGCTGTCCTTCTCACCTGTGCTTGCACAAATGGTCTCAGGACATCCGTGGCCATCACCAGCGCCTGTGTCTATCTTTCCTCTGTCGTGTTCTGAAGTTTCTTCTTCCTTAGAGGAAGTTTCTGTGATGGAAGGAAATTATTTGCTAAACTCTGCTAAGGTGGAAGTTTAACGATAAATATTAATTTGTGGACAGGACAAAGGGGGTACAAGAGAGATTTAAGACATTTTAGTGGCAAATTGTAGTTTGAGTTCTAAGTTCTAGCAACAGAAAGAACGCAGGAAGTGTCTCCACGGATTGCCTCCTTCATGGCCATGGTGAGGTAGGACATCCTTGTCCTGTGGTTGCCTGGGATGCCAGAACAGGGTGAGATCTATAAGAACTTGAGTTCTTAGGGAACTTCTCACCCAGCAGCTCCCTGGGGCTTCAGCTAAACTGTGGGATACTCAGTGTTTCCCAACTCTCGTGTCAAGGACCGTCTCCTCTCTTCCCAGCTGTGAGCTCTGCCCCATTTCTGTGTCGTCCCCTCCCACGCTCTGGTTTCCACAGGGAGGAATCCTGGGCATGTGAGTCAGGGAGCTGTAGTGCTCTGTCACCAGTGGGAATGAGTCAGGCCTGAGGCAGCACAGCACACCTACCCCCTGATTTACATATCGCCCTCGGGACCCTCAAAGCAGCATTTTCCCGACGTGCCAAGTTCTTGAGAAAACCCAACCGCTTGTTTTGGTGCTTAAATAGAAACACAACCCCCAAGAACAGACGTGGAATCTGTGAGACGCATCAGGGCAGTGAGCCCGCTGTCCCCTCCTGGCGCTCCTCCCGTGGGTGAGGAGTGTCCTTTCATCCCTGTGTCGTGGGGATTGTTTGTGCCATTTTCTCTCAGCTTCTCTTTCTTTCTCTGCCTCTGTTTTTCCCCTGTGTGAGAGGACTGGCGCCTACACTGGAAGGTCACCAGTGGGGTTACTCAACTGGCTCCAAGGATTAAGACTTCCTGCTCTGCTGTGAAGAGCTGCCAAGTCCCCCCTCCCCTCTGCTCACCACAAACCCAGTGCCTGTTTGTCTCCCTCTCTCCCCTTCCCATCCCTCCTCCTACCAAGACATTCAAATCTCTCTCCAGCAGACAGAGTGGGAGGACAGGTCACCCCAAACTACCTTCAGATGTGTTTGTTTGAGTTCCCAAAGCAGTGTGGCCACAGGGTGATGTTGCCAGAAGGTGAACTGTCCCCATGTGTCCCTCCAGAGTCTGTGGCAGGTTCCCATCAGGATCTGACCCAGGAGTTGGACTGACAAAAGGCTTTTATTTGTACTGGGAAATGTCATCATCAGGTTTTTCTACCAGCAGGCTGAGTGGAATCCATGGATAACTGTGAAGGGGTTCATGAACAATGGCTAAGGAGAACATGGATTTTGTCAGCAGGTGGCAATAGGTTGCACAAGGACCTGGAGCTTCCTTAGAAAAATGGTAGGGGAGCGATGTGGGGAGGAGCAGAACACAAGGAGAGCTTTATTTACAGGAACCGAGCATGAACCAGAAAAAAGAAACAGCTAGAACAGGATCCTGTGAGGAGGGGAGGAGATAAATAAGGTGGGAATGGGGGGGAGGATGGGATGGCTGGTCCCAATTTTTTCTCAAAACTGAGTGGAGTGGCAATGCTGCTCCAAAAAGCACCGCAGGGACCGACCACATTCAAGTGAAAACATCCTTTTCTTTAAGAATAAGGCAGAAGCCCTGCACACTAATGGTTCAGCAGGAGGAGGAGAAGCTGCCTGCTCCACCCCAGTAGGTGCTGGGGTAAGGGGAAAAGCAGAGCCCTGGGGCAGGAGCCTGCCAGCTGTGCCCGCCCAGCTGTGGACACAGCCAGCACACGTGGGGTGCTTGGGCTGGCAGTGGTCCTGCCCTCAAAGCAGAAGAGAAACAGCTGCTTTGAAAGAGAGTTTTAGCCTCTCCAGCCGTGGCCGAGTCCCTTTAGCTCCTTGTCTTTGCTCCTAACTCCCGTTTTTAAAGATCCCATAGGAGATTTCCCAGTGGTGTGAGTGCTGCTGGGGTGACCAGGTAGGAGCTCTTGTCGTTTTCCCAGGAACTGTACAGGTGCAGTAAACATACCTTGAGGAGTTCTTTGGGAGCATCACACCTGAATTTGCCCCACTCTCTCCCAGTTCATGCTAAATGGAAACCGCAGAGACCTCATTTAATGACTGGGTTTGTGTAGGTGTAAAGCTCTTTGAGGTCTCCATAAACATGGGTGTTTATTCATTTAGATTTCATTTTGATTTTCATTTAAGATTAATTCATTAGCAGGGAGAAAGCCAAAGCTCCACTGTTAAAAACCCAGGCCTTGGTTTTGTTTTGTGTTAAGACACGAAACAAGTCTAGATTAACTAGTCGGGATTTTAGTGCTGGTCCTTCAGCGTGCCACCATCCGTGTGGTCCGTGTTCTGGGAGCTCGTAGACCAGGAAAAGATGGGAAAAGCACTGAAATAGGAGAACTCTTGATGGCACGCTGGGTCGGCTGCTCCTTCGGTTTTTAGGGCTATCACATTCCAGGGATGCACTGCCGTGGTTAAGGTGTGAAGTGAGACAAATGAGAGGACAGAGGTTACACACGTGAGCTACAAGGATGTCCCCATTTGGATGCTGGGTAGGAAATCAGATGGAGTGTGCTTGCTCCTGCCCCGGGGCTAAGAGCAACAAAGGGAAAGAGCAGGGGATTTATCTAGCTCCAGTCTAATATTCCTTTGGCTGCAGCAAAGGCTGCAGCACTTCCCGACTATGGGCTGGCGCTTTCACTCACACACATCTGTGATTGATGGGCAGAGAGTATAAACACCTCATTAGTGCTATAATTCACTGGGTAGGGCTCAGACTGGGCTGTGCGAAGGAGGGAGGGAGGGAGGGAGGGGGAAAGAGTTGAGAAAGTTTAATAAAGAAAAAAAAAATGGAAGAAGGAGAAGAACGGATGTAAAGGCCACACAAATCATTCCGGGGAGTTATCTGACCTGCTTTGAAAACTTTAATTGCTGATAATGGACAACCTGTTGGGTGGTATTTTATTAACACTAATAGATTTTTACGGGATATTTCTCACATTGCTCTCCCAGAGCCTGAGGAATACATTAAATATTAAAAGTTAATGCTCTTGGTTGCTGTTTCAAGGATGCCCCACTGATAACGAGCTTTCCCGCAAGTTAGAAACCAGCAGAAAACATGAGCTGCCTCTGCCACTTACGGCCTCTGCAATAATAATGAGGAAAACACTTGAAGCTGGTGTGCACCTTGCAGCTGAGCTTCTCAGGTCTGGCCTGAATGCTCTGGAAAGGCAGTGCCCAGCCCAGGGCTGGTGGCTGTATCTCATCTCCAAGCCTGGATTTACAAGAGCTGGATTCCAGAGTCCCACGCTGAAAGTAAATGTTTATAACCCCCACAGGCTGCTTTACATTTCAGTTATTCAAAGCAGAGGCTGAGCCGACAACCCGTTCCTGTTTCTCAAGAGAACTTAGGTCTGAAATGGATGATATTTTCCTTTAATGTGCTGAATGGTTTTATAAAAGTGTTGCTTCTGCCCTAATCTGTTACAGGAATGACCCAGCTACCTGGAACAGAAGTGGAAGCGCCCCAGGAAACATCTGCAGAGCCTCCAGGAGTAGCGCGGGCAGAAAGAGGGGTTCTGGAGAAGGCTCCAAACTCCTGCACGCAGAAATGACCCCTCAAAGGGTGGAAAAAGAGGTCAGTTCTTTACTGTAAAGAGGTGGATTCAAGCAGCCTAAGAAGGAAAAGGAATTACTGCAACACTGGGGGGGGTTTGCTGGAGGGAAAGTAAATTTGAAACAGGGTGAGCAATAACCAGCTCGTGTGGTGAGTCAGAGGGCTTGTGTTAGAACTGGAGAGTCATAATACACTTTTGTGCTCGTGGGTAAAACCTGGACTTCCCCTTCAGTGCTTCCTTGGTTGCAGCAGCACTGGCAGCAGGCATAGCCTGGACCTAGAAAGCCAAGTTGAATGTGTCAGCCCTGCCTGTGGTGGCCTTTCTCTTTGGTGTCACCAACCCTTGCAGCAGCAACGGGCTTGGTTTTGGATCTCCTTCTGAGCACTGTTTGTTCACCACCTTCTTGTGCCAAACCAAGCTGGACTGGATGGCCCCATCCCCGCTCCCTGGAGCAGCCCTGGGACAATCCTGGGGAGTAAAGCAGCTCCCCAGGCTTTGCTGTGCAGCCCAGCTAGACCTCCCCAAGAGCCTGGCTCCAGCTGCCGGGCCTTTCCATAGGCAGTCTGCAAGAACATGGATTTTCATGCCTCCTTTCTCACTAAGTCTTTTCTTGTAGTCATGCCATGAACACTTTGAGCTGGATCATCTTTGCCTCTCCACTCTTCTCACCATTTACATTTCCACACAAGGAGGAAAAGCTGCCCAAACTACCTGCTCACCCTTGGCAACCATTCCCACCCCCTTGCTAAAACAAGACATATTTTCCTCTGTATTCCATGCCCCATTTCCATGGAAGTTTTTCAGGTTAAGTGAAGGGCTCAGCTGCTTTGGGGTGGTGCAGGCAGAAGAGCAGAGGCTCCAGTTCAGTCTCCTCTAAGTCTTGCTTTAATAACAGAGATCTCATCTTAGCATCTTGAAGACGAGCTGCTAGAGCCAGTTTTCTGAGGGAATAGGGATTGATCACAAAGACCAGTTGTCTTCTCTTATGTATGGACCTGCTTGGGTTGGAAACGTGCATTGCAGGTTTCAGACTTGGCTGGGGAACATTTCCTTCCCCCTGTCTGCCCTGGAGGGTGTTTAAGGGCCTTCAGGGACTGGACACCAGCTAGTCTATGTCACTTGGCTTAGATCTAATTTTTTTCCCCAGAACAGTCCACAGGGAATGTTAATAAAATAGTAGGTTTATGTTCTTACAGTAAATGACATCACAGCAGCTGCAAGATAAGTGTAAGTAAAGCTGGGAGCTTCAGCTTCTGGAAGGTCTTACCCTTTCAGTTAGACCAGGTGCTGAAGTGATGGGGCATGGGCAGGACCAGTCTCTTGATCTCCTTGAACCAGAGCCTTTAGATTGCTTGGACTGAACTCTCTTCAGGTGCTTTAACAGTCTTTTCAAATTCTGTCTCCGAAGGAAGGATTAGAATCACAGAATGGGGTGGGTTGGAAGGGACCTTAAAGATCATCTTGTTCCACTCCATGCCGTGAGCAGGGACACCTCCCACTAGACCAGGATGCTCCAAGCCCTGTCCAGCCTGGCCTTGGACACTTCCAGGGATGGGGCAGCCTCAGCTTCTTTGCCCAACCTGTGCCAGGGCCTGCCCACCCTCACAGGGGAGAGTTCCTTCCCAACATCCCATCTATCCCTGCCCTCTGGCAGTGGGAAGCCATTCCCTGTGTCCTGTCCTTCCATCCCTTGTCCCCAGTCCCTCTCCAGCTCTCCTGGAGCCCCTTTAGGCTCTGGAAGGGGCTCTGAGGTCTCCCTGGAGCCTTCCCTTCTCCAGGTGAACAATCCCAATTCTGTCGATGAATCTGGGCCCTGGTGAATTTGGGAAGAAGTTGCTTAGAGGTGAGGGGGGAAGAAGAGCCAGGAGGCTTGGCACAGCAGTTCTTCCCAAACGAGAAATCCTTCGGCTCCCGCACTCCAGGATGTGCTTTGTTTCTAGACTGCTGTTTAGCAATAAAATGGTCTTAGTCACTTAACGGGAATTGAGCGGGTCCCTTCTCCTCCCCCTGCCAGCCCATCCTTCCCCCCCAGCTCCCCTGCAGTAACGGCAGCTTTTCCTCATTGACCCCAGAGCTTACGAAAAACCTTTTTACTTAACCGTGTATTGACCTCAGTCTCGCTGCCCGGTGAATTATGTCCCGGCTGGCAACCTGAAGAGCGTAACCCAGGGGAGCCGTCTCCCGACGACACGGACCCGAGCCCTCGTCGCTGAGCCTTGGACCGGGTGCCTTCGTGTCTCCGACAACTGGGAAGGGAACACCCTTTTTATGTTTCTTTTCTGTCGTCATCCCATAGGCCCTGGGATTTCTCTTTTTTTTATTTCCTTCCCCCATCTGTCTTTGTACTGTACGTGAAGTTTCCTTCCTTGCCTTAACCCGCCCTTCAAAGGGAAAGAAACGGAGCCTGTCAAACTTGTCATCTTGGATAGTCTTAATTCTTGATTCTTAGGTTGTGTTAATTTTACCAGTCTTTCCTTCCTCCCTTCCTGTTTGATTTTTGCGGTGAATTGTTGTTGTTTTCCTTGATGTGATTTCATGAGCTGGACAAACGCATTGGACAAATGAGAAATTTAATGATACTGGAAACGTTTCTCCCATATTTTGTGAAGCAAAGTAATTCCAATAGATCTTTTGCCCCGTGACTTGGGATGTGCTGGCTTGTTGTCACTTTGTGGATGAGGGATGGGGAATACTCCATGAAATGTGAAGCATCACCACAAATTCAGTCAACCCTCCTGTCTCTGTGCAAGTGTTGATCGAGCAGGAAGGAGGGAACGCGCCCCATGGCAGAGTTTGTAAAAGGAAGATCCATGTTGTGCTTGACTGAAATAGTAAAAATGCCACGAGTTCTCATGAGTCCCTGGTCTTTTGGGGGAGAAGAGAGGCACAGCTTCGTCTTCCTCTTCTAACAGATGAGAGCAAGGCTTGGGTATCTCACATCTTGCATGGGTGGCAGGGCCACAACGGGAGGGATATTTGCTTGCTTTCCCACATGTCAAAACAGGGCTACATAAACAATTCTGGACTTTCTTCTGTCTGTGCTGGAATACGCTGCACACAGAGCTGGGAAAGAAAAAGATATTTGTCAGTTCTTCTGGAATTAGTGGAAATAGTGCCTTGGTGACAGACCCATTGCTCGTTAGAGATCTTCTAAGCCTGATTTTATATCCGTGGCACATTCCTTTGACGTGCCATGTGAATTCTTCAGCTCGGGAATGTCTGGAGTTTAGGTGATGTTGCCTCTTTGTCTGTGGCTTGAGTGGCTTTAGGAAATGCAGACAGAGAAATTTGGAGGTAGCTCTGACAACGTGCCTGATGCTGAGGCCAGACCTGGCAAGGCTGAGCTCAGTCCGGGGCTGGTGTTGGCCCTGAATGTCACCGGGGAAGCTGCGAGGGCCCTCGGTGGGTTCTGTGCTCTGCATGGAGATCAGGCCCCGAGATAACAAGGTGATGACAACCACTTTCAGAAATACTGACACACAGACAGATAAAAGAAGATGCAGTAATAACGTGTAGAAATAAATCCTTCCCATTCTGCTTTTGATCTTCTGAGTTTCTTAAATGTACGGATTTTCTTCATAGAAGTTTCTTACATCATCCATAAGTTCGTGCCCTGCGTTTTAACAGCCTTACAAAATGTTACTCGGAGAAATGGATTCAGGCACTTATTTTAAAAGTGTATTTAGATTAAAATCCTCCCCCACAATGTTTGCAATATAATGTTTATGGTACTGGCACGTGCAGCACTGCCCAGGGAACGGAGCTGGCTGGGAATTCCCTCATCTGCATAAATGCAAATGACTACAAAGTTGGACCGGTGGGAGAAAAATTAGTAGACTATGGGTTTCATTCCTCCTTTATTGAGGTAAATTGCAGGCATGTGTAACGATAGTTGTGATTTTAAAGGAGGCTGTGTCCTTTCAAAGAAAATGGGAGCTCATAAATCCTGGGAGATTAGAGATCCTGAGGCCCGATGTGGCAATGGCTCCGGGTTTATGGCATTCCTCAGGACAGCCAGCATGGGATGTTCTGTGACCTGGCTTTTATGAAGATCAAAAGGCTGCCAACTGTTGAGAATAAGATTTTCACGTCGTCCAGGGGGAGACACCAAGCTGTCAAGTGGGAGGAGGCTCTTTGAAGTGTGGAGATAAGGACCTTGCTAACCCTCAGTCAGGTATGAAAGCCATTCCCAGGCAGCAGAGGAGCGTGTCGTTCCACTGGACTCCCTGTGCCAGGGGAATTCATGGAACACCAGCTGAGCTGGCCCAAGAGAACACCTGGCAGTTGGCACTGGCAGCTGGATGGTCGTGGTGCCTTGAGAAAGAACTTCTGCACAGGATTTTTCGTGTAAGCAAAAGCCGTTAGCGCTGAAAAATCTTCCCAAAAAAGGATTCCCCTGAGCTGGTAAGAATCATTTCTGGCCACATTTATAGAAGTTTAAATGGCACGTAGACAAGATAAATATCCTTAATGTTTTGTCATCTTTGCGCTGATGAACTAAAGATACATTTACTTTCGTGTAATGACTTTCTAAGAGAAAACAGCTAGACAAGAGAGAATAAAAATACCATTTCATGATGTTGATACATATGTTTCTTCTGTAATAAACTCGGTCCTTGGCTGACAGTAAAGTAGGAATCGTTATTAGCCAACATCTTGCAAGCTGAAGGTGAAAACAGAGTGGTAGCAATCATATGGCTTTATGATCCATGTCCAAGCATTGGATTCCCTCACAGCAGCAAAGTTGTTTAAAAAAATCTTGTCCTAATTATCCCAACTCACATTGATACACTCTAGGAACTGTTGTACATAGGGTTGGTCAGGAGCACTTTGATAGTCTGGTTCCCATTGGAAAACGCCATTTCCTGTTGGAAATGGTTGAGGAAATCACAATGATTTGATTCTTTTCATGTTTTCAGAGGAGCAATAGAGAGAAGAGCCTGACTGTGTTGAAGCCATAAGTTTCATTTAGGTATTCTTTTTATTTTCCCATAATTTTTGCTTGTTTTTCTAGTTGTGTTTAGTTGTGTATAAGACATTTCCAAGGTATTTCAGTGGGTCTAGAATGAAATTGTGGAGGGCACATTGAGATTTCGGGTGTTCTTTTCATAAAAAACCCAAAATAATTATTGAAAGTACAAAGTCATGCGCCAAATGGAACTTCTGTTCCTTCCCTCATCCCAGCAGAGCTGTCACACTCAGAGGGCGATGCGTGCATGGGTGACAAATATTTCAGCAGCAGCACTGCAGAAGGAGCTCCCTGTTGCTCTCAGCAAGGTTTGCTTCTTCCTTACTCCTGACTGTTCAGGTCTTCTTTGCCATCCTTTTAAAGCAACGACTTCCCAAATAGCAGAGCAGAAAAGGGTGTGTTGTCAACCCTCCCCTCAGCAGTGGAATGAGCAGGATCCTGCCCACGGGTCTGATTCACTCAGAAATTACCGAGTCCCTGTCCCCTTTTAATTGTAAGGTTCCAAACCAAAGCACGGAGACACACATCAATTATTACATTGTCATTTGATCTGGAGTGAGTCCAGTGTGAACCCTGAGCCCCTGGAGCTGCTCCAGCCGAGCGGCAGGAACAGGGCTGAGAGTCCTGGTGAACACCACGTCGTTTGTGCTCTTTGCAGGGCATCTGCTCTGCCTGCCCTTGCAGTACCTTTGGCCGCTCTGCAGGAGCTCCTGGGCGACTGGTGATTGTCTTAGGGCCCGGCCCAGGGGAGGGGGAGTCATTCAGCTTCTCAGCCTGCTCCCAGGAGAAAAGCTGCAGGGAAAAAACCTTGCTCTGGGCTTTGGAACCTGAAGTGCAGCCAGTTCCAGCGGAGGGATGTGACGGTCGCCTCTGCTGCGAAGTTGCCATCTGAACAGTGACACTGTTGTGTGGTTTGAAAGCACAAGGAGCACTGGGAAGGAGAAGTGGCTGTGGTGGCTGTGACTGGGCAGGTCTGTGCTAGAGAGCAGCCCAGGCCTTTGGATTTTCCTTAAATCGTGCACCTCAACATCCACAGTTAGACTTGTGTCAAGGAGACACATGTGCATCCCAAATTTTCTCCTCTTTCAAGCTCTCTTTGGCTGGACCATCTGGCCATGCTTCTGCTCCTTTGAAAGCTTTGCCTTATTAAACAGTCCTGGGAGTTCAAGAAGGAAAGTCCCAGGAGGGGAACAGGAAGGGGGATTGTTAAGAGATGTGCTATTCCTTAATAAAATAATAGTCTAAGAGGAGATCACAGCTTGTAACAACCAGGGAGATCCTGCTGCTAAAATTCCCTGCAAAGCTGCTCTTCCCATCCCCAAATCCAGCTGTGCCATGCATGTGCTCCACAGCCCCCCTAAAGTCATGGCAGGGAGGGCGAGAGTTCTAATATATCCCTCCGAATTACAGCATCTCATCTTTCGTTTTCAATTCGTTGGGACCAACAGCTCCTCTCTTACAGTTTAGGATTTGCCTCTCCCGTAAGAGCCATCTGAAGTGAAATGCCTGAATTAAGAACACAGTGCATGGGCAGAGGGGACACAGATAAGGGACCTGCTGTGTCCCCTCTGCAGCTCAGGAGCTCAGGCCTGGAAAGCGAACAGTTTGCCCTGAGCCTCGAAGAGAGGTGGTGGCAGGATCGAGACAGCAACTCAGCTCTTCTCCAGTCCAGACAGAAACAGCTCTTTTGACCAGTGTTTTCAAGGATAGAAGAAATGCCCAGCCTGAAGGTTGGTTGAGAGGTCAGCCGTATTTATGACCCAAGTGCTGCTGTCCTTTGCTCCTGCATAGTCATGTCGGAGGTGAGGATTGCTCTTTTCCCACCCAGAGCCCCTCAGACATCTCAGAGTTACTGTTTGTGAGGTTTTTGCTTGGACTGTTCCTTGCTGGACTGGTCCAACCACAGCTCCAAAAAGCTGACATCCTGGGAGAGTGTCTGAAGCATTGAAATCCCATGAGGACAAAACTATGGTCCGGACACGGAGGGCACATCCAGGAATGCCAAACACAGATAAAGCTCCAGCAGAATTAGTTATTAGAATTTTCACTAGATTTAGAGTAACCCTGACTTTTGGGCACCCTGCTTGAGATGAATTAGGGCTGATTTTTCAGGATTCCCATGGGAACTGAGTATCTAACAGGGTTTTTTGGGGGTCTGGATGTTGTGAAACTTGTGGTCTTATAGTGGACTTTGTATTGTTATCTTATTCAGTGAAAAGCTGGAAGCTGACTAACAGACTCCAGGAACTGACCATGTGCTTTGTTTCAGTGTAAAATATGATCTGCCCAAGCCATGGATAAAAAGCCCAACGGTCCTTTGGATTTATCTAAGTAAATGGGCTTTACATAGAAATTGAGAAAATCCACAGTTATGTTTGTATTCTCCTAAGAAATAGAAATAGAAAGGGCTGGGCCGCTTCAGAGCCAGGTTAAACCAAAACTACCAGCATTTCCCTATGGACAGGATTTTGGATGAAGTGAACCAACACCCTGCGTGGAGTGACAGCTTGGTGTATCCCACTGGTGACCAGAGGGTAGAAATAATGCAAAATAGTAGTCATATCTCTCAAAAGAATGAGAAAACGTTCAGATAAGCAGCTGTGCAGCCTTGAACACCAAGGCACCAGCTTCTCTTCTTCACTCTGCTGTTCATTGTGGCACAAACCTCTTTCCAAATCTGCTACAGGTGTTTTCATCTGTCCAGCCCTGCTGCGTAGTAAGAAACAATACAAATGCTATTTACTAGGAAAGAGTGGGGTGAAAAAGCTCTTGCTGCAAGGTGAAGCATCCCTGTAGAGGCTACACCACGTTCCAAGAGGTTGTCCATACCCATTTCCCAAGGGTTAGGATTATACTATTGCAATTCTTCATGAGATCTTTCTTACACAAGCTGCAAAGCTTGTAGCATCTTTCAATCCCTGTGTGCAGACCAGGAGCAGACGTTGGGAGAGGATCCAGGCCTGTGTGTTCCACTTAGAAGAGACCATGTGTATAAATCCCTTTTCTTTCTGCAGCTGTAATATAAAGTGTATACACCTTATTATCAGAGAGACATCCAGAGTGCAGAGCACAACCAGGACAATGAAGGGTCTCGGGAGATTTCTCACCCTCCAGGAAAGCTGCAAGGATTTTATTTGGAAAGCCAGACTTGGGAGGAAAAGGAGTGAAGAAGGGGGAACCACTTTAAGTCTAATAACGTCTCAAGGGAATAAGGCCGTGCGAGGTTTCGGGGCCATGTGAGCTGGTGTCACATGCAGGGATAAGAGAGCCTTGATTTCGGCTAGAGACGAGCCAGCAGGCAAGGAATTTGCTCCAGACACAGTCCCTCCTAGATCCTGCGTGCTACTACAGCTAACAGTCATGTCAATAGGGTTTAAAAGGTGCTCCAGAGGAATTGGGAAGCAAAGACAAATAAGGTGGGTGGCTGAGGGAGGAATGGAAAGTCCGGTGGTTACTGAGTGAGGCTTGAGTGTGATGAAAATCCTGGCTGTGCTCCAGAACAAGATTTCCTATCCCATTAATTATATTGCAACAGGCTCCAGGGCTTTCTGTGATACAGACTTGGAGTATCCAAAGTGCTGCACAGACATCAGTGGTGGAGTAACAAGATAAACTTGCTGTGTCGTCTCCCAGCCTTCCATGAAGACACCCTCAAAGATGAAGCCTGAAAGTCCTCAGTGCCGTTCCCCTTGTGCACGTGGGCAGAGAGTGAAGGATCTATGGGAAAAAGGGAATAATCAGCTCCTGGAAATGTCAGGTTTCTCTCAAAAAGTAACTCCATCCCCTTTCCTTGTGGTAACATGCTCTTGGTCGGCATTTTTGTGGCACTAAAAGATGTCATTTGGAACGTGGTTTTTCCCCTCTTCTCTTTTTCCCCTCCATCTGGGTGCACTGGAGGGGAAAGGGGAAGATAGAAGGTGAGTATGGAAGAAGCGTGGTCTGGGAAAGAGAAGCCACAGCAGGTATAATGCCACCCTGAACAGCACTGAAACAAAAGCAGAAGCCAGACAATATTGACCAAAAGAAAAGGAAAGAGTCAGGACCACCCCAACGTGGTCTTGAGGGGAAAAAGGGAGTCTGATGCTGTGTTTTCCACTCCTGACTGCGCCACAGTTGCTTTCTGTCACCTGGCTATGAGGTGGACGAGGCGAAGTGTTTGCAAACAATGCCTAAGTCACCTTGTTGGCTTCAGTAGTGGGGGCAGATCCGAGTGTAACAGCCCCTCTGCTCTGGAAAAGGAATGTGTGGAGCCAGGATTGACTTAGACCTGGGGTGTGGAGACTGTAAGGCCTGGTTTTTACTGAGACAGTTGGGGTGGGAATGAGGTTGGGTTTGGAATCTCCTTTCCCACTGACGTGTGGAGATGTAACTTGAGGGGGACACAAAACCACTGGAGCCCTGTTTGTTGCCACCACTACTGATCTCCTTTGGGCCAGAGGTGAAGACTAAAGCTTTGTGCTGGCCAAGGAGCTCCTTAAATCAGGAAACAGGTTTAGGAGGCTGATTCCAGGTGCTTTTCTTCTAAGCAAAAGTGTATAGAAGACATGAAAACCAGGTCCGTTCTGGAGCCGCCGCCAGCCCTCCCAGCCTGGTGATGCATTGCTTACGAAGCCACCGAGCGTCCTCCACTTCCACCTCCTCTCCTATGGCCAAAGCAGAGTTAAGCCTCCCCGTCCCTCTCTCCCCCCCAAAAAGTGCATTGTGGGATTCTCTAGCCCGCCTCTCCCTCCTCCGCGCCGGGCTGCGCCTTTGAAATGATATCCATTTCTCTTTGTGACAGCGCACCATGACCGCCGCCTTGACGCTGCGCCGAGCCGACGTGCCCACCGGTGTGACGCTGATGCCTTTGGGCAGAAATCAGAGCCGGTTTGCTGCACGGCTCCGCGCTGCCACGGTGCCCGCAGCGCCTGGCAGAGCCCCCCGTGCCCCGCCGGGGGAGCGGAGCGAGCGCGTGGGCCCCGCGTGAACCCGGGGCAGGGCGCGGGCGTTCTCCGCAGCGATCCCGCTGCCCCTTCCCGCCTTTAAGTGTCCACGTTGACATGGGTTTATGCTTTTTTGGCTTTTTTTTTTTCTCCTTTTTTTTTTTGCCTGCGAAAGGGTTGGTTTCCCGTTTCTCCCCCGGCTGCGGAGTCCGCGGGGACCTGGGTTTTCCGTGAGCTGGAAAAGGAGCGCACAAGCGTCTGATCAGCCCTTATTAGTGTTGAGAAAGACCTAATGGCTCCTGGCTTCTGGGACCATTACCTGTCATTTACTTTTATTAAGTCAGCGATGAGAAAGTTTAAAATTAAAGGCTTTGTAAATTGGATTCCGGTTCTAAAGGGAGGCACCGGCCAGGAATTTCGTGCCAAAGGCTGCGGATGGGCTGCTGGGAACAACACCGGGCTGGGGCGTTTGTGCCAGGGCATGGAGGGGAGGTTTGGGCAAAGCCTCAGGGCACGGGGACATCTTCAGCTACGTGAACCATCTAATCCTTCCTTTGCCAGGCTACTCGTGTTCAGACCTCCAGCTGCCGGTCAGCAGGGAGGGTTGTCCTCTGGTCAGGCCCGTGAGTTCTGTTTGTTTCTGGCTGGATTGATCCCAGGCAGGTCGTGCCAGCTCCTCATGGCTCATCTCCTGGTTTATAAGGAGGAGGAGGTTGATTTTGTTTCTTGCCTCTTGCCTGGTTTGGGCAGTTGGCTCTCTGGGCCAGGTGCTGTCCTTGACTCTTGTGCTTACAACAAAGGCTCCAAACTTTGAGTTTCAAGATGAAAACAAAGACTTCTGTTAAGTCTGTAGGAGGAAGCAAGTGAAAGGGATGAGCCACCTAGTTAAGAGAAGGATCTTAGAGCTTATAACATTGTTGTATTCTCTGCTTTTGGACTTCATCTTTCAATTAACCATCCAAACATATTTATAAATGAAACACCCAGATTGCACCGAAGCAATCAGCTAATTATGGTGTGACAAGGAAAGCTCAGGGGCCAATCCCAACCAAGAGCTGCTGTCACTTCTGTTCTCTCAGATGAATAATATCTGGTGGTGACATTGCTCTGATGAGAAGCAGCATGAACTAGTGGTTATAAGTAGAGTCGGGAATGAGAATTCTTGGTTCTTGTGTCTCAGTTTGCCTTTGGCTGCAGTGACATGGGAGAAGTCACCTGAGGTGAGGATTTTAAGGCTGCCTCCTGCCCATCCTTGCATTGTTAAACACACAAATTGTGCCTGCACAGCTTTATGTGGAGGTTCGAGGTTCCCACTGTGTCTGAGAGGCAGAGCACAGTGCTCCACCAGAGCACGGGGCTCAGCCAGTTAGAAATAGACTGCAAAACTCAGTGCTTGTCTCCTGAAGGCACGATGTACAAGGATGAAGCAGGTTCCTTTTAAACTAAAGCCTCCTTGAAGGAGTTTGCCTCAGGTTCTCCCTGAGTAGCTTGGCAGTTTTCATCTCCCCGTGTTTATCTGTATTTTTATCATTGTTGTATACAATCATATTAAATTTCATTTTATCAGAGGTAATACTGGTGAAGATTTGGAAGGGATGCCCTCTGCCCATCCTCTCTAACAGCCCTGCAGCCGAGCTTCAGGTGCGAGTCCCCACTTTAGGGAAAGTCCTCCTCTATTTAAAGAGCCAGGACTTAGAGCAAAGTCTCACACCATCCACAGACAGGCCTTTCACCTTCTTGCTCCAGAGCAATTCCAAAGCACCCAGGGAGGAGGTGGGATAATACACCCAGGGGAAACTGCATTCCCTTGAAGGAGGAGTGATGCCTCTCCCAAGTTTCTCCGTGAGGGGCTGATCTCTGAGCTATTCAGTGGTTGCTTACATCAGTCCTGTGTTCCCAGCCACCACAAAGGCTTTCAGAAGGTAATCTGGGGAGATTTTATCAAATGTGAAATGTTCCTAGACATTACTGGAGCCATGATGTAATGAACCAAGGTTTTGTTCTTTAAATTCCACTGAAAAACCACAAGCCCCAAAAAAACTGTTCGGGGGGGAACAGATGTGTTTTAAGCAGGAGGCTGAGATCTTGTGCTGGGCTGTGATGTGGTGGGAGAAAGGGTTTCCACTTTTGTGAAGACAATTCCAGCCCAAAATCTTGCTCAAAAAGACCAAAGCCCATGTGGTTCCATGAGGTAACGCTGCTTTCTTAGGACCATCTATGCTGGAGCTGCAATCTCAGTGCTTTGAAAGCCCTTTAAACCCTTTTTTCTTAGAGCCACTGTGATTCCTGGGTCACGTGAAGCCTTCCTGGCATATTTACATCTGCCAGAGCAGGATGAGACTGTCCATGCTTTGATGCTTTGGATTTCAGTACCTGTTGAAATCCCCTGAACAAATGGCGCTATTAATTACGGGGCCTGGCTTTGATGAATGATGCAAAGGGGACAACATTTCATTTTGTCCGGGGGGAGCAGGGGGGCCGGGGCCGTTCGGAGTGTTCGGTGATGCAGGAGAGGTCCTGGGTGTTGCCTGATCAAGGGGAAGTTGCTTCCTCTCTCTGGAGTGCTGTAAAGTCCGTGTCAAGTCACCGTGGCGTCTGGGTTGTGTCACCTGCCGATGGGGCTACCCCTTTATACAGCGGATTCGCTCAGACAAAAACCAATTCAGCCCTCGCCCTCAAAAAGCTTTTAGAGTTGCTCTAAGGGTTGCAAATAATTACATCCCAAACGGCTCCTGCCTGCCTGTGTCGCTGCCCAGCGCCCGGGCCATTTTTACAGCAGAGCGGTGGGTTTGGGGTTTAAACCAGAGCCACGAGGAGGGGGAAGGCCCGGGGGTCCTGCCACGCCGCCTGTCTCCACATCCTTTTGAAACTCCCCAAACCGGAGTTGTTTATATGACAAGGTTGTAAGAAAAGCTTGCTCCCGAAGTGGTGAAAAAAGCCCTTTTCCCACAGCTTTGGTTTAGTTTCTTATTTGTGCGGATCATTATGTTTTAGTGCTGAGAGGTCACGTTCGGGCCAAAAAGTTGAATTAATTTTGGGGGCACCTGAAATTCTTGTTCTGTACAGACAACGCAACTTGTTGTTTCAGTCTAATGAACTGCAACCATCTGAGAACATCTCTGGTGGGTTTTCACAAAGGGGTTCTGGACAGGGTGATGGAGTGTTAGAGACTTTCCTTCTGCGACAAGAGGACTGCTTTTGGCCACAGGACCAGCAGGTGGTGGGTCTGTGAGGTACCAGCTGCTGTGGTTGGTGGAAAACAAGACCATTCAAAAGGGAGAGGAAAGGAAGGGAAGTCAGAAGACAGTGGCATTGAAACTAAGGGAAACGGCAGGAGTATTCACTCCTTTGAAAGCACCCAAAATGGCAGGGAACAAATGGGATTTCGTGATGTTGTTTTGTGGCCAGGGGGAGTCTCAGCAAAGACAGAAGGCATGATTTCTTTTAACCGAGTTTAGTTTACACTGGAGATGTTTAGGTGATTTAGTCATCCATGTTCCAGCCTAGTGATTCACTTCAGGATAATTTGAATCATGCCATGGAAATTTCTATTTCTTGTTACTGACTGTAAAGGTTTCCTCATGATGCTGGCTCTGGTGAGGGGATCTATGCTGCATCCACCTGCCTGTGTCAGAATCAGACCCGAGGTTTTAGGGACAGGGAGTTCAGTGTCAGCATCTGAGTGCTGGAGACCTCGCTGCAGTAAAAGGGCAAGAGCTTGTTCAATAGGTGTGGAGGAACAGGGCAGAAGTGAGTGGGAAAGGCAAATGGGTCTCAGCTGGAGAAGCAAAGGCACATTTAGGGAAGCGGAAGTTCAAGAGTGAAGGTCAAGTGAATGGGAAAGGCACGTGGGAGAACAGAACTGGGTAGGGGAAAGGGTTTTCAAGTCTGTTCCAGTTTAGAACAAGCACGTGGTTACTCAAAAGTAGAACAAGAACTTTAGTCACCCCAGAAGAAACCAGTGCTGATGGTGTGTGGCTGTGAGAGGGGAAACCAGAGCTCAGTTCTCCACCTTATTCATGTCACGGACTGGAACCAGTGTGTCCCACCGTGGGTCTGGGGGCACTGGCTCAGCTGCAGTGGGTGACTGGGAGGGGGTTTGTCTTCCTGCAACCACTCAGTTTTGTGAGAAAGTATTTACGTGATAAATGCTTGCGTGTAGTGTGAACCTCTGGGTAGCCCACAGCAACCCCGAAAATGAGACACGGAGTGGAGTGGCAGAAGAAATCCCATGCTGTTCCTTTTTGAAACTCTTTTTATGAGAGAAATTTCAGTTTAACTTAATTGACCTTCCCCAATGAAATGGCATGGACAGATTTCCTGAGGCTTTGGAGTCAGCAGGACTGGAATAGCCCTTCAGGTGATAAGTCTGAAGCAAGCAGAAGGAGATAAGCTGTGACCTAGGTGGCCGAGCAGGTTGCAGAAGGCACCGCCAAGGAATACAAACAGCAAAGGCATGGACGTGTTGAAGGAACATTGAGAAGTCTGACTGGAGGTGTCTCCACCTGATGTAGGAAGTTGTTAAGCAGGTTACTGTGGTAGCCAGGTATGTCAGGGGGACATCCCGTGGGTGTTGTATCCTCCCTCACACAGGGGCTTCTGCTAAAGGTCGGGCACTGAGCTGGATTGGTTTCTGGTCTGACACAGTGGCATTTGTGGTGCTTGTTCTCAGACCTTCTGCGTCTTCTTGCCCTTGTGACCGTACTGGAAGGTTCCACTGGGTTTGGTCAGCCTGGTGTGTAGGGTCTGTGTGGGGTGCGACTGTGTAGTATTCAAACCCCATTTTTACATCCGTGGAAGACTAAGGAGACCCTGCCCTTGTGCCTTGCTTTTTACAGGGTGTGCAGTGGCCCAAACCAGGCAGCCTTCCTTTTGTCGGTGCTTCCCAAAAGTGCAGAGTGGGGGATAAACGCCAGCGATGTGTTTGCCAAACAGGCTCTGGAAAAGAGAATTAAAGACAAGTGTGGAGCCTCCTCCAGCTCCTTCTGCCATTTGGGCATGCTCATGCCATGTGTCAGTACAAACAGCGGAGGCATCTGCAACGGGTCCACGTGAGTCCATGGGCTTTGGATCCTTTTGCGTGGGAAATCCCTCATCCTCTGCTCGTTCCACAGACAGGCAGCTCATCCCTGCACATGACAGCACAGAGACGGACCCTTTGCACAGCTTAATGGAGGAGGATGTTCTGATTGCGGTCCAAAACTGTTCTCACAGTAACATCATCTGATGTTTAGCCCTCCAGACGGGGAAGGCTCTTATATCCAGCACAGACACACTGTGTATAAACCACTAGAAACCACCCTTTCTGTTAATTCAAGGCCGAACCTGCTCCCACCCCCTGCGGTGGTTTTACACGTGTTTAATTCCAGTGATGCAGTTTCTGCCTCAGCCCACTAGAGTCTTCCCAGCTGAGGATCTGCTTCACACCTTCCAGCTGAAAGACACCTGAGCAAGGCATTGAAACACATCCTTGCCTGGAACTTGGCCTGAGAGTGGGTGAAACCTGGTGCTGAGGGGGCACATGGAGTGAATGCCCTGTGAAAAACACATAAAAATAGGCAGGGTGGAAACCCGGAGCCAGCGTTTACTGCACTTCTCTGTGGTTATAGGGCAGCTGTCTGACCTCCTCACCTAATCCGCAAATAATCTTGTCAGGACAAATTAGTCCATGCTGAGCCTGTGCTGGTGGGACTAGAGGGTTATCAGGACCTGCACAAGGGTATTTTAAGCTGGTTCTGGTGTCTCTGCAGTGGTGTGGAGTCACTGTGGCACTGACTGCTTTTGTGTTAAACGGAATGAACATACCCAAACCCCTCTGCTACAGAAACCTGGAGTTAATGGGTTTCCTCGCTGGTTTCTTTCAGGCCATTTTCAGTACAAGGGCGAGTGTTGAAAATAAAGGTTTAAACTGCACTTGGAAGTGCAGCTCTGAACACTGTGAATCGCTTAATTCATCTTAATAGAGGTGTTCGCTCTGAACCCGAAAAGCTTTTAGTTGAGATTTAGCCTGTGGTTTGATATTACAAATTGCTTGGTGGTAACATTGGTTTAAGACACTGTTGTCTCCTGGCCCCTTGTTCCTGCTGCTCTGCTGGCACAGCTACTCCTGTGGTTGGGAACCAGATGGGAGGAGCCATTTGGCTTGGAAAGGGGAAAAAAAAAAAAAAAAAGAGGTTTCACATGTTTGGTTTTTTGTTTGTTTGTTTGTTTAAAGCAGGAAAGTTCCTGGTCTGGTTCAGCGCCTGGTCACACGGAGCTTTGCTGGCACAAAGCAGTGGAAAGAGCACTTTGGCATGGAGGGGAAATGAGCAGCAGAGGGTGAAAGGTGAGCAGCAATTACTGGGGCTGGGAATGCCCCAGTGTCCTTTAAGATCAGCCCACGATCTGCAACTGATCTCAACACGTGAGAAATGCTCCAATACCTTTCAAATCGTTGGGTTTCATCTTTGCTTTTAGGTGTCTTGGCGGACACTTCCCCTTTGTGTCCTTATCTGCCGTCTTCAAAGGTTCTCCAGCGTCTGTGTCCTGCACGTTCCAAACCCTGCAGCCCCCTGGGATTGAAAATGTGGGAATGAGCACAGTGGTCGGAGCTGAACGGCACCGTGAGTATCAGTTGTCACTGCAAGGAGTGTTTCCTTCATTTCCAGAGTGAGTTCCTGGAGAAAGAACCCCTTTGAATAAAAAGGAGAGCGGGGTTTCCACGGTGACTTTCTCAAATTTAGAAGATCTTGTCACTTAAATCCAGTTTGCCATGGGACATAAAGTTCATTTGCTATAGAGCCCATCAAACCAGCTGAGCCCAGAGGTACCATGAAGAGTATGGGGATGTGCCTGGATAACCAAAACAAATCTATAAAAACCAAAGCACTAAAAGTGGGAAATTAATCTCATTGCAAGTTTGCCACCCTGCTCCCAGAAAGGGAATACTCTCATAAATAAACTCCCTGCAAACACTGAGAAAAACGAGCCAACCCAGAACAGTAAAATACCCAAATGATTTGGTTAAAGAAATGTTTAATGAATTACAATGGTTTTGATGAAATTTCCCTTTGCAAATTTGAGTTGTACTTGACAGGAGAAAATTTGTCCCTCCAAAGGCCTGTGAAAAACCGTGTGCCTGCCTTCTGTCCACGTGTCCCTTCATCCACTGAGCAGAATTCAAGCAGTTGCCATGAGTTTCTGGCATGCATGTGGAAAGGGAAACTCTTTGGCTGTAAATAGCAATATATAGGTAATATGATGGTGCACTGACACAGCTTGGAGTCTCAGATCTCTCCTTTGATTAACATATCTCATTAATGGCACTGCTGGGCCCCGAACGTGGAGTTCGCTCCGGAGTTCTGCGTGCGACGAGCTGGGAACCCCTTTTCCCTCTCCATCCTTTCACTGCGTGGCCCAATACTGTGGGAAAAGGAGAAAGATAAGGAGAGAGGAGTCTCTGCTTTGGTTTCTTCCCAGCCACACGCAGACAGAGGCAGCTCAGGGGAATCCTGCCCAGCAGAGGTTAACGTGACCCACATATAATTGTGTGAAAAGATGCCACTCTGCGCCTTTGTCAAAGAGGCTTCTCCTTTCCAACCCGAGCTCCCCAGTCCCCAGCCCCTTCAGCAAAGCACAGTTTGCTTGCATTAAATCACCACTGCCCTCTTGCCAGCTGCTTAGAGTTTGCACATTATCCAGAGGAGATATCTGATATATATTTATATATTTTTAAAACGTGACAGATTGTCTCGTAACATATGCGGTATTGCCTTGAAATGAGCTCCGTGCATGTGATGGCCGAGCTGGCTCTGTGTATGTCTGTGTGTGTGGGTTGTGTTTTGTTCCTTGTGTTGGCAATCTGAGAGGCTGGGACGCTGGAGCTTTTCACTCTGAAATATTCATGACGAGTTGACACCCCTGATGCTTTGATACCTGCCATTTATTCCTGTGCCACTGACGATAACCGCTGCTAAGTACCCGTGTCAGGGCCACGGTTGAGTGAGCTGCCTGATAAGGAGAGGGAGGGCATCCGAGGCATGGATGCTGGAAAAAGATCACTTGAGAAACTCCCAGGGCATTTTAGGAGCCTGCCGTGCCATCTTATTCACCCCATTTCGTTGTTCTGACTAAAGCCTGTTTGCTTTGCTGCTTCTCCAGCTTTTTCTTCCCGCTTGGAAACCTGCTAGTTCGCTGCTGCTTTTCCTGGAGATGGTCACTGGCTCGTTATCAAGTGAATTGCTAATGAATTTGTTACACTTAGTGTTTTAAAAAAGGAACATGCAAGTCTGGGGAGACTCAAGGAATCCTTCTCCAGCCAGAAACAGACTCTCATTGAAATGGGCTCCGGGGTTCGATGATCAGGGGCATTTTGGTACTGTGTAAAGGGAAGGAAAGACGAGGGTAGAGCAGAAGAAGATAAAAAGAAGAGTAGGCAAGAAGGTAAGCATCAGTACCACCTTGTAAGGGTGAAATTTAAACAGGAAATCTCATTGATTTGGGTGATACCCCTCTTTGGAAGGATTGTAACCTGCAAGGCACCAGGCTGAAGGTGGGGGAGTAAATTCAATAACATGAAAGGTTACAGAAGAGGTGAAATAATTAAAAATATGGGGAAAGAGTTCCTGAGTGGAAATTAAATGAAGTCCAACCTGAACCAATCTTCAGTGACATTGCTGGATCAAGGGGTAGAAGTGTTTTCTTTGGACTGCAAGTTATTCCATGGGTTTGTAGAGACATCATTTGTGTCAGGGCCTGGATTCATCCTGCTGAGTTCAAGTTGTTTGTCTGAAGGATGGGATTGGGAGGCCCTGACTTGCTGTAGGTGCCCGTGCTTTCTGCAGTGGTGATCTGGGGAGTGAAGGCTTTCCTGACTGGGATACCCTGCTGGGAGCTGGGCTTTGGATGGGAGTTGGAAAGGTCAGATGGAGACAGCTGGTCCCCGTCTGTCAGATGCTAAAACAGGGACTCTTCTGGGTAGATGTATTGGCAGAGTTTTCCTTCACCTAAACTGTGAAGTGAGGGAAGCCAGGGGTCCACAGGATCTCCTGTGGATTTTCTTCTCACCACATTTCACACGAAAAATTGCAGCAGTGCCTCCTTTCTGGACTATGGTTTTCCCCTCTCAGAAGTCAGAGCACAGGGTTGTATTGCAGTGCACGTTCTCCTGAACATGACTTTCCCTCTCTGTAAGAAAATATGGGGAAAAGAAAGAGGACACGAGGGTTGAAGTCAAATTAATGAGGCCTAAGGGGCTTCTGCATGTGCTTCTTGAACTGCAGCCGTCCTGCAGAGGCAGGAGATAAGGTGGCTTAGGGAATGCAGCAGAGTCCAGAGAGGCATTTATTTAAGATTGATATCAAACCTTGGAATTGCGAGTGGGAGGATTTTTGAGGCGGGAACAGGATGTTGCCAGGAAGGAGGGAGGCTGGCTAGGATGATTTGTTGTAGGGGTCAGTCGCAGGAAGTCGCCGGAGATACGTGATGCTCTAAAACGCAGGCCAAGGAACCCGCACGAGGACACTGGTTTATGCTCTGAGATCCTGGCTCCTCAAAGCAGAGCCAACAGAGTGGCTGGGTGGTCTAATTAGGGTCATCCTTGGTGGTCCTACGTGCACGTGTTTCGGTCAGCTTCCTTGTCTGTGTGTGTCTCGCCGTGCACAGTGACCCATCCTGCTCTGGGGGCTGTTACAGAGGCTTCTACCCTTAAAAATAAAATCACTGCCCTTGGAAGAGAGATTTTCTGGCCTTTTGCAAGGCAAGAGTTTGCTTGGTGCTTGTACAGATAATTGTGCGCATGGGGGCACGAAGTAGTCCTATGTCTCATTAGGCTTCCCTCCTCCCTACAGGAAAATTTCTTGTGATCCAAGAAATTAAAAGACTGGCAAGAGAAGAGGAGTCATAATTGGGAATGACCTCTTGGGCCGTAAACAGGATTGGAGAGCTCAGCTGGCTGTAAAGCTTTAACTGGTTGTCAATGGGAAATCTGCAGCTCCACATCATTGCAAGAGGCCATTTGTGTCGAGCAGGGCTCCTGGAGGCATCCATGCTTTTGGATGCTGGTGGCTATCAACAAATTACTGATCATTAAGCACAGCCACCTGCTGTCCAACCCACTTCTGAGTGTCATTTAGGTGTACTTTGCTGTCCTGTCTTCTGACCCAGTCAGACCTGGAGTCCTCTTGTGTCAGGAGCAGTTGTCTTTCCTAAGAACGCAGGTGTTGTCACAGAGGACTTTCAAGTCCAACAGGCAGGAGTGTAGAAGAAGGGTTTAGGCTCCCTACATGGTTGGAAAGGCAGCAGTGCCTTGGAGTGAACGGGAGGGTGCCCTTTGACTCCAGATGACCTTAAATGACTTGGCAAGGCTCGCACGGAAAAGTCAGTGCTCGGGGACAGGGCTAAGCTCCTCTCTTCTTCGGAGGGCTGAGTATCCAGACAATTCTCCCACATCCCTGTTCAGCCTCTCCTCACTGCAGACTTGGCTGTGTTGTGGTTTCCCTCAGTGCATTCCACCCCTGCTGCTCTGCTTTTGTGCCTTTCTGCAGCTCTTCTGGCCGTCCCCACTGATAACAGATTAGACCTACATGGGGGGGTAACATCTGAGCTTCTCATGCTGTCCTTTTATCTGATGTCCTCCAGCTCGTGGTCCTGTTGTCCCCGCACAGCTTGGCCTGTGGTGATGTTCACTCTCCTGCTTACACTCAGTGAATGATTTATCATGTGTTATCAGTAGGACTCTGTACAGTGTCCAGGGACAGTGTTTCCTTCCATCTGGTTCCAAGCTGGTGGAACACTCCTCCATATGGTTTTCACATGTGGTTCTCCTAGTACCTCCTTTCTATTTTTTTCCCTCTGGATTCATCATTATGCAGTTTGTCTAACGAGAACACTTTGTTTCACTTTATAAATTAACCACATGCATGAATTAAGACTTCAGCAAATGTGGATATTTCTGAAATGACAGAGGAAACCTTCGCAGCTGGGTGAATCTCTCTCTTCTGGAAGACATACCCAGTCCCATGACACACTGGAAATTAACTGCTGCAGCATTTCACGCCACTCCTCAGGCAGATATTAACCTATGGCTTGTTCTGGAAGAGTCTTATAAAGTGTGGGGAGGTCTTTGATTCTGGTCTGTGTTTTGAAGGTGCTGGATGCACTTACATGTTCCTGATGTGGGCAGGACACAGACCACGGGAACATCTTCTTATGTAAATTGCCTTGAGACGCAGAGAGTGATCCCCAATGACTTGATACTGGGCATTCCCAGAGACAAACAGCTCTGTCTCCTGTCTCTTCTGGGTGATCCAACCTGCAGAAGGGCTCCTCTGCTGCTGCAGTTGTTGGTCTTTGCAGATAACTCTTTTCCTGCGGTCTGTGTTGATTTTACGTTGTTAGACCCGGTAACACACTTTTATCTTATCTGCCTTTCTCTCTTCTTTGCTTTCCATGTTGTTTGCCATTCCAGAATAAATACTGGAGGCCAGTGCACCGTGTTCCTCCCCCCTAGAGCGTGCAAATATTTGCAGCACAGCAGCCTCTGAGCCCCGAGACGTGAGCGGCCACACGAGGAGGTGCAGCCGAGGGCAGGGGCAAGGCCAGAGGGTGTGAAACCAGCACACGGCCCCGGGACAGTTGGCCTGGAGAGTTTAGGAAGCACTTGCCATGTCTTCAAAGCAACGGGGAAGTTTGGGCTCGAATTTGGGGAGCGGGCGTGTGATATGCACACGGGTGTGGGTTTGTGGCGAGGGGGCATGTGACCATGATGGGCTTTGGCCAGTGGATGTGCAATACATAGAATGTGTGTGCACAACAGGGTAAGGGATACGAGGAGGGGCTGAGGGAGCTGGGGGGGCTCAGCCTGGAGAAGAGGAGGCTCAGGGGGGACCTTCTGGCTCTGCAAGTCCCTGCCAGGAGGGGGGAGCTGGGTGGGAACTGGGCTCTGCTCCCAGGGAACAGGGACAGGAGGAGAGGGAACGGGCTCAAGTTGTGCCAGGGGAAGTTTAGATTGGACATCAGGAAGAATTTCTCCATGGAAAGAGCGGTCAGGCATTGGGGAGGTGGTGGAGTCCCCTTCCCTGGAGGTGTCCAAGGAACGACTGGACGTGGCACTCAGTGCTCTGGGCTGCTTGACAAGGTGGTGGTGGGTCCCAGGTTGGGCTCGATGATCTACTGGTTGTGCTGGCACTCCTAGTAGAGATGTGTGTGGTTTCTCCCTTTAAGGGCACCTCCCACTGTCCCCCTTGCTGGCTCCCATCCCTGTCACCTCCGTCACCTTTGACTCGGAGCTGCCGCCGAGAGGGTTATTTGGTGTTGGTTTTGGGGGTTCTGCTGTTTGCTCACGGTTGCCTTTCCCCAGGCTGAAGTTTGAAGTGTGCCGCCCGCCGGCCCCGGGGCCGCTGACCCCTCTGGGAGCTGTTGGGGCACCCAGCACACAGCGGGGCACTGCCAGGAGGCTGCCCCCCGTCCTTCTGGGGCTGCTGGTGTGCTCTGGCTCCATCCTTGGCAGGGCTGATGGATGGCCTATTGACAAGCAGGGTGACCCTTGCTCAGCAGACTGACGTGCTCCCTCCTCGCTGCTGGGGTTTGATGTGAATCAAAGAGGTGGTCAGGTCATCAGGACAGCCAATTAAAACGATAAAGAGGGAGGAGTGGAAGAGGAGCGTTTAACTCTTTCCACCCCGTCATAAAGCAGGGCCAAAATGAGGGGGGTTAAAAACAAAGATCCGTCTCTGTGGGAACTCTTTAAAAATTGAGCAAGTAGAGATCAGGAAACAATTAACTGTCTATACAGTTGTCAGTGATTTAGGGCTTGGAATGAGACTGGATCAATTGCTTTCCTTTCCATTTTGTCTTTTATTTCTGAACAGCAGACCATAAAGCAGACCATGAAATTCAGCGTAGGGTAATGAATATATAATAGTACCTCTCAAACACTGCTTGGAAGACATGAATTTTCTATCGTGGCTACTGCTACCTGAAAAGGAGAAAGACACTCCCATTCCAGTTGCTGCTGGCTGACAGCTGGCAGGAGGCAATAAACTTAGGAGTTATTTAGCTTTGAATAATGGCATCAGAACATGCTCTTCACTTGAGGAACCTAACGAGGGAGAAGTGCTAGAACCGGGAATTAAGAGTACAGCTGGGATGAGGGATAATAAAAGGTCTCTGCTCTGCCAGGGGCTGATGTTCGTACCTGGGAAGGGTCAATCCCCTTTGCTTCAGTGTGAATTTGAGGGTTGTGTTTTAAGACCACGCAGCCTTTCCTAAGATGCCAGCAAAAATGCACTGAACCCCAGATTTTTTTGTCTGTCGAGCTTTAATCCACAGTTGCTCTGAATTTTCCAGGTACCAGTTTTAATGGAAATGCCCACAAAATAAAGATTGGGTGTAGAAAGGTTACTTTCTGAACAATTCATGCCATCCACTTCCCGTTCCTGGTTCAGACACAGAATTTCAGGGCAGCATCCTCGGTGCTGTGCTTCAGTTTCCAGCCTGTAAAAGGGGGAATGACTCCCTTGTTTTTCCAAGAACACTAAAATCTGTGAAACACAATGATGCTAAAAACTATCTTGGCGTCTGGATAAGGGAAAACAAACAATTAAATCCCCCTCAGAAGATACCCTGCTATCCTTGAGTGCAGCACACACTCCCCACACATCATCCTTCACCTGCTTGTACTTGTTCAGTTTTTGCTTTAATATCGTCATCTAACTAATGCAAAGGCATTGAATCCATTTTCTGACTGTTGGGTAAACGATGGTTAAGTGTCAGGAGATTTATTTAATTGTCTAGCTATTAAAAAAAAAAAAGAGGTCTGCTGAGTGAAAGCTTTTATGCTTTTAAATGAGGTCTTGTTGTGATTAGAGTTTAAACAGCACTGATTTCCTCAAAAATGCATTGGCAATAATCACTGGCTTGTTTGATTGTCCACATAACTGCACCACCCTCACTGCCAAGAAACTCATCTGACCCACCAATGATAAGAATAGCTATTTTTTTCCATTAAGTGTGCAGCAGATCTAATATCCAGGGCCAGGAACATCTTCATTAGGCAGTACGGAAAGTGAACACATTGTTCACGAACCAGCCCCCAGAATAATGGACTAGAGAGACTTCAGAGGTGAGGGATGGAGGTTGTGGGGGTGGGAGAGGGGCTTAAAGCTTCACAAACCACATACAGAGAGGATTTTAGCGGGATATGGGCAATTGATTCCCTTAAGTGTCTCTGAAGAGGCCGGTGTAGAGGTGGAGAAACTCTGGATGACTCACTGCAATCCTGCTTAGGCTCAGTGCTCATTTTACTCTTTCCTATTTCTTTAGTTCCAAAAGCCCAGAAAACCAAGCTAATTGAGCTGGCGTAGTCCAAACCCCCGGCACCACGGTGGCAGCTGAGGTGACGTGGTGGCCTGGAGGTAAAACTGCTGCTCCTCAGTTGCTCTGAACGTCTCAGAGACTGCTCGACGTCTGAGACGTTCAGACCAAACCTTTTCTTCATGGTTTTTCCATGGAAAATCCACTTCCCAAGGGAAAGCCGCTTCCCTGCTAGCTCTTGTCCCAAAAGCTGCCATGTGCCAAGCGTGCAGCTCGGGATGAGCTCTCCGTGGGGTCTGTGGAAAACACCTGCACCCACAGGCAAAGGTTCTTCCCTGTCCTTCGTGTCTTCCTCAGATCCCCACTCACTAATACATTTAGGCACTGACAGCTACTGGTTCCAGGTGCCAGGCTTGGATTAAGGATTAAGGCTGACACTCGGCCTGGGTCTCGAGGAGGAATATTAGTTTCCCACTTCTCATTGCCACCCCCTGCCTGGGAAATCCCGGCAAGGAGATCCCCGTGGTGCCCCTGTCAGCACCCCACAAAGCAGAGGAGGGCTAAGCTCCTTGCCCTCCTCCTTGCCCTCCTCGCTCCTAAGTGCCATTCAGCCACGTTGGCTGCCTGCTCCTCCCGGCTGGACAGCGATTCCTCCCTGTTGGAGAGCTGTCAGCGAGGGGAAAGCCATCCATCCCGGTGGGAAGTAATCTCGCCCAGCGGGGGGGCACCTCTCGCCAGCCAAAACAACGAGGCTTTGACAGGCTTGATGGATTTATTATCTTCTTGGGGGCAGAAATGCTGCCACGGCAGGCGGGAGGGTGGGGGGAGGCTGCTACTGGTGGCTTGGAAGAGAAAACAAGGAGTACAGAGTGCCAAGGAGTTGCCTGCAGGGAGCAGGGGGTTGGAGCTGGATGGTCTTTTGAGGTGCCTTCCAAGCCAAACCGCTCCGTGCTGCTGTGATAAGGGCAAAGGAGGGTACACAGGAAAGGAAAAGCTTATTGTAAGAAGGCAATTCCTTTTCCTCGTGGGCTTAACTCCTCTCCTGAACTTGAGGGCTGAGAAAAAGCAACCAGCAAGTGGAAAAAACAGGGGCTGCAGCCCAGAGGGGCCACGGTGTCCTAGCCAGGCTGAGCCTTTGGGGGTGGGTTTAGGGGGCTGGCACTGTGGTGAGGGATGTGAATCCCTGCCTCTTGTGCTCCTCATCCTCAGGGTTTGGCTCCCCTTTGCTCTTACCCCGTGATCTGGGAGGGTTTCACACAAGCACCATTTACCAGGTGGCTTTGCCAGCCCCGGTTTGGGTCCATTTTGCCTTTGCAAGGTGTCAAAGGACATTTTGACTCCGCAGCTGTGCCAGTTCATAGGATTCATCAAATTTAAACTCAGCCTAGTTACCAGGTTTGAACTCCTAAGGAGCAGCGAGGGTTGATCAGGAGCCTGGGCTTTGGGAAAACAGTGACTTCTGAGGTGATCCACATCTTTTTCCTCCAGGCTTCCAAGAGTTAAACCCCTTCTTAAAAGTCTAGCGCTTTCTCTGTGGCCACATCCAGGTGTTTTCTCTTAGCAATTATTGATTACCAATTGGCAGGGCCTGAGTGCACCCACAGGGCGTTATTGCCCTGACCAGCCTCACCTGGACCTGTCTCACCTCATTGGTCCAGGAGCTGCATTTAAGCTCAGTCCCTGACCCTTGGGGCTTCTTACCAGCCTGGTTCTCTCTGTGGATGTTCCCTTTGTGGCTCATGTGGAGGATTTGGGTTGGGTAGATGTGTGCTGGGATTTGAACCCCGTAATTCTACCACTGGGGTGTGTTACCTGCCGTCTGGAGAAGAGGAAAAGAAGCCAAGCTGTGGTGATAACTGAGGAGTAAACTCGTGGTTGTTCTCAGCCTGTGTGTAAGATGGCAAGTGGGGAGTACGTAAGTGACTGGGGAGTCTCCTTAAAGGACGGGAAAAGTGATTCCTGTGCCCTGAGAAAAACCCACTGTGGGGTGAGGTGGCTTTGGCTGCAATCTGCTGATGCCGTGGCTGAAGTGAACTGCTGCCTCTGCTGGAAAGGACCCGAGGAGGAGCGACTGGAAGAGGTGGAAGGGAGGACAGGCACTATCTGCCCCTAACTGTGAGTAAGAGAACTTTACATGCTGTGGGGAATACGGTGTGCAGAGACTGGCAGAAGAAATGTGTGTAGGGGGCAGCAGGACTGCAGCACGGGGCCTCGTCAGGGAGGTGCTGGTGTTTCCTGGGTGAGTCTCTGGAGAAACTTCCCTTCAGAAGAATGTTGAAGGCTGATGCCTCCTAAGTACTAAAAAATACTCTCCTGGTTCTGGTTGGGTCATGGATGAAGAGAGAGCCCCGAGGAGCTGATTTGTCTGTGCTGGGCTTTTATTCTTGTTGTGTTGAGGTTGGTTGGTTGCTTGGTTTTCTGGACAAATGGGGGTGGCTGAAGTGTTTCCTTCATTGAAGAAAGGCCAGATAAGCAAATTCTGGTATGTTGGCCTTGAATTCTCAAAAATTGCTTTTAAAGGGGGGGGATTGTTTTCATAGCTCACTAAATCATGCTCAGGTGGAGAGCTGAGTGTGATCCTGCCCAGACTGGCTGAAGAGCAGAAATTGGGCTCCAGGCTGTGGTACAGTGAACAACCAGAACTACCCCTCTCTTTTTTTCTGATTCTTTCTTCTTGTGTATTGGCTTTAGTGCGAAGAACTTTATGACAATAGAACTATTACTGTTATTGGTGCAGCCAGGAGCTTTTGGGATGGGTTTATTTATTTAATGGTGCAGGTTGTTGAATGAAATCTTCCTGCTTTGTGTGGGTTGCTGCAGTGGTACAGGGTGTCTTTGGTCCAGGGGAACCTTGATTTGTAAGAGAAGGCTGTGCCTGTGTTACCAGTGCCTTTCCAGGTGCCTTGCTGCAGTTGTTTTGCAGTATATGATGAACACTCCCACTGGTTTCTCCCTTCTGCATGACCCAGGTTTCTTCACAAGCACTAAGGGGCTCCCCCAGCTATTGATTATTCTAATTGCAGCCTTGGGTAGCTGATGTCTAGGAGGCCACAGCAGTCGGAGGCATTTGTGGTATAAACTCTTTAACCCCTGTGAAGTATCTCCTCCTCTTCTTGGTTTCCAGCTATAGGGGGGACAACTCTGCTGTGTTGTCCATCTTAGGTTGTTGGATCATCTGCAGAAGTCACAGAATCATAGAAAACAGAGTCTATGATTCTCTGAATGGTCTGGGTTGGAAGGGACCTCAAACTTTATCCACTTCCAACTTCCTTGCCTTAAGTAGGGATGCCACCCACTAAACCGGGGTGCTCAAGGCCCCGGTGTATTGTTTGACAGCAGTATTGAGTCCTTCTGGTATTTCTGTATCTTTTCGACTTTTATTTTGGGGAGTAAAGACTGTGGTAGGGGGAAAGTGTGGTGCTGGTTCAGCTCATTACAAATGTTTGGGAGTTTTATTTTAATGGATGTTGAATATATGATAGGAGGGACTGAATGCACTCCTTTGGGACAGGAGTATCTGTATCAAGTGCTTGCCCACAATGAAATAGTCTTTAGGAGGAGGAAAGCTTTGCAGAGTGCCCTCAGGATGGTGAGGTGGTGGTTCCACAGCCAGATTGTTGCTGTTGTGTGATCCCTGCTGGGCTTTGTGACCTGGGAATTGCTGGGAAAACATCTTGGTGAAGGAGGCAGGAGTGCTCCAGCCTAACTCACTCCTGAACTCACCACTGCCTTGGTTATAGCGAAGGGGCACAAGTTCAAGTGGGACACATGCAGTGGTTTTCTCCTTTAGCTGTCAAGTACATGAATTAAGGGCTTGTTTTCCTCCTCCAGCCCTTCTGTGAGCCCGGTAGCTCCATAACCCCTGAAGTCAGACAGATGTAAAGGGGAGCTCCTTGCCATGCACAGGTTTTCTTGTGCATGACCAACCCTGGCCCAGGCATTGGCTCTGCCCTGCTGTGGTTTCATCCTTCTCTGGTTTGATCAAGTGTCAGTGTGCCCTTCCTTGCACACCCCTGTGGACCTTCTGCTCCAGGCAGCTGCACCATGTGCTGCTCTAATGGCTTGTCCAGTCCTGCAGCTCCTGTGAGCTGCCCCAGTCCATGCTGGTGGTTTCCTGTCGTATTTCATGGCTCTTGATGGCAGCTCAGCTGAGGAGTTAGGAAGTTCATATCCTCTCTGCCTAGGAGAAAATGGCAAGTGGAAGATTTAATATCCCAGAGGGTTGGTGTAGGAAGTTGTACCAGAGGGGAGGAGGTGGGGGCTAAAGCTTCAGGTCCTTCACAAATCTACATGAGTCAAGCTTTCCAAAGGTTGGAAAGCTGTGAATTACACAGCATTTGGACTGGATTCTCTTCCCCACCAGTAATTCTGGGATTAAGGTTTGGAGGAAATGGCCTTGTTTCGTTTGGTGATGGATTTCACTTACCAGCACAGAATGCTGGGGGATCAGGAACAACAACCCCATGGTAAAATGTGTCACTTATTCCTCAGTGTCACTTTAGGGTCATGGATTAGGATCAGGTCCTTGTATCAACAGCCAACATTGCAGTTTGGGGTTTCCAGGGGGAGCTGGAGCTGACCCTTTGTCCAGTACAGGAGATGGAAGCTTGTTGTGTGTTGGGCTGAGGACATCCAGTGATCCCCAGCTCCTTCAACCATCAGTGCTGTGCTCAAGCTGCTCCTTGGGGTGGAAGGGCCAAGGGCACAGATGAAGATGTGATGTGATCTTCTGGCCAGCCTGTGCCTGAGAGGCAATAAAAGCAGCACAGGTCACATGGACAGTGTTGTATCAGCAGCTCAGTTCAGTGTCAGAGAATCACAGGATGGTTTGGCTTGGAAGGGACCTTAAAGACCATTTAATTGCACCTTCTACCAGATCAGGTTGCCCAGAGCCCTGTCCAGCCTGTGGCCTTGTGGTGAAGCCAAATGTCAAGGATCAGCAAACTGGTGCTTTTGGTTAGTCAGGTTTTACTGATGATTTTCCTTTAAAAAAAAAATTAAATAAAAGTGTTCGTCAGTTTTATAACAAGCAGTAATGAAACAGTACCTTAAAAAGGATTCTTTTTTTTCCTTCCTCAAAAAAGTAAAGGCTTCATCTCCCTCCCAACATCACCAAAAATGTTTCAGCACCAAATTACTTTGAAGTTCACAGAAAATGGAAAAAGAATTTAGAGGAGATGGGGGAAAAAAAATAACTGAAAAGCTTCACAGATGGAAGATTTCATGCCATGAATGAAAGCAATTTAGGGAAAACTAAATTACTAAAAATGCTGATGTTCAGATGGCAACTATTTTTGGACAAAGAAACAAATTCAACTCTAGAAGAATAATAATTGCACTCTCTGGCTCTCGGAGCCTTTTCTTTTCCTCGTGGATGTGTTGGATAGGGAGCTGTTGGTTGCTTGTTTCCAGAGTCACTTTAGTGAAGCTGTTTCTGCCATGTGGTCTGTTCTCATCTGCCCCTTCTGACAGGAGACATCAGAAGCAGGAGCAGAAGCTATTCAATCACAGTGACAAACCCCCCTTTATGGATGGTCAAGTGTTCTCTTGGTTTCATATATATAAATAAAACCTCCTGTTTGTCTCTCTGCTCCCATCCAGTGTGTCTGATGCCATAGAGCATGGAGGGTGGTCCTGGGACATTCCTGCCCCACTCTGCAGGGGTGAAAGGGGAGGATCCCAAACCCTGAGTGCTTATTCTGGCTGGTGAGCAAGCAAGGAATAGAATCGTGGCATATCCTGGGCTGGAAGTGACCTGCAAGGATCATGGGTCCAGCTCCTGGCCCTGCACAGAGACTCCAACAATCCCACCCTGTTCCAAACCCTCCTGGAGCTCTGGCAGCCTTGGGGCTGTGCCCACTGCCCTGGGGAGCCTGGTCAGTGCCCACCACCCTCTGGGCAAGGACCTTTCCCTGAGAGCAAACCTGAACCTCCCCTGACGTAGCTCCAGCTGTTCCAGGGTCTTGTCCCTGCTCATGGGGACCAGGGATCAGAGCTGCCCCTCATGAGGAAGCTGCAGACCCCAATGAGCTCTGCCCTCAGTCTGCCCTTCTAGAGGGTGAACAAACCAAGTGGCTTCAGCCATTCTTTGTGTGTCTTCCCCTCTAGACCCTTCACCATCTTTGTAGCTCTCCTTTGGCATAGGTAGCTTGTTGGGAGACTGGGGATTGTCCTAAATTTTGGTCTGTCACTGGTGGGAATGCTGTATGTGCCACCTGAAACTCTGGTAAGCTCACCGGGTAGATGATTGAGCAAACATAACTGGTGATATCTACAGATTTGCCACCCCTCCACAAGCTTATCTTCCCAAAAGCTTCACAATTTAGCCTTATAAGCATGATGTCACCTGCCTGGTGGTGTGGAGGACTTGGAGCTTGATTCCCAAGCCATGCACTGGCCTGCAAAGTGACCTCAGACAAGTCACTTCCCTGCCTTGTGCTTCATTCCCCGGCCTGCAAAGTGGGGCTGATAACCAGCCTGGCCGATGACAAGTGCGAAGGGAGAAATAAGCCTTCTCCCTGGATGTTTGTCAGGATGCTGACCTAGATCTGCACAGTCAAACTGCATGTAAGCTGCAGAGCGTAGTTCCACAGGACAGCATCTGGGCAGATTGGGGCTGGCTGGCAAGTCAGTGCCAACCACAAAGGTTGCAAGCAGCGGCGAAAGGCAAACAGAGTGGCTGATGCTCCTGATTGAAAAGGGAAGATGTATGGTGTGGCAGGCTGAGTACCTGCAAGGATAAAAGGAAATTTGTGAGGTTCAGATCTATTGGTGGCGGTCTGTGGTTTCAGTGATGTTCATCACAGCATTGGGGTGGGCATGGATATATAATATACATCTTGAGTCTGAGACACTTCGGAGTCCCGTATCCTTAAATCCTCTAAGATCCCATATTCCTGTGGAGCAGCTGGATTCCTGCCCTGGCTCAGCAATTTGTTGGGGGGTTACAGGCTTTTCACTCATTTGACTCCACCTCTGGGCTTTCCCCCTTCTTCCTTCTCTGCCCCAGGTTAGGAGGACTCCTGCATAGGGCCAGGGGGCTTTATCAGGGTTTTTGGCGTAGATCCCGTCACTCCAAGTGCGCTGGCAGTGGTGCTGCTGCTGTGCTGGCCGGTCCTCTCGTTGCTGACATCCAGCTTCTCCAGGAGCGGGATGAAATCCAAGTGGCAGGGCAGGCACCTCTGAGGAGATAGCTCCTAACTGTTCCCACAGAGCTTGAAGAAAAAGATTTGACGGATTTACAGAGGAAAATGGCTGAGAAGGGATTGATAAACACACAGAGAGATCTAACTAGTGTGTCCCATCACTCTGAATAGCTGATCATAGCGAAAGTGCTTCGGGGCGGTGTCGGGAAGGATTTGTTGATGTGAACTCGTGTCTCCCTGAGAGAATCATGCCGTTTCGGGGAAGGGACCATCCAGGGAAGGTTGTCGTGACGAAAAATGCAGCAACAGTGGGGTGGGCATGTGTGTCAGGAGGAGTTGGAGAGAAGCTCACCAGTGCTTTCTGAAGGCAGGGCTGTGATGGTGCCAGCCAGGACTTGATAGCTGAGCTTCCTCACAGCAACATCGAGGCCAACCTCCTTCCCCCAGTGCCACAACAAGCCCCAGACATGAGGAATTCTGTGCTGCAGGTGGGAATCTCCTATAGCTCCTACGCTTAGGGCTGCCCTAAGGTGACTGCACAGCTTTAACTTAACATATCTGATGTAAACTACTTCCTATGGTCCCTTCAGTGGTAGGGAAGGCTCAGGGAAGAGGGCAAAGGTGGTTTCTTCAGAGACCTCTTCAAAGGTCAGGTTGCTGTTGGAAGTAGGCAGAAAAGTTTGGGTAGCTCTTGCTGGAAGGTCTCGGGGTAATGTCCATTGTTAGGTATGAATAATGAAAGAAGGACCCTGCGTGACCAACACGTGGTGTTTGGAAAATCGATGGGCTCAAGTGAGGACAGTCAGCGTGTTTGCGTGGGAGGTGTATGAGGTGTCGTTCCCTGCTGAACTGCACTAAATAGTCCCTAAAATTCTGCTTTGGAGTGTTACAGCTCACAGAAACCACTGGATGCAGCACTGGGCAAGCTTTTTGCTAAAATTGGGTCAGGAGGAAAACTTTGACCCAGATGATTTGTGAAGTCTCTACCTTATGTGGAAAACACCACTGTCAAAGGAATTGTTGTTTTTTTAATACTGAGTTTTGTTTCACCTGGATTGAGATATTTTCTTGGACATTTAACAGACTGAATATATATATTCCCAGCAGGGCGCAATCTTTAAAGGGATGTTTCAAAAATTTTATTAGCAGATATATATTGATTCTTTTTTTTTACCTTTTGCATTCCCCTATTCCACATGTGTGTCTCTTACACTTCAAGTAGAGCTACACGAATTGAGCTGAGGCGCAGCAGGCTCTGTGAAGGCTGGCTACGCACACAGAAGGGCCTGAGCTGATTTATCTTGATGTTTGGTTGAATTCTTGGCATTTTGGGTCCCTTCTGTAACCTTTTCACCTCGTTCTTTTTTGAGGTGGCTGCCTGGCTGTTACAATTTATCATGAACGCATCTCACTTCACTTCTGGCTCCTCTGACGGAAGGAACAGCCGGTCTCCGGGAGGTCAAAGACATTATTTTCCCCTCATCTTTCTCAGTTTCCAGCACATATTTGTCACTTTGAAAAAGCATGAATTCTGGATTTGATGCACTTTAATTGATTTCACCCTCAACAAGTCCAACTGTCCATCAACCTTTCCTTTTCCTTTCCTCTGTCCCTTTACTTTGAGAGTGATGTTTTCACCCGCCTGCATGTTGAAGCTGTTGCAAAGCCCACGACCCTAGCAAGGCTTACTGTCACTAGCCATTTCTCATTTTCCTTATCCTCCAAGCTGAACTTTGGATGCTGAGTGAGAATGAATCCGCCTTGTAGGAATACTGGTCTTGTATTATCTTAGAGATGTGCTCCTTGTCAAAGTAAAAGCGGTGGCCGATAGCAAAATGTGGCTGATGGTCCACTTATTTTGAGATATCTCTGTAGTTTTAGACCTGCAAGGGAGTTAATAATTAGTTCTTGATATACTGGCATTGGTATTTAAAATACTTTGCAGTACTCTGGCAGAGAGGAATGTGCTGTTTCTTCTTTCCTCCTGGAAGGATGTGTATCCCAGTGATGGATGTACATCCAGTGTCGTTTGGTTGTGAATTCAGTGTGCAAAATGACATGGGAACCTCATAAAATGAGTTTGTAGACTCATAGAACACCCCGAGTTGGAAGGGACCGACAAGGACCATAAGGTTGAATTCCTGGCTCTGCACAGGACAATCCCCAAAATCCCATGAGATGCCGTAGCACTCTGGCTTATTTGGGGAGTTCTGGCATGAGCGGAGTCAGGGAGTGAACTGAGTGTGTGGGTACCAACTTGCCCTTGGCACTGAAATCCTTGGTGTGCCTCGGAAGCCAGGGGCTGGTTCCAGTGGAGGCTGAGAGGTGAATTATGTTCCTCTGAAGGATGTCCTTACATCCCGCTTGTTATCAGGCCACGGGCTGGGAAAGAGGCTTCTGTTCCCAGCAGAGCAGGGAGATTGCAGGTTCTGTGTGTCCAGCAGAGACAAGGGTGTTCTTTGGGTTCATGTGCATCCACTGAAGAGCCTCCAGCGTTTTCAAGGCGTAGCCCGGGGTAACTAAGAAACCCAAAGCTCCTGCCGACGTCTGCCGGGAGCGTTTGTTGCGGCTCCGCGCTGGGAACTGCTGTCCATGGTCCTGCGTGTCGGAGCTGCAGCGCTGGGGGCTTGGGATGGATGCAGATCCCTCCATCCCTCTCACCCCGTGCCAAGCCAGCTCTGCAAATGCAGGCCAGTGTTTGCCGGTGTGTTGGGGAGGGAGCTGAGGGCCCTTCAAGGAGTTATAAAGGGTTTCCACTGGTATTCGTGGACCTCGTGCTGAGCCTTTGCTTCCTTCACACTGGCAAAGGGTGGGTTTAGATGAGCTCTTTAGGAAGAAACTCCTCCCTGGGAGGGTGGGCAGGGCAGAGAAGCTGTGGCTGCCCCATCCCTGGAAGTGTCCAAGCCTGGATGGAGCTTGGAGTAACCTGGGCTAGGGGAACCCAGGGCACAGAACAAAACATTACTAATACGAAATTAGAATGTTTCAAAGGACGTTAATTTCTTTTTCTGAGTGGGTACCATCCATTCCAGTTAAGTTCAGTGCTGTGTGGGGGAGAAAAAAAACAACACATGGTGAGCTCTGAATTTTGAAAGGAATCCATTAAGCTACTCTGGGCACTGCACTGAATAGGGAGAACAGATTACCTGGTAAAGAGGGGAACTGCTGCTTTGCTGCCTTCTGAGGAGTCTTTTCCATGGCCTTTGACTCCAGTTTAGAGTTCCAAGAGATGCTGATGTGACATGAGATTTCACATGTGTGTTGGGGAATCAGAGTTGGAGGATTTGTCTGCCAGTTTCTTTTTAAAAAGGAAAAAAAAACCCAAGAAGACTTTGTGTCTCTGCAGCAGCTCTTCCAGGAGTGGTTCTGCTGAAGAAGAAATTGGAGACCTTTGTTCTCACCTATAAAATAGTCACTTTAACTATGGTTAGAAAGGTTTGGGGAGGAAACTGGGATGTTTTCAAGTCACTGGACTACAGCATTCTTATCTCTCTTCTAGCAGATACTGGCTGAGCCCAGAGCTGGGCTCAGAAGGTGGGGAGACCTGACCCCATCTTTTCACACTTGGTTTGTGGCAACATCAGAAAGGTTTTAATGTAGTTTTTTTTGTGCTGGGTCAGTGGGTTCTCTTGGGGAGAGGTGTGAAAAGACTATCATTTACTGCAAATAAGAATCACAGTGGTGATCAAGGTTTCCACTTGTTCCTTTGGTACAAACTGCCCAGGAAGTGGTGGAGTCACCAGCTCTGGAGAGATTTAAACTGGTGGTTTAGGGGTGGGCTTGGCAGTGCTGTGGGAATGGCTGGACTCGGTCTAAGAGAGCATTTCCAGCCTAAAAAATTCTGTATTCTATCAGGAATGGTACAAGCTGAGGAAACTGTGTTAAGGTATCTCAGGGAATACCAGAGACCCAGTCTCCCATCCCTGGGGTGTAAAGAAAATGGGATGTTAGGAAAGCAGCAAACACTGAGCACTCCACTCCATCAGGGCTGCTTACAGAAGCCTTCAAATAGCCCCAGGGTTGTGGGAATGTTCAGCTAATGCTGGAGTCATTTTAAGATGTGGGCTCAGGTTTGATACTTGAAATGAAGATCATCCTTAAAGCTCAGTCCAGTTCAAGTCCAGTGTTCATCCCTTTGAGCACTGTGAATGCTTTAATTTTAAGCAGCCTCTGTGTTCCCCTCCACTGTACCTGACAGACCTGAAGCAGCACTTGCTCTTGAGCAGACACACCTCCCTCTCCCCAGCCCAAATGCAGGAGGGAATGGGATGTGAATTTACCCAGATGACTCCGGGGGAGGCTGCACAAGCCATGGCTTGGCAAAAGCTGTGGGAGTATTTCATAGCACCTATTTTAATAGCTAGTCAAATGAGGAGAGGGAAAAGGCATTGCTTGTGCAAAGGCAATTGCATTAGGCAGTTGATAATTTCAGTCTGATGAGCTCTGAACTCCCCTCTGAAATCTTCTCTTGGGAGTCTTAGTTCTTAAGTTAAATGACTAATTAGAGCCTGTTCACACTACAGGTCAGCCAGCAAGGCAGACTCCTAAGAGCTAATGTTGCTTACTTGCTCCCAGAGGAAGCTGAAGGTCTCAGAATCTTGCAGAGGCATTTCCCCACTGGAAATCTGTGCCTTCTACCAGGACATTGGAGAATTCAGGTGGGAGGGAAGCAAAGAAAAATCCTCCCTCACCAGACAGGGCCTTGTATCAGTCCCTCTCTCAAGCCAGTTTCTTTGCTTTGTTCTTTCTCTGCTTCAACATCTTGTTTAGTGGGAGAAAAAATGTGAAACTAAGTGCCCCAAGCTGAGAGATGTTGGGCACCCAGCAGGACCCTGACCTTCCTTGTAGGTGACAAATTGGATGGCATGTCTGCTGAGGAGGGAGGGAGGGGGATGGCTTGCAGGGGGTTAAAGTTACAAAGCCAACATCTGTTCCTCAGGGTGTGTATGGGCTGCAGTGCTCTGCCATTCCCTTTGGGAAGGCACAAGGGAATGGCCTGGGGTCACCAGGGGACAGAGGCAGGAATGGGCAGAGTGGGTGGCTTTGAGGGGATGTAGAATGGGTATAAATATATAAAATAGATCCTGAGGACTTGGTTGCAGAGGGGTAGAAAGTAGAGGAGAAGGGAGAATGATGTGTTTTTCTGCGAGGTACAAAAAAATCTGGGTTTGGTTTTCTTATCTCAGGGCCCCCACAGGAATTAGTCATCCCTGAGTAATGGAGGGAAGCAGAGCTGTTTTTCATCTCTCCCAGTTACCAAAAGTCCTTCCTCCTACATTCATATCCTCTTTGCTCTCTCTCTGACTTGGCTCTTCCTTGCTCTTTAGCACCAGAAGCCACTGCAAAAACTATTAGGTAGGACTGGCAGTCTGGAATCATCTGGAGGGATGTTGCTGTGCCCCAGCTTCCATGGAGAAACAAGAGACCCTGGGCAGTGACGTTTCTCCTGCGTTCAGCTGTGAGGTTTTTGCCCCAAATGCCTCCTGTCATCTCAGCAGACCCCATGGTTTTTGCTTTAATTGATTCTGTCTGGCTTTAATGTGATGTGAGAATAGACCTCCCACCGTGAGCGCCGAGAGCTGCAAGTTGGGTGTAGCTGTGAGAGGCACAGGGTTATTTTATTGTGATAGGGAGACAAGGATGTTTTGGGAAAGGCTCTGTAAACCCACTGACAATTGAAGCGAGGCCTTTCACTTCCATACTGGGTTTGTGGGAAGTGCTTATATAACAACTGGAAAGCAAAATACTGATATAATAATAACAACTTTTCCTTATAGACGTGTGGGGGGTTTCCTGGAGTCACCCACAGTCTTGTTGGGTTGGCTCCATGCAAGAGTGCAGTGGGAGACATTCCAGGAGACCTGGCCTTTCCCTGGGGATCCGGGGAAAGGAGAAGGGAACGGCTTTGGCTGCGCTCACCTGACTGCGTGGTGGCAGAGATGAGAATAAATAGGGAAGTCGAAGAGGAAACCTCCATTGTGAGTCTGGTCAGACAAAGTCTAAACAGTTGTTGAGTTTGTTTTATCGAATCAAAATATTTTGGTTCAGCGGTGTGTTGGATTGAGTCAGTGTGTCTGGGCTGACAGAGTGTTGGAGAAACACTCTGGTTTGAGGGGGCTGTACCCCTGTCACTGCAGGGTGGGGGGCAGGTCACAGCTCTGCTGTCTCCCCTGAGCCATAGGAAAGGGGAGCGAGGGGAGGCTGGAGGAGAGCAATCCCATTCCAATGGCTTGGGGGTAGAATTTTCAGGTATATAAGGCCCCTTCAAAGCTGCTCTGATGCTCTTGTTCAGTCTGATTTAAGTGTGCCGCTGCTTGGACCACAAAGGAGGGTTTTAAGTGGAACGGTAACGTTTTTGAGGCAGAATAGATGAATAAGTATTCAGAGTTAATTATCTGCAAACCCCCAAAATGGCACGAGTAATAAAATATGAATAGGTACACACTTATTGGTATCGTGCCATTAGTGGTCCGTGCTTCTGTGGCAGACGGTGGTGTGCTGTGAAATGTTGCCCTGCACGGGAGTAAGAAGATACTCCAAAATATAAAATTATTGCTTGCCATCACTGAAGGCTCAGGTCTTTGAAAGCATGATCTGCTTGAGGTGTTCTTCCGAAAGTATCTTGCCCAAAATCACCGTGGTGAGGACCTAAGAACAGAACAAGAAAAGCAGTTGAGGTTAGGCTGGAATAAATTCTGTGTGGCTCCCAATCTCTGCCAGACACAATTCCCAGTGAGGCCTCATTGTTCTTCTGAAAAAAAGATTTGTTCCTATCTCTTAGTTTTGTTCAAGATTTGATAAAACTTTAAAAAGCAATAGCATGTAGTTGCTTTTGTTGAAATAGTTCCTCCTTTTCTTTCTCGGTCCCAGCAATCTTCCTATTTTTTAACTGATTTTTTCAGCCATTCCACCCGACCCTTCAATATTTCCATATTTCAAGGAGATTTAGCCAAATGGTGTTTTTCCGTGGCTGATATGCAGCAATAATGCAGGGTTAATACCTAATTAGTTCCCAGGGACATTGAGCTTTTCATGGATATTCAGTAACAAAAGCGACAACAAACAAGCTGAATTCCTAGGTCTTAATTCATCGAGGAAATAGGAACCTAAAAATGCAGGAATTATTCAGTGCTGTATGAAACTCCCTCCTTTCTCTCATGAAGCTCAGAGGATGCTATAGTAGCTGACAGGGGAAATATAACCTCCTCCTCCTCCTTCCTTCCCTCCCTCCCTCCAGGGGGGCTGTGTATGTGTCTGAGTTTGCAGCCCTGACATCTCCCAACAGGAACATTCCCAGTTCCTCAGCACGCTTTAAACAGCTCCTTGCCCATTCCCCTCCCCGCCTCAACCCCCCCAGTCGGGCTGACCCTGGGGTTTTTTTGACATCCAGCCATACCTGATCAGTTGTATCCTGAGCAGCTGGATGTGATCAGAGCTGGCCTTCCACCTCCCAGGATGGCGAGCATATGGGCCCAAAGGGCTCCAGCCATTATGTTCCTGAGCACTGAGCTTGTCTGCCTGTGGCTACACAGGGGTTGGGTTTTTTTCCCCCCCCCCCGCTCTCAAGCAATAGCAAATAAACCTTTCTGATAAGTAACAGCAAAACAAACAGGCCCTTTGGCTCTGCAGGCGACGAGAAAGGAGGGGAGGAATAAAAACCCACCCCAAGAACAAAATCTTTGCCATGTTTAGGCAGCGTGCGGAGTCGCCTCCGGGAGGGAGGAACCGTCTGCCCTCGGCCAGACGGAGCTTTTCTGGGAGCAGGAATGGCTCCTTTCAGGATGATTAGCCCTCAGTGCTTCACAGCCAGGCCCTGGTGTGGGAGCTGCAGGGGATGGAGGAGATCCGACTCTGAGAACAGCCCTGGAGATGGTCTAGACCAACGAAGTGAGGCTTGGAGCTGACCGGTGTGGGCAGCCTGGTGTCAGCCTGCGAGTCACGGGGGGCTGGAGACTGAGAGAGGCTGCTGTGAGGGCATCCAGCCTTGGCAGGAGGGTGGCACAGTGCGGGAGCTCAGGGCAGTTGTGGGAGGAGGCCGTGGACAATCCCAAACAGCCTCTTGGTGTCCTTTTGTGTTTCCAAAAAGTGGCTTGGCTTCTAGAAGGGGTCACGGGAAGCCTCTGGCACTTTGCACTCTGGTCACACTGCCCTTGGCACACAAAGCAAGTTCCCATGGTTTGGGGCTCTCTGTGGTGCTTGGAGAGCTGAAGAAGAGTCCCTGAGTGCCTCCCCCCACCTCAGTGTGACCTGAGCCCAGATCACTGTGCAAAGCTTGAGGCAACCAAGAGATTTCTGCAAAGAATGTGTTACAGAGATGGTAAGGTCCTACCTTCCTTCTGTTTTCCTTTGCTGTATGCCAAAGAAATAAGGCTTCAGCCTTCCCAGGCAATCCTGGCTTCCCAAAACTATGTAACTCGGCAGCCAGAAGTGCACCCTTTGGCATCCACGTGGGACCTGGCATGGTCTTAAAATTGTGATCTAAGCCTAAGGATGGGAAAACCCCTCCTCCTGCCCTCTGAACCCTGTCAGTGCAGCACACTGGCTATTGCTGGTATTTGGGGCCACAAGAAACCTGTAGATGTGCGAACTGGGGAGGAAAAGCTTCCTCTGAGCTGTTCAAGAAACATGATGAAAGGTGATGAACTCAAAAGCTGCCTGGTAACAACACCTTTTAGGGCAGGGCTCTACATTCTGGGTAGATGTACAGGGTCTCAGGGTTCCTTTACGGTTGAGCCTCTCCAGTGCACTCCCAGCTGGTGGTGACCTCGTTCCCTCAGTCAATAGATGGACTCTTTCAACTCAGAAGCCAGGCCTGTGAGGAGCCTTTGAACCCTTTGCCTCAGCAGATAGGGCCAAGGTTATCACCCTGGCTTGTCCCCAGGGGATTCGGACACTGTCTTGAAGCACTGCCAGAGTCTGCACCATGCTCGTGCTGAAAGGCTGGAACCACATGAAGGGCCCTGTGGCACTGTCACCTCCTCCTGCTCCTGGTGACAGGAGGCAGAGCACCGATGTCACTGCACAGTTAGGACACGTGGCACCGGGGGCAAGTTGTGTCGCTGCCAAGGTGTCTTCTCTGAGGTCTTCAGTGGGAATTGCTTCTATACAGCGATGGAGTTCTTCACCCTTAAGTGCTTGAACTGAGCAGAGGAGCAGGAAATCCATTCAGAGAGGGGAAAATGAGAGTATAAGCCATGGGATCAGCACCAAGCAGGCCAAACATCACTGTCAATTACATCCCAAGCAGCTCCATTGAAGCAAACAGCATTAATTGTAGATTTATGCCAGTGTTTCTGAGAGTCACTCTTGGGGCAGAGCCAGTTCTGGGAGAGGATTAATCTTGCTGGAGAACTCCCTCTTGTTCTTTGCTTGGTGCCTGCCACTGGCACATGCACACAAACCAACCTCGGTGACCCTCCGACAACCCAGTTAGCTCGCAGGGAATGAAGGGACGTGAAATCCTAGCTTCCCCTCCAGCACAGCCCTGCATCTGCCACAGCCCTTTCAGAAGGCAGCACGAGCCACCTGCTAGTTGTTTTGCTCGGAGAGAAAATGTCTCTTGGACACATAGGAAACAACTAATCCGGTCCCCCGGGAGGGACTGGCCATTTGTCATTCCCACAGTCTCCAGCACAGGTACTCAGCACCTTCCAGGGGCGCCAGGGCTTTTCTCTGGTTGTTTTTCCACCTGGAAATAGTTGTGTGTTTTGGTTTTATCTCGCTTTAGTATTTTTCAGCGTTGGCGCTTGGTCATCCACCTCAGGGCAGTGAGAAATGCAGTGTGCTCTATTCCCACCCGTGCATCCTTTCTTCTCAGCTTCAAAATGAATGGAGGAAACCATGACTGGAAGTGTGTCTCCTTTACATGTGCCCACAAACTTCCTGATGGGATGTTTGTGCAACGTAAGATTTCCAGAAACGTGGATCTTCTGTAGTTCTCACTTGTCTCTGTGCCTAAAGAACGCTCAGTGACATCCTCTCACTGCACTTCCAGAGTGTCATTGCAGTGTGATTTTAGTTTTTTGATCCAGATTGGCAAGTGGAAGTGCTACAGATGCTCCCCAGAAGCCTCAGCAGCAGAAAGGATACTTTAATAGTCTGGAGCAGCAGGCTAGGAATGCCTGCCTTCCCCAGGAACAGCGGGCTCAGCCTTTCCCCTTTCCGAGGGCGATAAATGGAATACCATTCTCTTTACTGCCTGCCCGCAAGTTTCAAGTGAAAGAGGTAGGAGGGGGGGAAAAGCCAACCCTGAGGCCAGTTCCTCCGTGGGTGCGAATCAGTGTGGCTGTGCTGGCTTACACCAGCTGCGGGGCTGGCCCCGAGGTTTTGTGTTCCCATTATCCTGGGGCTCATATTGCAGGAATGCGGGGTTGGCCAGATGTGCTGGCCAGGGTATCCCCTCCCCTCCCTAAGTGACAGGGTACCAGCTGCCACTCCCTGCCCTCGGAGCAGCCTGGTGCGGCAGGGAAGGTGCTGTGGGATCCTCGGGAATGGCCACCAGCACATCAATGCTACCCCAGTTCCACGGCAGAACTCTGAGTAAGAGCAGTCGAGGAACTTTTCCCCCTTGGAAGTGATGTTCATCTCCTCCCCCAGCCCAGCATATGGAATTCTGGATCACATTTCTCTCTCTTGCCAATAAATATTGCAGATTTATTGCTCTCTACCTGGTGGGCAGTAAATTGCATTCCACCTCTGTTATAAGGCTCTTTGCTATGACACAGTCTTGCAGCTCCATTAAACCTTAATTACAGCAACACTTCATTGGGTTGCTGCGATGGCCCGAGCGCCATTGCAGTCGGGAGGATGTATGGCCAAAACAGGCTGATGTGGAGAGGCTTCGTGTTGTTTTCCTTCCTCCCTTTTTAAGGATTAGGGAGAGTTGAGCCCAGCGAGGGGAATAAGATGGAGCCTCAGCCTCCTGCTCTCTGCTCGTTTTCCACGACAGCTGGCTTCACCTGCCGCAGCCCCGGCGGCTCCTCCGGCCCCCGTGAAGTGCTCAGCAAACAGTGTTCCGAGCTGCCTCTATTAAGTGCCTTCTTTGCATTTGTGCTGACGAGATGCATCCTAGGTGGAGTTATCCCGGGGTTGGCTTGCGTGAGGAGAGCAGAACGTGGCCAAATGGAACACCAGGAGCCAAAGGGTGCTTGGATTCCTCTAGGCTGCAGCAAGACAGCTATGAGAGCAGCTTCGCTGGTGTGCAGGCTCAGCCTTCGGCAGGCAGATTGCTCTGTCAGCTCAGGGCGCTGGTTCTGGTGCCATCTGTCCTTCCCTGCAGCCTGTGCCGAGGAACGAGGCTCTGCAAAGTGCTGATGTTGTCTTATGTTCTCCCCGAGCTCCTCTGGCCCTACTGTCTGAGGCCACAGGGAAGGCTGGGAGAGGGTGGAGGGCACGGTGCCTGCGGGCATTGGATGTGTGGGTAGATAGTTCTCGTTCCCCTTCTCCAGCCAGGCATGGAGGAAGCACAGCTTGGAGCTCCACGAGAGGCTGTCCAGCACCTGTGTTCCCTCTGGACTGACAGGAGGATCTGCTTGGCCTTATGGCTTTTGTTTTGGAGATGATTCCAGGCCCAGGATTAGTCCCCCAGCCCCTTGTGCGGGTTCAGTGTGAGTGTGCGCTGTGCAGACACCTCTTCTGCGATGGATGCTCAGGCCTTTGTGCGGGATGATGAGCGAACCAGAAGGCTCTAATGGCTGCACCAGCCACTTGGACTCAGTGCTCTGTTCCAGAGGTGAGCACCGTGTTGCCAGACCTGCCCAGGAGGAGGACTCTTTCCTTCCCAGCTTTGGAATTATTTGCCTCCCTGGCCACGCTGGTGTGATACCAAGTGTCAGATGTGGTGTGGCTCTGACAGGAACGGGAACTGCTGGGATTATCCTCAGGATTCTCTTTGCCCCTGTATCGGTGCCGATTGTGATTGTTGTGGTCACTCTGTGTAATGCTCCTCATCCTTGTGAGTCCACTCGTATGAGTAAGGATGTTTATTTGACTGCGTTTTACCACATCTATAACTATATCTGGTCAAACATCCCTCAGATATCCATAGGGAATTGTAGGTAGGTGGCACAGAAATCTTCTACGCTGTTAGTGCTGAAAGCAACTAAAAAATCTTCCTACAAATTCAGTTGCTGAACTCTTTAACAAATGACCAACACAGGGGAAATACTTTCCTTTGGAGAGCCTTGTTTGTCCTTATTCTCCCCTCTTGCAGCAACCTTGAGATGTCAGGCGTAGGAAATGTGGCCACAGCTGTTTATGCACTTAGAGGGTTTTTTCCAAGGCCACATCCTTCTATTCTCCTGTAGATTGCTTGCAAAGATGCTGCGGGGACTCCAGAAAGCCAAGGTCTGTGTGCCACGTGCAGGTGTTGCCAGGAGATTGACATTCTGAGCGTTTGAAAACTATCAGAGAACTAATCTGGTGGTGGGGTTTGTTGGTTTTTTTTTTCCTCTCCTCCTTCCTTCCCTCTTGAAGCATTAGAAAGGTTTTTGCTGGGGATTGATATTTCTAACAGAGCCACAATATTCAAGCCCTAGTCGAACCTGATAGCAGGAAGGATGAAGATGGGTACCTTGTCTTCAACTTCTCCGAGTCCTGGCCTGGGATAAACTGTCCTTCACCAGAGCCCTGTGCAGCCTTACCTTCCCCTATAGGTTGTGAAGTCATACCCACCCTGAGTGGGTCATAAAATGGCACTGCATCAGTTTCTTCTACGGAAATATCATCACCTTGATGAAAACTGATTCTTTTTCTGCATGCAAACAGATGAGTTTTGAGGAATTCTTGTTTAAAATAACATAAGAGGGAAACAATGTCAGAGGTCCGGCTTTGGTAGGTGCAAAGCAAAGGAGTTTGTTCTTTCCTCACGAGGGAAAAACTTTAATTTTTAAAATGCGGTTTATATGTAGACAAATTGAAGAGGTGTAAAATTAAATGGGAATGTTTTGAAGGGACTGAAAAATAAATATTTTGATTAACTCAAATGAATTTAAAAATAAATCATGGTGAAAATGAAATGTTGGTGGGGGATTTTTTTTTGGTCCTCATTTGAAATGAAAAATAATTTGCAATCTTGACACTTTTCATGGAATGAAAAGTCCATTTGCTGATTAAGGTCCAGATTCATCCCAGCTAATTTCAGGCACTATTGAACTGCTTAGTGCCAAAGGGCACTTTAATCCACCTGAGGTTTAAATTGCCCTCTGGAGGTACCTATTTCTTCCACTGATAAGACAAGGGTGACGTGACTTCTCCCAGGTGTGCCTGAGATAACCACCTGAAGTTGGGTGGCATGAAGAGGGTGCAGTGCTCTGCCTTGTCTAGATGACCTTCCAGTTCCCTCCCAATCCAAACCAGTCTGTGATTTTATGAATTTGGCTGCTCTACACACTGCTGTTGTGTTCATATGCCCTTCCATCTTTCCCCCAAAAGCTGAGGAACTTGGCTTTGGGTTGGACTCAATGATCTTTGTAGATCCCTTCCAACTCAGAGTATTTCATGATTCTATGATGGCTTCTTTTTTCTGAAGTGGGAGGAGGTTTCTGCTAAAGGACAGTTTATCTGCTTGTTTCCTGTCAGTAGGAAAAAAAAATCTGGAGGACTGGCAGGATCATATCTGATGAGAAGCAAAGAAACAAGATTTGTAGTTAAGATTGAGGGGTCTTTGGTCAGATTGTCCATGCTCTTTCAAGCCCCACATACCACGACTTGCAGCTCTCACATCTGGTTGGCAGAAGGCAGGTCCTCTTCAACAGCTCCTCCACAATGTGCTGAACACTCTACTCCATCTTTAGTAGTCCTTGACCCAGAACAGAAGTGAAAATATTTGGCATGCTGGGAAAGGTTAACAAATAAAGTGATGCACAGCCTCCTCCTCCTCCTCCCCATGACATCACTTCCATGTGAGAGAACAATCTTTGTGTCACACCTGGCAGGCTGGTGACAGCAAAGGGACACATCTGCTCCAAGTCTTTTTCCATGCTGGGGTTCCACAGTGCTGGCCTGCCTGGCTGGATTCCCCACTCTCCTCCAGGCTGAGGAGGGAATGTCCAAAGGTTGGGTCTCACCCGCTTTGTGCCACTGCCCCAGCTGATGTCACCTTGTCATGTTCAAGAGGGCTTTGGTCATCTGTCCACTCGGTCAGATGGATTTGCTTTAGGTAGCTGGACATTTGGGAAGTATTATTTCTTTTAAATGTGTAGCCTGTACTGTTGTTATTTTGGGCTCATAAAACATAATGAGATATGGGTGAGCATTTAAGTCGTGTGGAAAATTACCTCCTGGAAGACTTTGTGGAGCCGAAAGCTTATCTGGTATTAACTCTAATTATGCTCCATTGAGCTGCACAGCACCAACCGTGGCCTTGGACTAAGACCTTCTCCTCCTCTGGAGAACTCTCCGTTGCTGTTGCATCTGGGCAGTGGGATGTGCACTGGGACATGATCCCATGTGAGCATCATTCCTCCTCTGCTGCGTTTTGGTGGGAATCATGGAACGGTTTGGGGTGGGACACAGTAGAGATCATCTAGTTCCAGCTCCCTGCCACCCTTTCACTGGATGGAGCATCTCACTGCATCGAGCTCTTTTCCTGCCCACGATGGAGCGTTTTATTCACTTTTCAAGTTTCCAACAACTGTTGCAAACTTCTTGCAGCAGCTCCTTGGCAAAGCACGTAGGATGTCTGAGACCTTCAGTCTGAGCATCATGAGCATGTGCTTTTAGAGAGCAGCATAGGAGGGTGGGGGAAGGAGATTAAAATACGGTTGTTGGCTGATAGGAAAAAAAAGAAAAGAAGAAAAACAACCCTTAAATAAACCGCAAATTACAAAAAGTTAAAAAAAAAATCCTGTGAGAAAGAAAGAAAGTAACAAGTCTGTGGAGGATGGATGTTTGGAACTGTTCAGCCTAATGCATGCCAGATTCCTTCTCTCCTCTCTCCCCCCACCCCCTCCCGCTGCCTTCCCCTTACCAAATGCTGTCTGCTAAACTTCTGAAACACCCTTTGCCTTTTTGACCCTTCAACTCATCTTGAACTTAGGAAAAATTGGGGAGGCGGGAAGCAATAGTTGCCTATAGAGTGCGTGTGGCTGTGCCGGGGCGGGGGGGGGCGCGCCGGGAGCAGGGGGGGCTGCCCCGGCTTTGTGTGGTTGATGCTCCCCTGAAAACAATTTGTATGCTGTTAATAGAATTAGTAAATATTTGTAGCTCCCTTTGAAGCCCGTGTCCCCAGGGGAAGCCCCGGGGGTGGGGGGGCGCAGAGAAATTAGAGACAAGTTCCCGATTTAGCCCTCCCGGCCCCATCCCCCAGCCATGCTCTTTGATTTGCTCCCTCCTTTATGAAGACACTAAACAGACAAATTGGAGGTTTGAAGCGAGCCTTGTGCTGGTGCCTGCGGAAGTGACAGGGCTGGTACCAGGGGGCCTGATATCTGCTAATGCAAAAGCCATTCCTGTCTAATGAACCCGTTTGGGAGCCAAGTTCCTGAGTGCTTGGGGGGGGCCCGTGATGGGCAGGTGCCTGGGGGGTGCTGGCAGGGCTCTTGAGCAGGGCATTGCCCCCTGGCATGTGGGGGTTCGGCTCGTGGAACTGTTTTCTGTGGTCTTCCGCCTCCATCACACCCCGAGCAACCCGAAAGGAAGATGTGAGCGTACGTGTACAATGTCACTGCTTCAAATCACGGAATGCTTTGGGTGGGAAGGACCTTAAAAACCATCTCGTTCCAACCCCCTTGCCGTGGGCAGGGACTCTGTCCACAGAGCAGGTTGCTCCCTCTCTCTTCTTCCTGGGTAGGATTATAAAGTGGTAAAGGACAAAGGAAGAAGAAAGTGATCTCGGATCGGAAAACCGAGTCATGGAGGGCTGAGATCTTTCACTTCCCGTTATTATTTCCAAGTTGCTTCTTTGCAGAACTGCCCAGATGCACAAGCTGAGCTTAGATCACCTGCAAGTTTTTAGGTGGTGGATGTGTTCCAGCTCTCTGCTTCCAGCAGCTGGCAGTTGAAGTCCATGTGAGTGACAAGGGCCACCCAAAAGGAGGATCAGGTTGGAAATGGTGGAAATTCAAAGAGCTGTGAGCATCTCCAGGCTTGGCAGCATCAGCTGGGAGGGATTTTGAGAGGCTTTGGGGAGGAAGTTTGTTCACGTTATGTTACTTTAAGCGCAGAAGGAGCCTGTGTTGTGCCATTGTTTAGGGACACATCCCCTTGATTTGATAAATCTACTCAAAACCCTAGTCCTCTGATCATGGAAAGCTCTTGATAAAGCAGCTGAGCTCTTAGAGGTGAAGTTGCTTCTGGAAATGAACATCTGAAGTGAGCTTTGCTTTATACATAGTCTCTACACAAACTGTTGGCTGGGGGGAACCGAGGAGGGGGCACCACATAACTTGGAAACCCTTGAGGTTGGGTTGGAAACGCTCAGCTTGCTCGAAAGGAGTTGCTGTGCTCCAGGTGTAGGGAAATCAGATAACCTGGATCCTCTTGATGCTTTTCCAAATGAAACTGGTTGGACTTGAATGCCGGTGTTTTGTGGGCTCGCTGTTTGTAATATCAATGCTTTCCATGAAGCCATGTGAACCCCAGCTGGGAAGGAGGGCATGGATCCCTGCTCCAGCCCTGCAAGCATGGGAGAAGAAGCAGCTCTGCTGCTGCTGGAGGGTCAGTTCATGCTGGCGAGGAAAGGCAGAGTGTGGGATCCAGTTATAAAAACCAACTGGCCATCACTCAGCATATTCTAGAAGGATCCATTTGTTCCTTAGAAGCAGAGAACAAGCGATCCTAACTGGGTAGTGTGGCCGCCTGGTGGGTGAGACCAGGCTGTGCTGGCGTCTCCTGCAGCTGAGAACATGGGGGAGGTTAGAGAGTGACTTCCAAAATCCAGGTTTTGAGGTTGGAAATCTGCCCTTTGAAATTTGGAGTCTGTGCAAAGTAATGAAGAACCCTCAGGTGGGTAATTTCTGTCTTGAGGGGAAGAGCGAGCAAGGCAGGCTCAGTAATTATTGAACGTTGGGTTGTGTGTGTGCCAGGAATGTTTAATGGGATTGACAGGCTGGACTCCTCTCCCAGTAGGCAGATAAGTGTCACCCAGCCAATGTCACCTCAACAAGTGCCAGTGGAGAGAACCAAGGGGTCAGGAGGGTGAATCCTCAGCGTGTCTCTTGAGTGTTCCAGTTCTCTCCACGAGCTGCCAAGTCACCCAGGATTATTAACTCAGATGTGTGCTCTGAGTTAGGATGGATAAATCCATTTTTCACCTAGGACTTTGGTGTCCTGGAAGATTGTCACCCAGATAAAATGGTTTCCTTGGTTCATACGTGGTTGAAGGTTGGCAAAGTTTGCTCACCTGAAGAATGGAAACGTTTAAAAAGCCCTGATCATCAGTCAAAACATAAAATTTATGTAAGACACGAAACCATAAATTGTTTTAAGCTCATGAATTTTCCTGCCTTGAGAACAGGCTTAGAATGAGTGAAACAACCGCGAAGATTCTCTCAAATCTTGTTGGGTTTTTTCGTGCAAAGGCAAGAACAGAAATGCTCACAAGCCTTTACGACAGAAAACTTCCAGGAAAAGAGTTGCAGAGCGCATTCAGTATGCTTCGACCAGCTGGATTTTCTGGCAGCCCCGGCGAAACCTAAACAAGGAAAACGATTGTCTTTTGTTGTTGTTGTCGTTGTTACGATGTTTTGCAATAGTTTTTTCTCCAGACTGGACAGTACAAAGCGCATCCTCTGCGGGAAGGTGTCGCGGGCTGCAGATGAGATAGAGCTCCCTGTGAGTGCGTGGGGTGTTTCTCAGTTGCCAGCCAGCGCGTGTGGAGGTCCGATCCTTTAAACACACACATCCAGGGAGAAGGGAGGAAGTGCAGTCCATTAAGGGGAATAGTAAAACCAGGAGTCGAGTAATGACTGAGCGGGCGATCCAGCCGCGTTGTGTGAGCGGCTCTCACTCCCACTCCCTGCAGGAGGCATTCTCCAGTTCTGCAGGGCTGAGCCCTGTGAGCAAGGGCCTCTTTTGCAATTCTAGAAGTCTGCTCTACCTTTTCCAGACACGCATCTCTGGTTTTATTAAGCACACGGCTTGCTGTGGTCCTTAAGTTCCCAGCAGCTCTTTCCACTCCCGTTCCCACCCAGAGCTGAGAGACCTATTACCAGGTAATGATGTGTCAAGCAATAGGCAAGGTGGGGGAAATCACTGAAGGAAAATGCTGATGTAGCAGTGGAAGCATCCATGGGTTTTTTAAGTCTCCTCCAGGACCTGGTTTTCTACACCCAAAGCCTTTACTTGCTGAGGTTTCTCCTTAGGTGAATGGGTGAGTTTGGCTACAGAATGGCAGCAGGTCTAGAAAAGGGTTGTAATGTTTCTCTTGTCCTAAGGTGGGAATTGTGTTTTCAAATCCCCGGACTTGGAAGAAATGCTTTGAAGTAGTGAGGGTCGACTTCTCTTGGGTCTATATAGTGACAGTCAGATTACCTGTGGTTTTGTGTTTATCTGAAAACTGGCAGTGATTTCTTTAGGTGATCCAGGTCTCTGAAAACGTGACTTGAAAACTTCTTCCAGAATCAAGTCTGGGACAATTCAAAGCTCACCCCAACCCTGTGTGACCTGACCTGTTGGGGTCCAGGCCAACAAGAGAGGACTTGCCTTGATTTCCTCAGGGAGTTGATTTCAGTCCTAGCAGAGACCAGGACTGGAAGGGTTTTAAACCATGGTGTTCAGAAAGCTCTGCTGGACCAAACCTGCTTGTAGATGAGCTCCTTGTAGACCACCAGGCATTTACGACCAGGGTGCTGCCTGGGCAGAACCCACCTGTGATCCAAAGCCTGACTGGAGGCTGCACCTTCTCCTAGTCCCGATCTCAGCCTAAACCAAGGGTAAGGCTCACTCAGCTTCTTATTCCGTCATATACCGCTTTAATGGTTTCCCATATGTTAAATATTTTCTCAGTAAGTGGGAAATCCAGTGTTTCTAGTGAACCTGGTATTTAATAAAGCTCTTTGAAAATTATTCCTGGATAGCAGATCTGCGAACGTTCAGAAACTCCTTTTTTTACATCAAATGCTCAGTGTTGCATTCTGAGATTCCCTGCAAAGACTCAAGCCCAGGCTGTAAAATGTGGTTTGAAATTTAATTTCCACCAATATCAATGTGGAAGAGATTAAAATGGGAAAGTCCACAAGGAGAAAGATTTTCTTGGTAACAAAACAAACTCCGCTGTGAGCTGGTGACAGATTTTATCAAAAATATTTTAAAAGCTGTCATTTCGGATTGTTTCTGCTTTACAAGGTTGGAAATGCTGTAGAAGCTGGAGCCGTTTTTAATCTCTTTAGGAGACCAATTTTACAAATCAGCCACTGTATCTTTGATTACAACAAACCTCACTTTCCGAAAACAGCGGCCGCGGTGAGGAGGAAAAAACACATTCTTGTTTTGCAAACAGTTTTGGTAAGTTCCGTAAAACTATAGATAAATTATTCCAAAAGAATCCAATGGTCTTCAGAAATGCTGACAGTAAAGAAAAATTCAGGCTAAAAATTTTGGGTTTGAAAAAGAAAAAAGCCTGGTTTGAACATGAAACCCTTCTGGTGCCAAGAATTTAAGCCAGCTTTTGTGTCCATAAACAAATGCCTCGGTCTCCCTAACAAATCTCAGAGGAGGAAAAGGAGAATGGGAAAAGTGAGGGCCGTGTGTGCGCAGTGCGTGTGCCAGCCGGCAGCCAGGGGGGCTGGCATGGCTTTGGGGGCATTTCCATGGCACCCTTGGTGTGGTCACAGAGCTGCTCCTCTGGTGAGACCACTTGAGAGAAGTCAAGCCATGTACATCAGATCCATGGAGAGGAGGAGGTGCAGCTTGGCAGTGGTTGCTGTAGAGAACCCACTGAGGCTGCTGTCCCACCATCCCTGTGTCCCACCATCCTTGCCACTGTCCCACCATCTCTGACTGCTGTGCCACCATCCCTGCCCACTGTTCCACCATCTCTGACTGCTGTCTCACCATCCCTGCACACTGTCCCACCACTCTGACTGCTGTCCCACCATCCCTCTGTCCCACCATCCCTGACCGGTGTCCCACCATCCCTGACCAGCCATTCCAGGTGTTCAAGGCCAGGTTGGGCGGGGCTCAGACCAACCAGTGTCCCTGCCCATGGCAGGGGAGTTGGAACTGGATAATCCTAAAGGTCCTTTTCAACCCAAACCATTCCATGATTCTCATTTTCCATGGCTGCGCTATGGCACTCGCTGGGAAGAGACTGGGCAGTCTCTTAACATCTTGCTGGAACTTCTTAGCAGCTGCTATTTGCTCCTCATTCTCTTTGGCCGCAGTTCCTTTATTATTTTATGTTTTCTCTCTAAAATCTTCACCCCAGCTGATGGTATCCCTGGAATTTGGGGGCCTGTATCCCCCTGGATCGTATTTTTTGCTGTGCTGAGAGCGAAGCCCTGGAAATGTGGATGAGGATTTTGAGTAGTGCATATACAGCTTGGAGATGGCTGCATCGGGTCACTCTTTATTCTGTCCAGTAGATCCTGAAGCCTGAATTGCTCTGGTTTTCTACCTTGTAGGATTCTCTGGTGGCTGCTAAGTTTGGGTTTTCCCTCCTTCGGGCTATTATAGCAACTCTTTTCCACGTGGCTTCCTTGTAGTGTGATACTTGGAGGAACTATGTAACTCTGAGTTCTTTGTTGAAAAATGTAGTATTTCGGCTAAATAAAGATCTGTGGCTCAAAGATGGTGAGGTAACTGTGGGAGGACAGGCTCTGATCACACCAGCCTTGTCTCCATAGGAATCCAGGGGGAAAAAAAAGGCTTACATCATTTCTAAGTCTTCTGCCTCTGTTTAGCTTCAAGTTGTTGGTGAAGGTTAAACAGAGATGTTCACCAGATGGTTCATCTTACCAAGTATCACTCCTTTCATGAGTGTATTTATATATTTCTGTGCCTCTTACATGATCAGCTTTGGAGTGTTTAATTGATAGGGACTGTTTGGAAGGTTTTTGAAATCTGAATTTATCCCTGTGACTCCACCTGGCTTCAGGGAATCACTGGACATACCTGCTAGAGGGACAAAGATAAAGACATTTGTGAGCGCAGGGTCTGTCAGCTGGATACAACATCCATATATTAAACACTAATGTAAACAGACTCTCCCCTTCCCTTTGGAGTCAAACTCAAGGTCGGAAGAACATGAGGTGCTCAGCTGCACTTCATTCCCAACGTGACACATCTGCAAGAGACGTCTCCGAGCAGCTCGGGACGTGCTTGCATTTGTGTAGGATCCTGCGTGGATCATTGTCCTGCTCCTCCTTGGGCATGGAAACCCTGCCAAACCTGGGAGGCGAGGAAACATCTGCCTTTGCACCGAGGAGACGCTGCAGACGTGGACAACAGTGTCACCGAGCTTCAAGAGCGAGGCTGGGCAGAACACGGGGTGCAGTGAAAAACCTCCCCGGGTAATTAATCCAGTCCTATTACTCCAGCTTCGGGCTTTGTGTTGTTTTTTTTTTAAAGCTGGCCTGCAAAACCCAGGTCTCAATTAATACTATTATCCTGGGGATGACATTTCCTCAGTCTGTCGTCGGTTATTTTTTAATTCTCTAATTTGTTCTAATCTGCGCATTGCCTGCACATCAAGTCAGCCATGAAGACGCTGCATTTCCAGGTTCCTTCCTCTCCATCCTCCCAAAGAAATTAAAGCAAGGAGGCTGCGGGACCACAAGTGCAGGAAATAGAATTAGGGAACATATTAATTGGGGCATCAAGTAGGATTTTGTTCCAGGCGGTTTCCTTCCGTGAGCCACTTTGATGCTTCCCCTTCGCAGCTCTGTTTCTCATTAAAAGTATCCCTAAATGGCAAATGTTGTTTATGCATGTTGCAATTATGTCATGCTGTAGCCCCTATGCTGGCAGGCTTGGCTGATTGGCGGCGAGGAGGAGGAGGAGGAGGAGGTCAGTTGTGGGGAGGAAGAGGGGGGAGGAAGAGGGGTGGGGAGGTAAACAACAGACAAATAGTTTCAGCTTTGTGGTTGAAGGCGATGGCTGCTCCGAAGGCCTGGGTGTGTTCGGCCAGGCTGGACCCTGCGTGAGAGCCAGGGCTCGTTTCTGCTCCTTCCAGTGGGCTTTTGGTGCTTCTGCTCTTCACTGGCTTTGGGGGCTGCAGCGCTGCCAGAAGAAAGGGCCGGGTGGTATTAAAGCTCTGCTTTGCCAAGCGGAACCTGGGCTCCCTTTAGCTGCTGTTTGATTGAAGAGAAGTCAGGTCGTGGCTTGGTTAGTGGGTTTTTTGAAGGAGGGGAGCGAGTCTCTTCGTGCTTTTCACCGGCCTCTCGTGCGTCTCATCCCAGCAAACCTTCCACAGGGAAGCTCTTTGGGGCGCCGAGGTTTGCTCTGATCTCCTCAGGCCCGTCTCCTTGAGCGAGGCTGCTCCTGGGTGACTTTTGCCAGCACTAATTCAAGGCTGTGAGAATGGCTCATTTGTGGGAGGGTATTTATTTTTCCGTCCAGGCAGCCAAAACCTCCGGCTTCCCCTCTCCCTTCGCTCGCGCACCGGGAGCGCAGCGGGTTCGTTCTGCCCTTGATCTCTGAGCTTATGTGATCAGCTCAAGGCAAACCTGATGGGGAACTTCTCGTTTTAATCCCGTTTTGTGATCGCTCCTACTCTAAAACGGATTTGTCCCTGTCTAGATCTCAGAAACAAACAATTAACAGCCTTTTTTCAGGAGGGAAAGAAAACAGCTCGTGTGTGCGGGGAGAGCAAGCCAAGCCATGTCCATGCCCAAGCAAGTTCAGAAGCCAACACAAATAGTGCTGCTGTGTTTTGGAAACTCTTGGCCTCTCTGGATTTTGGGAGCCGACACACAGCGGCTGAAGCTGATGGCGAAAGCAGCGAACAAAAACCTCAAAGCTGTAAAAACCAGAATGTAAAACAAATCTAAGAGAGGGGGAAAAAAAAAAACAACCCACTCCCTCCTTCCTTCCTAACTAATATCCTACCTAAAGTGACTGGAGCCTGAGCAGGCAAACAGGCTGAGGAAACCACAGGAGCTGGTGACCGAGGGGAAGCAGACAAGTGTAGGAGTCACAGAGGAGAAGTCACTCGGTGCCTAGAGCCAGAGCCGCTGTGAAATGACTCATTTTCACTTTGCATGTATGATATTTGCATGCAGAACGCGTTCTGCGAACCGTCACATGGGTATTCTGCTCGTGGGGTTTGATCCGGGATGAAATTTCACCCTTTCCTCCAGCAAAGTCGTTTATCTTTCTTTCAGGGAGGAGGGAGGAAGTGGGAGGGAACCGCAGGGGGAGAGAAAGAAATTGTCCTTCAGGCATAAAATTCAGGGATTTATCCCTCTAAAGGGGTCACTCAGCTGCTTCCTAACATGGGAACCCAAGTGGGAAATGCTGGTGAGAGCACAAGGTTGGGGCAGAGATGGTTCTTGGCTCTGCTCCCTCCACCCACCGCTGGCAGTCCCGGTACAGTCCTTGGGCAGGAACTGGGAGCCTTTGTACTACTTTAACTTAAATCCTTATTCAGCTAAAACCTCCTCTGGAATGAAGTAAAAGTCCAGAATTAGTCCCGTGGTGTGTTCTGGTAGTTGTGAGAGGTCCAGGGATGTCCCTTGACAAAGGCAAAGGGCTCCTTGGCCTTTCTTCTGTTCCCTGGGAACAGTTTGCAGTGTTTTGCTGGGTTGCACTTTGCAGACTGGAGACCTGAAGCTCTTCACTAGGTGAGGATCTCCTCATGCTGGTGGGTTCTCTGCTGTACTTCCTGCTTGGGATGCTGCTTGTGCATCCTCCTTTCACTGCAGGAGGGAAATAAACCTCAGAAAAAGTCAGAAGCTTAAAAAGTCTGTGAAGGAATGAACTCGACTATCCCTCCCCCTAATCCTGTCCTCAGACTGACCCTCACACCAGGGGGTGGTGATTTCCCAGCCTTGTTGTAGCAGCACCCCTGGCTTTGGCTGCTCTTTCCTGCTCTTCTTTTGTATATCTTTGCTTTGTCTTTCTCTGAGCCTTAACCCAGGGCTCGTTTGAAGGGTTAAACCCTTCAAATACCCTTTGGGGATCTCGGCACGCGGGTGTGGTGTGTGTCCTCTGCTGCTGATGTGGGGCTTTGTGCTGGATCTCCACTGCCTATGAGGACAATAGCTCCAGAAACAACCTTCACTGCTGTTTTGGTGTTGGATTCTGCTGTCTCTAATGGAGGGGCAGCCCTGGACCATAGGGAAGCTTTTCAAAATCCCTGTAGGATATTTATGGTGTGCTCATGAGGCTGGATTTAATTCAGCATGTTCTTAAACCATATTACCTTCTAGGTCAGTCCTGAGATATCTCTGTGAACGCTGGATAATGTCTTGGACATTACTAGGCATGGCTTGGGGCAGAATAGACCCAAGGCAATTATGGGTTTCAGGTTTTCGAGATGTTTTGGTGTGTGTCCCTCAGCAAAGGGACTTGGATCCTCAGTTCCAGACTAAGAAGTGCCAGTATGTGTGCCAGGCTGGATGGATGTTGGCTCTCGTGGTCAGGCCAACAACACAGGGAACCCTAGGCTGGGAATGACTGAAGAGACTCATGGCTTGGCAAATAGTAAACCTAATCCTGCAATAAGTCTTGGTGCTTTTCCTGAGGGTTTCACTGCTTTGGGGCTTGGCCTGACCTACTGTTCCTGTAGGAACAAGTTTATGGCACTATCAGCTTCCACTCCGTCCATACTGAAGGGATGGAGTTTCCTAAGGAAAGGCTTGCGTTCCAACAGTCCATTAACCTTCTCCTGCCGCTTTTTCCCTGCCCGTGCCGGTTTCCAAAGCCTCCAAATTCATTGTGTAACCTCATGGGAAAGACAAATCTTTGGCGCACAGGTGGAGCAGGCGAGTGAGCTGAGTCTGTCAGCAGCTGCTGTTTGCCCTTCCAGGGCTTCCCAAGCCAAAGGAGCAAATCCAGAAGTGGGAGCCTGCCATTCCTGAGGCTGCTTCCACCACACCTGTGTCTGGAGGGTCGATGGCCCTTTGTTTAGTATCTTACACAGGCAGCGGAGTTTCTTTGGCGCAGCTCCTCTGCGGTCCCCGGCGCTTACGAGCCAGATCCTGCTGGTTTTGGCTGGCAAATGGGGAGAGGCACGGGATGAACGCAGGCAGGGAATGCAGGCAGGGAATGCAGGCAGGGAATGCAGGCAGGCTGCCACCGTGGGCATTGGGTTACGGTGCTTGTGCTGTCGGGAGCCTTTTCCCTCCAGTCGTGGCACTGGATCTGCCGTGGTTATTCCGCCCTGGGATCCACGGCCCGAGGGCTGTGTGTCACTGACAGCAGGTGCTGTGCCTCGCTCAGGTGGATGCAGTTGGGCACAGGGGTCCGTGCCAGGGCAGGTGGTGGTACCAAGAGGGGATTTTTGGATTTGGTTTTCAAGATACTCCTTAGTAGTGATTGAAGTGGAGGGCTCACCCGTGGAAGCGTGGTCCTGCACGTCAGGTGATGGGCAACTGTGAGGGTGGGCAAGGATCTGCCCGTGTTCAGCCCCTTTAGCTGCATGAAATAACGTCTTTGAACAAAATTTGAATAATTTTGTGTCTCACAGAATTAAATCTGTCCAGTTGCTCTTAGGATATACCTGGAATTTATGTCTGTGCTGACCCAAGCCTGAGCTCAGATCAAGCTCGCTGCGTTCTGAGCATGGGCTGCTCTCCAAAACAGAGGGGTCATGAGCTTTGGGTCACTCCAGCAAAGGGAAGAACCTGGAGCCCAGCCTTCCCCTTAACCTGAGCACAGCTGTGTGGGTAAGGGAACAGTCTGTGCTCAGGCTGGGGGGCACCAGCCTGTCCATGCAGAGGCTGCTGCACTGGCACAAAGGCTGCTGTTATTTCCTAGTGACATAACCCAGCATGGCTGTAGTGGGGTAACAGCCAAGCATCTGAAGGAACATGGCAGCAGATCACTGCTGTAGTTCCAAAAGGCTTTGAAAGGACCTATTTTAGTGCCAAGGTAGGGGAAGGACATCCCAGAACTAGCACATCTCATAAACAGAGGCATAACAATTGCCTCTGGCACCTTTCTCTGAGCCTGTGATTTTTACAAGGACTTGTAGCGTTTCCCAGCAGTTGGAGTTGCTGAATCCTGAGCTGGAGGGTTGCATGGGCAAAGGAGCGAGGCCACAGTGTGTCTGTTAAGTTCTTCTCTTAAAATGTAATTTTCTCAGAAGCCTAAGCAAGAAAGGAGGAGGCATCACCTGGTAAACAACAATGAAGGCTATTTTGCTGGAAATGTTTATACATCATTCCCCAAAAATACACAAAGCTTTGATATCATAGCGCAGAGTTCAGCTTGTGCAATCAGGAGAGCGTGTGTGTGTGTAGGTGTCTGTATGTTTGTTTGTGAGTTAAGTCCTTCCCTGAAAGTAAGTTTTGGAAAAGAGCTGCCAGCAGGTGAATTTCTGTGTTAGAAGTTCCTGAAATATCCCCATCCATCCGCACCAAGTCACTGGGAACAGCAGTGATAAACCCCAGTGCTCATGTCTGTCTGCCTGGGTTTCCTGACACAATTCCACAGGCAGATGTGGAGGGGTGTGTGGATAATAAACCCAACTAACCAGCCCTGGATGCGGGCATGGGTTGGCACCTCAGCACGTGCGCTCTGGGGCTGGCATGTGCCAAAGGCTGGATCTGCCTGATGGCACTGTGGGATTTCCAGCTATCTGGGTGTCCAGTTAGAGCTGCTGCACAGACCAAGATCCAGGTACCTCTTTATTTGCAGAGATTGTTTTAAATCTCTGTCCAAAAGAGGACATGCGAGGACACGGACGGTGTGGTGACCTTAATTCAACTCCCACCGCAGGGCTCGAGGAGTATCAGAAAGGCCAGGGCAAAGTCTCTCATTTGGTAGTCGACTTTTAATCAGATAACCCCAGAAACCCCTGATGAGAGATTCTGGCTTGTCCTTTTTGTTGTCTCATAACACCATGGAGAAAAGCTGAATATGCTGCTGTTAGGTGGTGCCACGGATGCTCGTGAGGAGATAACACAGAGGCAGTGCCACTCCTCTGCATCCGTGCCAGCTCCTTGCTCTTGGATGCAAACTGAATGTGGTCCCAAGAATTGGAAGAGTAAATTGGTCTGGAATTAACCCCATTGCAATGTGATTATTCCCAGTGCGCTGTGCTCTTTTCTGCCTTTCTCCTGCCATGTTTTGCTTTTCTCCCCTAAGTCTCAGTTGCCCCCACTTAGAGATACAGAGCAACGCTCTCCTTGATAATTTTATATGCCCTCAAAATCACATGCGGTCCCACGTTCTGCTCACAGCCACGGAACTTCACTGTCCCTGCAGTGCTGGAAATCTCTTCAAATGAAAGATTTCCATACGAAAACGCCTCTGTAATTTAGTCTGCTTGTGAAAAAAACAAACGGAAACGCCTAAAGTCAAGGGAAGAGCTTGACAACTTGGGTGGCCAAGGGTTACAGGTGGGGTGCCACGGCGAAACAAACCCCAACTTAATTAGAGAAACCCTCTGTCAAGGAGGTTTTCCTTTGTCCTCACACTCATGTACATACATGTGTGCCCTTATGTCCTGCAAGCAGACCTTCCGTGAGGCTCCGTCGAGCAGGACTCGCTCTGACACACGGGTTGCTCTTGTTGCCACAAACCCCCTGGCTGACTCAGTCCTTGGAGCCCTGGCACGGGCGAAGCCGAGTTGCACTGGGCTGTTGCTGCTGAGTATTTAAAACCAATTAAATAATAATCTATATTAAGGCACTGTCCTAGCAGGCAGCTGAGAACCTGAGCCCCAGCTTTGGACCTCTCGCTGTTGTCGCTCCGTTAAGTGCTCGGTGCACCTGCTTGGTCAGCAAAGGCACCTGGGTGACCGTTCCCTGCGCGAGCCTCGTCGGCCGAGCGGGAGTCACACAACTGAGTCAACGGCATCATCCGAATTCCAAAGCGTGGGCGGCAAAGGAAAGAATCACCCTCTGCTGCCTAACCCAAAATCCCGGCGCTTTCTTTGAATCCGTTGGTGTCAGCAGATTCTGGGTGTTTTACTGCCAGCAGCCGCATTGAACTCCCTTGAAGTTGCGACATCAGGAGGGTTAATTATGTACAAAGCGCTGGCCAGCGCAGGGGTCTGGCACGCAGGGATCCAGCTGTGCCGGAGAGATGATCCAGAGGTGATTGTCACGGCCAGGGTTTGCGTGTTCCCGGGGATTCTGGGCCGCTTGTGTTCCCGGTATGGGGTCGGGGAAGGCAGGAGGGAGAGGCGGGCTCTGGAAGAAGCTCCCCTGTCTTTGAAAGGTCCTGGTTCCAAAGCAATCGCGTTCGTGTATGAAATGGAGCTGCAGCCCTTGTGCGTTTAATTTCGTTCCTTTTCAACCTTTTCTAGGGTTGAAAAATGTGGTTTTGGCCACTACAGAATTATACAAATACAAGAAATAAGTCTTGGGGGTTGGGGAGTGAGAAGCAAAATATGTCAGTTCGGGGGCTTTTTTTTTTCTTTTGGTGGCTTTACAGCTGAAGGACTTGTTTAGTGTTACTGGAGAACTGATGAATTGAACCGAGCTGAAGTGTGGGGAGCTTTTCCTGTAAGGCACGGAGCGAACTTGGTGTTGAGGAGATCCTCCCTGCAGACTCCTACAGTCCTTTTGCCGGGTCCTCCAAGGAGGGAAATAGTTTATTCTGCTCTTTCCAAACAACGCGCGGCTTTGCCAAACCTCCATCCTCCCTCTTCCAGCAGCACTTAAAATACGGGCTGTGGATTTCCCAATATTTGCAACCTCGTCGGTCAAGGGCTTATCTCCCTGATAAATAAAGGGACAGAAAGCACACACGGGCCTTATCGGAGAGCTCGCAGAGGCGCACACATGGGAAGCGTTCTGTCAACAATTTCAACTGTGCAATTAAAATATGCGTCGATTCCTTTTTCACTTTGCGCTCGTGTCACAGCAGTTTGCTGCCAAAGCCGCTTTTGACGCCGCGTTTAGCCAAGATACGGCGGGGTTGGTTCTTAAAGTATTAAATTTGCCTCTTGTCTTCCTCTGCCTGGCATCTGGTGAAAGGCAAGGTACCACCCAGCCCAGTTCAGCCACTTCATCACAGAATGGGTCAGGTTGGAAGGGACTTTAAAGGGGCCTGGAGTTCCAACACCCCTGCCATGGGCAGGGACACCTTCCACCAGCCCAGGGTGCTCCAAGCCCCGTCCAACCTGGCCTTGGACACTTCCAGGGATGAAACCACAGCTTCTCTGCCCAACCTGTGCCAGGGCCTGCCCACCCTCCCAGGGAAGGATTCCTTCCCAATATTCCATCTCACCCTGCCCTCTGGCAGTGGAAAGCCCACGTGCAAACTCTGTCTTTGATACTTTCAATTTAAGGTCCTTTGCCCTAATGGCCAAATGTTGTTCTTCTTTGCCCAATGCAGGGCACCCCAGTGTCCCTGCTTTTTATTTTAATGAAGTTTTTACTTAATTATGACACAATTCAGTTACAACAGCAGCAGCCGAACGGATGCCTTAAATGCTTGGCTGTCCTTTGTTTGCCCTAGGTCAGATGTCAGAGCTGCCAAACATCAGCGTTACCAAACAGGGGAGGGGATGGGGATTAAATACAACATAAAGTAACTTTTTCCCCCCCGTTTTGTTGGTAAATTGACCATTTTCCTAGATGCTGCAAGACTCTCAGAGTCCTCTAGCCCCCATTTCCCCGTTCAGAAACACCTGACAAGGGAAAGCACAGTTGTTTGTGCTGCCGGCGGGTGATTTTAAACAGTAGTAGAGTTTGATTTGATTCCTGGCTGAGACGGGCTGTGCAACCGTCCTGTGTCTTCCTCGCTCACAACTGAATGGCTATTTAATCTCCATCCCATGGAAAAAA